>JAEIHA010000860.1:600000-812500 GCA_018904595.1 Zaprionus indianus | reverse complement strand
GAATACTGGATGTTGCCATATGGATGACTAAACGAATGTGTACAAATACTACGTATGTATGCATGTGTTTTTTTTATATGGAGTAGAGTAGTTGCATTTGTTGTGCAAAGCGATTGAAATGCCAAGTGCAAATAAAGAGGGAATTATATCACTAATGTGGAGGGATTTCTTATCTGTCGCCCCTGCTGCGCTTGGGAAAAAGTAATGAAACAACTCAAAGTAAAGTCTGAAATCAATGTATTTATCATAGAGATTGTTAAGTATCTAGTATGCATATTAACTGTTTATATGTCTGAGGAATTCACAGTAAATTAACATTTTTCTTTCGCATTTTCGCACAATTTACTACGCATTTTAATGTTTCGTCATTTTTGTTTAAGTTGCAAGTTAAATATTTCTCTTTTCCTCATCCGAATCTCATATTTTCTACACCATCATCACTCCCCACCTTCCACTTTCCACACTCCCACACCAATACAGTTTGTTTAGCGTTAGAGCACATTCCAGATGGCCAAGAGCATTTGCATAAAATTGATTCTCTTTTTTTTTTTTGTTTCGTTCCAAATTAAATAAACAAATGTTGCCACAGTACACTGCACAACACAACACAACGAACAGTTTCGAAGACTCATTGTCTGCTGCGTAGTTTTCCCAGAGCTTGGCAAATACAACTGGAAATTCACTTTGTCATTACAACAAGGGAATGAAAATCCAAGCAAAGTCATCCCATAAGGCACATCATAAAGCATTTCTTTGACGCCCACTCTCTCGCTCACATTTTATGGTCGCATATGCTTCGATTTACGCTCAATAAAAAGAAATCAATAAAAATGTTACAACAAAATTGGGAAGCAAGCCAAGTAACCAACCACGCCTCCTACTTCACCGCCCAAAACGCCCACAACGAGTCACGGCTTAACTTTATTATCAACTTTGGCCAACAATGCTAATGAGGATGCCAAAGCAAAAGTTGTGTTGAAAACTTTCAAATTATCGCATAGACCTAGAGACCTTGTGTGTGAGTGTGTATGAGTGAGTGTGTGTGTGTGTGTGTGTGAGTGTTGGCCAGCATGCGCCAGTGAAACTGATAAAAGTTAGTTAGTTGTTGGCCAAATGTGCGGAGATTGTTTTAGAACAAATAATCAGCAGTGCTTAGTGCAGGAAGAAGTCTTATTAATGAAATTGCAATATATTAACATTCTATATACGATATGAAAAAACTATATATTACATTATTTGGGACTTTTCTTTGCTATATTGATTTGTATCCTCTTTAAATTGGAAACGCTTTAGCGCAGCTCCTTTTATACTTCATTGATTAGCTCCGATATTATTCCTATACAGATCAATATCATCTGTTTATTTTATTTTCTCTTTTATCGTTGAAACCTTCAAATATTATCCTTTATTTTCTAGCACTTTTAATTATACTTACTAATAAATAAATACATATTTTGCTTGATAATAAAGTTGGGTTTTTTTTAACTAATACAAACATTCATATGTCATATCCATAGGGTCTGCGGCAGCCTACACAGCGTTCCCAATTTAATAGATATTTATTTTCGGTGCACCTTTTCAAAGAAAAAAAAAAAAATACATATATAAATGCGCAATAACCTTAAATATAAATCAAACCCCCGTCAGTCGACCCAAAGCGAAGCAGCTAAAAAGCGTGAAACCCTCCGAGAACTCACAGCAATATTGAAAAACCCACGCACACATACTCAGACACATTCACATAGATACACTGATTCACACACTGGCACACACTTTCGCTGCTGAATCCTCTTATACACACTGATATGAAATTCATGCGACAAAATATTTTATGAGCTTGCTCTCCCTCTCTCTCTCTGTCTTTCTCTTTCTCTCTCTGTCTTTCTATATAGGAAAAAAATATTTAGCGTTATGTGTACATAACAAAATTGTTGTTAGGGTAGCTTTGAAATGCAAAAAAAAAGAAGAGAGAACCCATTTCAATCGGATAGAAAGAACAACAAACGCCACAAACGAAAGGGGGGAATAACAATGTGAAAAGGGGGATAAAGCAGTAGAGAGAGAGCAATGGGAGAGGAGGGAGGAGGAAAAGGTATCTTTAATCTTGCTCTTAAGTTGCCGCATAAAACGCTTACACATCGCCCTGGCCGAGGGCGACCTATGTAGGGGTCTCTCATTTGCAATGATTAGGAGGGGTCTTCATTGCTATGGGGGCTGCTACTGCTGCTGGGTAGCGTTAAGCAAACTATTATGAGCAAAGTGTCAAAGGCAGGCACCATTAAAGGGGGAGGGGGGGGAGGGGAATGAACTGTGAACTACTTTGCAGTCCGTTAGCATAACGAAGAAGCTCAATTGATTTACTCAAACCATTTTTTGTTGGCATTATATAGAATATATGATACACGTACGTGAGCGGAAGTAAAAGACTACAACATACTCATTAAGGAATATACAACTTACAGAGAGAGATGAGCCTAGCTGGCATTGTAGGGTATAAGCATTGCGGATATACAGCCATAAAAAAGAAAAGGAAAACTGAAATTCAAGTAGCTTTCGGTCGACAAAGCATTCAAGTCTTAATGATGCCCAGAAGAAGCAGGAGGTCTCTCCCACACAGAATTCACTAGGCTCCTTGTGTCATCTTCCTTTCTCTCCCACTCTCTCTCTCTCTCTCTCTCTTTGTACGTGCCCCGAAGTTTTATGTATTATACGTCAGCTGGCCAGAGCAAAGACCACCCAGTCCAAGTGGCCAACATCCTTGAAATGTAGAAGGAGGAGGAAGCGGCCAAACAAAGTAAACGGTGTTATGGCCCAAAACGAAGGAGAGTGCAAAAAGGAAGAAGACTCAATTGCAATTAACTAAAAATACCACACGCGATGGGTCCACACAGACCCGCGTCCTCTAATGAGCTTTATTTAAATGCTTTGCGTACAAATAATAAACAATTAGGCGGAACGGTCAATGGGGTCGAGACACGAGTGGCCGTTCTCCCCGCCTTTCGCCTCCCCCCGCAAAGTGGGTCAACAGGAGGCGAAAATAATTTGCTTAAGCTTGCGCCCTAAGTGGATTTATATATTACTTCGTTTGACATCATTCCATTAACTTGCTGAATTGTTATAAGCGATTATAATATTGGAATGATATATGCAATAAACATACATATAATATCATTTGATTATCATATTTATAATGGTTTACTTGAGTTCTACAGCTAGATATGTTTTTGGTTATTTATGCAAAATAACCAGCTGGAAACGGCACTCAAAAGTCACAGCGTGTAAAGGTAAATAGAAAATCGAAATATAATATTTTGTAGGTAAATATTTGACAACACTTAGCGAATGCGTGTGCCTCGACTTTGGGTAGAAGAGACTCCTCGCAGCAACACGCAAAGCTGCGCGAAATGACAAGCTAAACAAGAAAGAACGATTACTAATGGCAGACCGAATTTTCAAACACCCTTACAGCCATGAGATAGAACTAAAATCTTAATGTTAAACTGATATGACAAGAACAAAATATTTAATTACAGATATATCAAAGGGTTTTCCGATTTGACACTGATCAAGAATATACAATAGATAGTAGAACTTTTAGAATTTGTAGTCCTGCATAGGTAACAATTATTCGATTTAAAACTGATCAAGAATATATATGGTTTTATAGTTATACCATAAAAATTTGAATTTCTTCAAAAGTAACTTATAATTTCCTTGAAATATAAAACAGAACATGTTTTTTCGATTTAAAAGTGTTCAAGAATGTATACAACTATATAGATGCCACAACTAATATACCTTCAGCAAGAGTATAAACATTAAAACAAATACTCAACTCGTACTGTGCATATATTTTGTTGATCTACAATAACTCTAGCAGCTAGTTTGGTTATCGAGGCAGTTTCCCTGCCAGCCTGTCAGCCTACTTATTTGACCACAATGGGACGGGGGCAATGGGTGACCTCTTAAAGTGCTTCGTCTCGATGTCGATGTTAAGTTTCTCTGTTGTTGTTCCTGTTCTTGTCTCTGTTCTTGTTGCTGTTGTTGTTGTTGCTGCAGTTTACATAGTCACTAATTGATTGTGGCTTATCTCAAATTTCAGATCGAAGGCACGAGGCACACGGAAAAAAAAGGTGTTTCGTTGTTATTTATTCTTTCTTTTCGCTTTTGGGTGTATGCATTGGAACGGAACAGAAACAGAAGGCAAGAAATATTCAAGTTAAATAGGGAAATGTACAAACGAAGGTTGTATACATTAAGGAGTATTTACAAATCGACAAACTTATTATAATTATAAATATATACGAGGAATATACGACACCTTAGCCATGGAACATGCAACATGATTGACCTCCTTTAACAAAAATAAAGAAAACTAAAATAAATGAATAATTACATGAAATACGAAACTTAAATTTCCTCTACCCTTAGAAACATTTCTTTATTTTGCTTTTGCTTTAATGTAAGTACCTTTTATATACCCAAAAGCTCAGATACATTACAAGAAATATTCTTAGAGAACTGGAAACTACAAGACCGACCTACCTACCTTATCTGTTTTGCAACTACTCACAACCGACTCGAAGACCTAAACAAATAGCCAGTTCATAAATGAAAGTATATATTGCACCAGCGCCAACTTGGTTTCTGGCCCTTTATTTTCACAACTCTGGTCAGTTCTTTGGGCTGTATAAACAGTGGAGTGCTGCGAACAAACAGGATAATGTCAAAGGCACACAATGGGCAATGGGCAACGGACGAAAAAGGTCAAGGGTTGCCTTTTCGGGTAAGTACGGTCCTAAATATGCAGATTTTTGACGCCTACATTGGGCACGTGTTCCGGGTTAGCGATATAATCTATGATTATCAGTTGGTTGACTTGATTTGTGTCACGTTATGTCGATCGATCGCCTCGAAAAGCCCTTATGACATCTCTTTCTCTCTTTCCCAAGACCAAGGTGAAAACTGAATTGAAAACAAGTCGAACGTGTGGGTGAGTCAGCTTGGCCAGGCTAACACAGCTGGCTCTGTGTCTGGTGCTCGGTGCCGGGTTTTGTTAAGTTGTTTTGGATTTCACAATCAATGGAAATCGAGAAGACATTTCAATAGAGTGGGCTTAAGATAAACATGACTAATTGAAATGGCGACATAGGGCGATATTAATCGAAGAGATAAGATCACATACAGATAATAAAGATATGCTAATAATGGATTGATTTGCTTGAATATTTAATAACCTTTCATTGAGTTGAAAAGCTCTTCACGAAAATCCGCTAATCTAAGATCATAAAGCGCCCCCCCGAAGTGAAATAACACCCACGTGCGGTGGAAAACAAATAAATAAATAAAAGAGCTGCTGTTTCTCTCTCGGCGCCTGCCTGGAGCCTACGCTTAAAGCCCAACAACAAACAGCAACAACAACGACAACACATTAATTAATTTCATTGAATTTAATTTCTTATGCACTCCTCTCCTCCACCTCCTCCTGCTTCTTCTTCTTCTGCCACGCCCTGCTGCTGCCTTTCCCAGCATTGCCATCCTTCATTTTCGTGTCAAAGTACGAGGGTCGTTTGATAAGTCCGTGACTTTTTGTATTAGCTCTAAATACAACACTGCTCTGTCAGCAGTTATCGATTAACAGCTGACTGTAAAATTTCGAGAAAGCTGCGTTTTGGTTTGCGTTTTATAGGCATTGAAAGCAGACGATCTCGTTTTTTTTTAAAAAAAAAAAAAAAAGTAATTTTTGTTTTAGCATGGCAAAATTTCATAAATTGGGCTCGAACTGCTACCCCATCAGCATATTCTCCAGATTTAGCCCCCTGTGACTATTTTTGTTTCCAAACATGAAGAAATGGCTCGGCGGTAAGAGATTCGGGTCATCACAGAAACAAACGACTATTTTGAGGGCCTTGAGAAAACCTATTATTTGGAAGGAATAAAAATTGAAAAACGCACAAATGTATAGAGCTAAAAGGAGATTATGTTGAGAAATAAAACGCTTCTTTGACGAAAAAAATATATTTTATTCAAAAAGTCACGGACTTATCAAACGACCCTCGTAACAACACTCTGTGTAGGCAGCCCGTCTCGAGTTCGAGTTCGAGCTTGGGTCTGGGTCTGGCTCCGGGCCCGGCATCAGTGGTTCATGTGAATGCGTGGGCCGGCCGGTTTATACAGACACACACACACATCTAGATATATACATTAGTGTGTGTGTGTGTATATACACTCTGGCCATACTACGAGCGTAGTAAATTAAGAGTGCAATCACGAAACCCAAGCACGCCGCTGGCAATGCTATTGTAACTGATTAGTTGGGTAAAAAATGTGCATGCGAAATACAAATACATATTTATATGTATGTTTGTATGTATAAAAAGCTCAAACGCAAACAAAATATTGTTGATGCATGTGAAAAACAAAAAAAAAAAATACAGAATACGAAAAAATATGACCGCAATGCAAAAAGTCAAGAAAATTAAATACAAAAAGAATCGAGTTAAAGTGCACGGAAAATCAAGGTTGCACTTGAGCCACATAAGGAACGTGCCCGCGTAAAGCCCCTCAAAGTTTTGCATAACTCCCGTTTAATTAAGCACACACGTTTGTACAAGCATCTGTACCAACTACCCACTTATTGGAGTTTGACATTGGTCTTCTTCTTAGGTTTAATTTATTATATTTCATAGAACGTAAAATTCAATATATTTTCAAAGTATATTTTGGTTTATCATTTAGTTAGATTATTACATTTCAAACTTATAAATTTCCCTATACTTGGTCAAATTTAACCTTTTTTCAAAAACGACCTATTTAAAAAAATGATCTATTTTCTATGTACCTTTTCAGGGTATCCCAAAGTCGTTGCTTATGCATAGTTTTCTCTCGCTTTTGTGATGCTTTTAAATGAACTTAGGTCTACATTCTAGACAAGTATAATTGATTAGTTAGCGTTAATTTCCTTTTACTCGTATTTTCCTTAATCGAAAATGTTAAATCATCATCAACGAACGGCGCATTCAACTGACAAAGCGTGTGTGGAATGGCTTTTTCAAAATCGATTAAGCTCCACAATTCATTCCGAGGATTGTTTGTTGCCTGGCAACAAACATGATTTAGAAATAAAATTTATACAGCAAGTTTCTTTAATCGCGGGAATGAATTTACTTTGAATCTTCAAGATTTATTCATAATTTTCAGTCTTACATTTACTAGCTACTTATGAAAAGAGTTTTCCCAATCCAATTTATAATTCCATTTAAATCCACTCTTTTTGCTTCTGATGATTGTAAACATACCTGAAAAGAGAGAAAGAGAGGTTTATTTTTAGTAAGTGTTATAAATTTCTGAATAAAAGATTAGTTATGTATAGCTAATTCCCAAATTTAATCTTTGGTCACCTTAATCGTCAACTGGCCATTAAAAGAAACCACAAAATACCTTTTAAGGCGCTCTTTTTTTCTGTATTTCCAAGAAATTCAGTAAACATTTGCAGCTTATAATTACAGGCAATCGTATACATTTATTTTGTAGAGTTTTGCATGCTTATAAAAGAAGACAACGAGCCCGGGCAGAGGCCCGTATCGCATTTGTGTGAAACTTAACACACAACTCAATTTGGGCAAAAAGCATTCAATGGATAAAGCAACAACAACAACAACAGCGATAAAGATTGGGGCACGGCTGTGTGTCTGTGTGTGTGTGTGGTATATAGATATACTTATTTTGCGTATAATTTATGCACACACACTCACTCAGATAAACATGTAAATCAAACAAGAACTTTGACTGATGGCGACAAAACGACGCCTTTTCATATTGGTTGCTTTTGTTGTATATGTCATTGTTGTTGTTGTTGCTGTTGTTGCTGCTGCCGCCTAATTGAGTGGCGCCAACAAGGGGGAAAGCGTACAAATTATAACACACTCCCCTCCCAAAAAAAGAGCTGTAAAAACCGATATTTTATTATGCGTGCGAATTTCGCTCGTTTTTCGCATCTCGAGTGCAAAATCAAATTGGGATAGTGAAATGAAATGCAATTAAAAGGCTAACAAGAAATATGGTGAAAATTTCAAGAGGTTTTGGCTGATTGCAAGAACATGAGGAATATGCAAATCCAATATTTGGGTTAATAGAACTTTGATTTATTTCCTAGCAAATATGTTTGCATGTGTAAAAGAAAACATCATCCAAAGTATTTATTATTTAGTACTGCGTTTTTATATAAAAAATAATATATAATTAAGGTATATTATAGTAATTGTATTGTTTATATTATATAATAATACAGCTCATATTAGGATCTTTTTTGGAGCTTTTTATGCAGTCATATTCCTGCCAAATTTTACGGCTGTAGTTCTTATATTTGTTGAGATCGGCGAGTTCATACAGACAGACATAACTTAATTGATTTGTCTGCACAACATATTCATTGAAAATTGTGAATATATAATTGCATATTGGCACAAAGTTAGTACACTCTCATCAGAGCATTTTCAACGGTAGAAAAATATATATTCACCCCGTTCTGTAGAGTATACAAAAGATTGGCTCAAAGCGATTTTTCCGGCATATGAAAACATTTGTTCATGTACATCAGCACAAAAAAGAAAACCCACGAAAATATTTTTCTATTAATTAATTTATTTTCTTCGCGTATTTACTACTAAATTTTCCCACTCATTTTGCCACCACACTGTGAGCCGCGGGCGCATGTGGTGGCGGCAAGCGGCAATCGGTTAGGTGAATTTACGCAGCATTAAAAAGTATTAAAATATTTGAAAATATTGTGAATACAACTACACACACATACACACACACACATGCACATACACCTACACACAGTGATATATGCGGGCGGCTAGTTCTAGGGAATCGCTTGGGGTCGGTGGGTTTGGGGGCCAATCCATGTGTGTTGACGCGTGTGGAGCGTATGAAAAACAGACGTCAAAAGAAGCCAAATTGATAACAAAAATACATACAGAAAGATATGGAAACGTGGCCTGCGTGTGAGTGTGTGTGTGTGTGTGTTCAACGATTAGCGCATGAATGAAAAATCACACGACCATTGCTTCTATCGGATATTTCGAGTTCGTTTTTGTTTTTGTTTTTTTTTTTTTATTTTTGTTATATAGTCTTATCGAATCCGTTTATATAGCCCCGAGGCGAGCTATCAAAGGGCGGGTAGAATCATTTTTTCGCAAATTGTGTAACGCCTTGTTGAGGGAGGCGCGTCTGTTTATCAATAAGGTAACCATTTTCAATAACATTTCCAATGAATCTCTATGATATTAACAAATATATAAATGCATTAAAAATGTCTGAATACTTTAAAGAGCAAATGAATAATATTAGTCACTCACAATGTCAGACATAAAACGGTAATTTGGGGAAATAAATATTCTACATGGATAATTTATTTTTCTTGCATTATTTACCCCTTTTTTTTAATGAACTTTTCATTTATAAATGTCTTGATTATTCGGCTAGAGAGGGGATATATATATACATTTTATATGGCAATGTGGCGCGAAATAGAATCAGTGAATTATCGCAGATAAAATGCATTTGTTTGATTTGGTTTTATTTGCCAAATTTATAGATAGATATACGCCTCGCCTCGGCAAACGTAGATACAGATACATATAGTCATTGAGCGTGTGTGAGCCGGGCAGCTCGCAATGAATATTTTTACTTATAAAGTACAGACAAACATCTGCCAGCCGGTGTGTGTGTGTGAGTGTGTGTGTGGGGCCTCACTTATATGGCGACTATACGCGCAGACGACTGACAGAACGCAACTCGTACACGGCGCATGATAATAGCAACGTTTTGTATTTGTATAAACATACGTGTACACATACACACACACGACGCAGATACTCACAATCACACACACACATACATATCAATATATTTTGTTTAATTTCTTCTCATCAGCTCTTCCGAATTGGTTGCTTTTATTTTTGTCTTAGCTCGAAATAAATTTCATGAATTAAAAATGAACAAAACGTGTTGAACGCTGCCATATTATAATATATACATATATTTTTAATATAGACGTACATACGCCTGTCTATATATGTCGCTTTGTATTTGCACGTACGCAAAGTTTTTTATTTATTTTTTTTGTGAGTTTTATGATTTGTTTAGAAATGATTGAGGATTGTGCATTTATTCAACAAAATAAAAAAGAGGCTTTTTTATATTATGAAGTATATTCCAATGGAAAAGTCTTTCCAATTAGGCAAACAGAGTTACATAAATTAGCATCCTTGATTGAATATTGATTTTTCAATTAGTAATCTCAATTAGTTTTAATCAAAAAACTATCTACATATATAGTACAGTGTGTGTGTGTGTGTGTGAGTGTTCGTAATTTGATTATATTGTCACTGTTAATGCAATTATCATGTCGATATGTCGTTTATATTATTCATTTAACTTTATTAGTTTCGGAATCGATCTTTTTATATATTAAGTTTTGTCCTTTGTTGTTCTTTTTTCTTAAATTTTTATTAATTTGAATAGTAAATAGAAAGAACCCTATGCCTAATCCAGTTTATAGCCCTCATACCAACGTACGATTGTTTATGGCGATAATGGAGCAACTTCGATCGAATGAACACGACTTTGCTTTGTTTACCCCATCGAAACGGCATCGAATGTACAAGAACTTTGGGCCAGTCATGGTGATCAACAAAAGTATTCTCGAACATTACCCAAAATGTGAGACCATGGGATGATTAGGGAACCCCCATTTGCCGTTTCTCACCTCACTGTACTTCAACAATAATTACAACTTGCTACCAAATCGATTCGATTGCTACGAAAAATTGTGTTCTATAAATTAAGTGAAAAAAAAAAGTCAACTAAATTGAGAGGAAAACAAGTTCATGGGATGCTTCTGCTTCAACTTCTCTGCACAATTGTTGGCAATAACAACAATTTTTATGTAAGCAGGCAAGCTTGTGTGTGCCTTCACTCTCTCTCATTCCCCCCACCTTGCACCACACACTGACACACACAACTCGTTACTGTGTTATGTGCTTGGTTCAGGTTTGTTTTTACGTTTTTACGCGCGAGCATCGAAAAGAATTTTTACGCACACCGGACGATGGACATGGACTGCGAGTAAGGAGGGGCGGGAAACGGACAACAGCGACGATGCCGATGATGATGATGATGATGACGGCAACAACAGTGAGATCCCAGTGCCAGTCCAGAGCTTCTTCTCCACATTGCCACCACGCCCTCAGGCAGACAGAGCGGGGAGACGGGGCTCAAAATGAGGCGGCGATGGCGATGGCGATGCGCCGCGGCGCGCATGTATCTAGATAAGCAGACAGGGCAGCGTGCCACAAAAACAAGCGCAAAGTAGCAAAGATGATAGCATGACGACTGGATACCCTAGCTAAATGATTGCCTTAAAAAAGTATCTATGATCAAAAAAATACACATTTATAATAACTATCTGCTAGAATATGAATTGTTAGCCCAGTACAGAATAAACCATATTAACTATAGATATGTATAAAACCCTATACCATCTCTAGTTACTGATACAGTGCAGGGCATCTCTGAAGTCCAACTAACAAGATACCTTCTTCTTGTTGTTGTTTCATTAATATTTTTCCCTTTTTTTTCGTGCTTTGGCTTCTTTCTTTCTTTGCAGGCAGCCAATTTCGCTGGCCGTGTGTGTTTTTTACGCGCATTTGTTTACTATAGATACACAACAAACTGAAAGATACAACAGTCTGACACACACACACACTCGCACACTCTCACACACACACACATATAGGCAGCCGCATTGTACACATGAAGAGCGCTATATACACAAATGGCCAAAGTTTTCGACCTGCTGGCTACCGTATGAACGCGTACAAATGTATCTCTATCTCTTACGCTGTATCTGTATCTGCAGCAGTATCTGTGCCCATGGGTGTAACCCCGTGTGTGTGCCTGTCTTTGTGTGTGTTGTGTTTGTGTTTCTGTAGCTATATCTTCGTGCCATTAAGCTTAAAAAATACCAAAATAAATAACCAAGAAGCAAATAACAACAAAAGTCTTAGGACTTTCCATACACGGCTAGTTCAAAAAGTATCTTGAAAATGCAGCACTTCATTCCATTGTAGATACTTCTGTGTGTGCGTGTATATTTTTACTGCCGCATTTAAGTGAATTTTGTGGCAATTACATAAAAGCAAAAGTTAAAGGGCAACCAACAACTACGATTATTGCCTTCAGGTAGCTGCTGCTGCTGCTGCGGGTCCTAGGGCTACCGTTTCAAACATGCACACACACACACACACACACATGGACACTTTGTGTATCTGTGTAGTGGGAGTCGGGCACTTGGCTTTATTTGCTCTTCGAGTTGAACAGCTACAAGCGGGCAGGGCTTAGCCATCCCTCCTCCCCCTCCTCCTCGTTTCCCTCACCATACGAAACATGCGTGCGTCTCATTTTGCGTGTGTGTGTGTGTGTGTGTGTGTAATTTGGTAGTTCTCTTCGCCTAAGTGCACCTCATGCGCAGTGTTTACTTTACGATTTAACAGGTAGCCCCAAGCAGTAAAATGTGTACGCGTCCCCCCCTCCTCCTACATTTTCCACTCTACACCGAACGGGTTCTGGCTAAGGAACTTGAGCCCATACCCTAATTGAATGTCTAAACCTTTCGAATGTCTGCGGCAATGAAACACATCCAGCACCACAAAATAATCGCAAGAGGCTCTAAGTGTTCTAAATGAAATTGCCATCACAAGAGAGAAAGAGCAAGGGAGAGTGAGAGAGTGGTCAACAGATAAAATAACTTTATCTCATGCTCTCTTCTCCCCTCTATGCTCCAGCGGCAAAGAATTTTAATCTACTAAAGGTTGTTTAGCTTTTTCTTGAGATGAGACTTTGATGCAATGAGAGGTGGGGGGATCAATGTTAATCTTTTACTATTTATACGAACAAACTTTTCTATTTTTACTTTTCGTTTTGATTCTATAGACTAATATACAGATGCCGTGAACATTTCATCATAATCGAACTTTGGTTTCAGCCTTAGACCGATTGATTAAACCTTCTACTGTGATTTCAATATGCCGAAAGATTTCAACTGTACAGTGATCTTTATATTCAGAAAGAACCCGAGCATTATATCACATAGCTTTGGAACACACAATTTAAAATAAATTTTTAATGAATTTATAAACTAAACTTTTATTTATGATTTTATCTTTAAAAACTTTTTAAGAATCGGTCCAAATTATTTATATTTTTCCTACTACAAAAATCTCTCAAGATCCAAAAGAACAACTGCGATCTCTAAGTATTCAAAAGTGTCTTGTCTTTTGTACTTCTCTACAGCCACCGAAAGAATCGTGTTTGGGTTAGAGTTGACACCACTTTGTCTTGATATAAAGTAATTTATTGTATGATTTATTGGCTACTTGATTGATGAAGTCGTTTCGAGTTGATTGCACGATAATTTTATTGTTCGCCTGTGTTCGATGCGTGCCTCCACAGCCAGACCGGGAGCTCTAACACTGCCAAGACTCGCACACCTGCCGTTCTGATTAATATCTGAAGATTAGTAGAAATCAGCACGCAAAATCGAAGAGCAAAGAAGTTGTAAACAACAAAATGCCTGGATCGTGTGCTATGAATGAAGGTTAGAATGTAAAGCATATATTAAATAGGGAATTTCTAAAATCAAATAAAGCAATACAATGTTCAAAATAATTTCATTATAATGAAAGTACTTTGGGATTTCATTGCAGGCTAACAATATGAAAATCTGAATAAAACTGAAACGGAAGGAGTTCAGTGACCTTTTTATGGCATCGATATAATAATTATAAGTTCAGTGCTTATTGCATTTCAATTAATTGTGTTAGGTCCCAAGGAAATTATCGCTGCATTGAGGTTTCGCAATTGATTGACCCTTTCTCAGCGAATTGCATTGCGGAAGGCAAAGGCAGAGACCACATCAGCAATTTAATCTCATAATTTTATAGCATATAAAAGACTTTATTGACAATTACATGTGTAACATGAAATACTGACACTATATAGATGTTAGATCTCTCTTGAGATGCATATTTGAATTTAATCTTCAATCAAAACAATTCAAAAACAACTTTGTCAACTATTAATTACGCTCATTGAAAATTCTAAGAACTTGAGAACCTGAGTATATATCTGAATAATCCAGAGCCACAATCGAATCGTAGTGCTGCAATAATGGCACATACCAATACGATATATATATGTATATGTAATTTTAATGATACACAATTTGCATAAGTGAATTTATAATGTTTTAGTCATCGCTTGTTCGTAATACAAATCGGTCGTGCTTATAACTTAAAAAGTAATTATATTCATGTATGTTAGTGTATGTGTGTGTGTGTCTGTACACTTTATGCACTCACTGTACGACACAATTGACATCTAAACAACTTATTAATGAATAACTGCCTGCCCGGCTCCGTCTTCGTCTCTGGCTACAGTTTAAAGCTTATTGCCGAGCACAATATCTATATATACTATAACTACTGCCGGCACTACTATAATGGCTTTTGTGCTAGCATGTGTCTATGTATACGTGAGTGTGTGCCCGCTCGTATATATTTCATGAGTGTGCACAGCACTTGAAATGGCAAATGAATGACACCGCTGCGTACAAATGAGCGACCAACTGACTGACTGAAAGACAGATTCGACTGTCGACTAATCAGGCCCCCACGCCATATATATACATACATATACGGTATGTATGTATTGAGTGTATGTAGTATTTATAATACTATTGTACGATATGGCAAGGCAACAACAGTAACAGTAATGGTTTAAATGCCATATCAGCGCAGAGAGTAATGCTGACTACAAATTATTTTGGAACGAGGGTCGTTTAACGGGTTGAACCACCATCATGAAGATGGGAACAAACATAAATAAAAGATATATTTACGTTACAAGATCTATTACAGTAGCTGGACAAACTATCAATTAGGGTTAAATTTATGGTAAATTGATGACAAATGCGATAAGGAATAAACAGAAATGATATTAATCATTAATATATATTATTCATAGTCAGAACAATAACTCTATAGTTGCGATACTGAATGTATTTACTAAAGATCCTATTGCGTATGTTTTGTGCAAATTTGATCAAGATTGAACAGTATTCATATCAAAGATATTGAAGAATTAGAGCACACTCATACAAGTAGATCAATGTTCTCTTTCCACATACAGTGGATCTATGCAAATGTATCGAATAGAGCTGGGTTTTAGGATTTATAACGTTCTAGACATTATTTCTCCACTGAACTGTTCATGATCAAAATAAATATCTATCGATCGACTCTAGGTGGGTAGGAAACAGTGCGCACACAGTTGCACCTTAAACGGCGCTTTTTTATAGATAAAGTAACAGTCAATTCTTGACAACACACAGTCACACACACACTGACAACCATAATCGAGCCCAGTTGTCGTCAACAAGTTTACGTCTCTCTCTCTTCAGCTCGAATTAGCCACCTGCCCCCGCCCAATTCGAAACGTATCGAATCCAACAAACTTATGCGCCATGTGCGAGTGTTGTTTCTTTTGCCTTTTAAGCATATCTTAATTTCGAGTTATCGTTGGACTCCCTCTACCACCCCTTCTCTCTCATTCTGTCTCTCTCTCCTCTGTGTGTGTGGTTTGTATTTAGTTTTCGTTTTGTATTCGTATTCGTTTTTGGATTCGTATACGTAATCGTAATCGTGTGTATGGTGCGAGTATTTTAATATTTTATTTATATTTGTTGTGACGTGCCGTGAGTAATAACTATAGATATCACCGCATGCCCATATACAATACGTATGTATGTATGTATGTATGCATAGTATACCATATACCTGTATAAAACGTGTAGAAACCAGTATGAATCTTTTTTGGCACTACGCGGCGCTTTATAGCACGCACAACTCGGCCGAGAATAGTCAAGGAAAGCGCTAAAGCTTAAAGCTAAAGCCAAAGTCTTTAAAGCGAACAACAACAACACGGCATCGAGACGACATTTGTATGCAGAGAACTGTTGATTGGTCACTAAGCAGGTAGTAGTGGGTAGGTAGGTACTATACGATGAGTACTCGAATAACCATAACAAATACGGCTGAGGTTACCGTTGGATCGTTCTGTTTAAGGTCTTCTGATCTGTGTGTGGCTAATGATGCGAAGCATTTGTGAATATAAATGCATTTGTTGATGTTCCTGATATAAATCTATATAATATTGTACTCAATAAGCGCTATAAATACACGCAGATGTGTGCTACTATTGATCTTATAAACGTACTCTTATAAATAATTCATTATTATTATAAATTTGTTATTTTGCACCACCTATAAAAAGTGATTAATTATAGATCGGTCACTCTCTCTCCCTCTCTCGTATCTGTATTCAAATTTCCCGTCTTTAATTAAACGCTTCGCAAGCAGAACTATTTAATTGAGTTTGAGTTGAATCGTTTTACGGCGGCTGGGGGGGTGGAGGTTTCAATCCGTTAGTCGAAATATTGAGCCAATTACTCGAAAATAAATATATTCACTTTTCCGCCTGTCTAGAGTAGAAAAAATTAAAACACACACAGACAAACACTACCGAAAGCAATAAATTTTATGAGCCAAGCGCCTTTCATTCATTCGCTGCAAAAAACAGATAAAACTATATAATGAATACAACACACAAGGGGGTGTGAGAGAGTGTGAATGTACCGTTTTTACTAAGAATGAATATCGTACGAGCAACATCTGTATCTACATACAGTACAGTATCTATTGGTACAAATGTATTTGTAGCTATAAAGCAGCAGAGCTGTATTTAAAACCCACAATAACTTGTATTTTATTTAAGCCAAATCTCTTGACATACCCTTAAATGAATATGAAAGAAAGTATTAAAGACAGACAAAGCTGATAGCGCGATACAATCAAGTATTAACTTGTTTTCCAGTGTGTGAAATAACAAAATTCGTTGTACATACTTAGATGAGCCCCACACACAGATACACACATATGTGCTTAGTATATGTGTATGTTTATAGCTCGTACCTATACCTATGCCCTCCTGCCACCTCTGAATGTTCCGAACAAAGTAGTATTTGTGTTTGCGGCTTATCATTAATAAATACAAATTTAAATTACATATGACTTATCAGCGTGTTTTCTTTCGATTCTTATTATTGTGTTTCCTTTATACAACGTGCACAGACTTGCACACATACCTATGTATGTGTTTATGTATACATTATATACTTGTTGTGTTGCCCCCTCATAAATTTGTATTCACTAAATGTTCAACTATATACATATATTCATATTCATGTGTGTTTAACCGGCTCGTTGTCAGCTTTATATAGTATATAGGTATTATAACCTGAACGGGGGCTGTAAATTGCTAGATCTATATTGTAGGTCCTCAGTTGGTATCAGTTTTATTTGAGAACATATTGAATTGACTGCCAGATGATTTTGTTAACAAGTTCTATATACATTCACTATATGTAAGCGCCGTTCTTTATGACTTTTATTTGTTATTTGACAAACGAAAAGCTTTTTTAATCTATCATGCAGATCTGTTAATCTGTAAAAGTGTTTCCTATATTTAACCCTTGCGTGTTTGCCGTGTGCGCAAAGTGCTATAATTGATTTGCTTATGCAACTTTGCAGCTTACACAAATTTATAGCACAGAAATGAAAATAAAATGAAATTTTGCATAACATCGAAAATTGCATATACCAGAAGAATTTTGCACTGTTTTATTAATGCCTACAAATTTTACTAATATTTCTTAAAAATAGTTTTAATAAAATTCACAATTTCTAAAAAAAATTAGATAAGAAATACGATAGCAAAGCCAATTAAAAATGCTTATAGGCAATAAACCAAACCAATAAATCGGTATTGTTTAAAACGAGATTTCGTGCGAAGTTCTCAAAGCTTAAAATAACCGTGATAATGTTGAAGGCATTCAATTTAACTTGTTTTATGAGTTCATAATTTAAATGGGGAATAATCAGTGTTATTTACAGTTATATTTCTATATTAATTCCGAAATTTCAAAATATGAAAAAAGCTTACGATCTTTTTAAGACACTTTCTTTTGAATCACTAAAGGCCAAAAAAATGATTTTAACATTTTCTGAACACTTCGTCTGATATCTCTGTATGACTAACTGTATTTATACAACTCAGATACAGACTCTTTACAAAGTGTACTAAGCGAAATAAATATGAAAAGTAAAAGCAAAGCTGACAGCAATATAAAAACGAGGAAGAAAATCTACCTTCGGCATGCTGAAAGTTTTATACCCTTGCAGGTTCTTATTTCCTCTCATAGTTCCATTTAGATACATATAGAAACATTTATTTTCACCGATCATTCCTATGGCAGCTATATGTTATATTTACAGAAACACGTGTGCCAAGTAACATCAAGATAGTTCTAAAACTGAGAGACAAGTTTGCGTTGCAACAGACAGAAGGAAGGAAAGATGAAGAGACATGGCTGATCGACTTTCTAGGTGATGTTGATTTAAAATATACATATACTTAATGGGGTCTGATTTGTTTCCTAAAGTGTGTTGCAAACACCTTGCCAAAATAAATTTACCCTCTGAAAGGGTATACGCATCTAGTTAGATCTGGTTTAAGTAATAAATGAACTGGGATCTTGAATTGCCCCGTTCTACCGTTGCTGCTGCTGTTTGGCTACCAATTATACCGCTTCCAACGGCTCGTCTGAGACTAAAACTGGAACTGGGTCTGTGATGGACTCCGGAAAACCCGCTAAAGAGATTTACTTTCGTCCATGAGAAGTCTGCGAGGCAATACAATGTGTAAAGACAAGCACACGATGTATTTACCTCTATGGGATTATTAATTTTAATTAGGGTAACCATTTTTAATCAATACATTTTTGGGTTTAATATCAATCGATTTAATTTTGGGTTTCCTGTTTGTTTGTGCATTTTTTTTTAGCGCTAAACCGGCTAAACCCAAGAATTTGAAATTCCATAATTTATGTTATTTCTGGCAAACATTCAAAAGTTTATTGGAGCCGGCATTTGAAAACAAGTCGAGTTTTTTTTTTCGTTTTTTTTTTCTTTGAATATTCTACGAAACTTGTCTGGGCACCGTAAATAGTACAAAGAGTACGCATTGCGCTCTCTCATGTGAAACAAGTTTCCACCGGCTTATCGGGCGAGAGTTGGGAGTAATGAGTAGTATAGAGTGTAGGGGCTTTTGAGAGTTGTGAATAATGTTCCAATGCTAATGAGGGCGTGCGCTTACTCATCACATACTGCGTAAAGTGGCGGAGGAGGAGGAGGAACAGAACGAGGAGCGAGTCGGAAACCAATGAAAGGAGAGTAAAAATAGGCACAACGCATGCTTAAAATATGTGTATGCGTGCGATATATGCCACAAAGGCAGCAGCAGCAGCAGCAGTGGCAGCGGCAGCTCAATATGATTGTAGATAAAACACACAGAGTGGCGAAGTGACGGAGGGAGGGAGGGAGGGACTCGGGGGGTAAACTGGTGGCAAGTGGAGACTGTATAGGGGGCTAAAGGCTGAGCTGATTTCCAGTTCGCCAGGCAGACAAAGAGCAGCCTTTGTGCAAACACGAACTGCGGCTCTAATACGAGAACAGACACTTGAGAGTCCCCGTCGCCACTGCCGCTGATCGTGTTAGACAAAGTTGGGGTCTGGGGCCTGTGACAATGAAGGCCTCTCGGTCCTCTTCCTTCTCTCTGCATCTCTCTCCATCTCTCTCTGTTCTTGAGAGAGTGCCAACTTCTTGTTTCCTTCTTCAGTAATCCGGTTTTGCCTGCCTGCAAGGGGGAAGAGAGACAACAAGAGAGCAGCGAGTGGAAAGAGACAGATACAGAACAGAACGAAATAGAGTCTGAGAATGGGTTAGAGAAGGAGAGACAGAGACGGAGAGAGCGACCGACAGTGGCAGACGTAATTAATGATCCCGAAACGCTGACAGCGCACAAGCTGAGATTGTTGTGTGATGTTAAAGACCATCAGGGAACGCATGTTTTGGGCCAAGCCAAGAGGGCTATGACTGTCGTTAAGTTACCAAACCAAATACAGGTGCGGATTAGGGTCAGCTGGAGGGGGGAGGGAGAGAGAGCGCAGCCATAAATTGTAAGATTGAAACTGAGAACAGAAAAGAAACAGAATAATACAAACCCCATAAAAAAAACAAAGCTTCCAGTTACATTTATAAACTGCACTATAAATACCAACGATTATAATGTAAACATAATGTAGCATTAGTTCAGATCGATTCTCAAGATTTGTATTGTAAACTATTGTGTAGTAATAAAAGTTCTTAGCTCGAACGTATTACAAAATGCAATTCAAGCATTTACTTTGAATCGATTCAGTAACTTAGAAGTGAATCGTCAAGATGAATGGAATGGAAATATTCGCAACTAAGCTCTGCGGTTAATCGCGGAATGTTGAATTATTCATGTTTTAACACAAAAATATGAGTGGATCAATAGGTTCTATTAAAGAGTATTGCATATATGTGTACATATACATTCTTGTTCAGTAACTGTATCAGAAGAAACCATATGTAAATTAGCTATATGTGAAATAAATAAATCAGAGATTAATTGATTACGTTCTATAATGGAATACTTTATAGAGATTTGATTACTATACAGATTGTGGTTTATATTGAATAATAACAACGAATATCATACATACACATACATATATATTTTTGTACAGTAACTATATCAGAACAAACCATATAAACGCTATACGTGGAATAAGTAAATCAGAGATTAATATATAACATTCTATAATGGGATACATTATAGAGATTTGATTACTATAAAGATTATGGTTTGTATTGAAAATAAACGCATAATATACAGTCCACAATAATCTATTATACAGTGTAAAACTTCCACTACAACATACACTTCTGAGCTGTTTGTGCAAACAGTTTCAAATGTTGTCGAGATTCTTTGCCCGCGGATGGAGGAAAGAGAAGTTGTATTACAACTTCACATAGTTTGCTGTAGTATTTGTAGAATGCTGTGGCGAACGATCAACAACAACAACAACATCAAGAACGACAAACAAACAAACGTATCGACAAGTTACACGAGCAACAGTAACTACAACAACAACAAGAACACGACAGGAGCGACAGAAAGAGCAACTAACGCAATGTGAAACCGGTTCAAACTTACACACAAACATGAAACTGTGTGTGTGTGTGTGTAAGAGTCTGTCAGTTTCAGCTTGCGCGTGTATGTGTGTGTGTGTGCTACTCACAAATCCCAACAAAATAACCAAAGAAGCCAAGAGAAGAAGACGAGGCAAGCCAAGAACAACAACATCAGCCACGAGGAAGAAAAGCACCAAGCAAAAGAAGTGCGAGAGGCAGTGTGTGTGCACAGCACACAAACTCATGCGTTGGCAACATCACACACACACACACACACACACTCATACTCTACTATGCTATACTATAATCGGCTACCTTTTTTTTCTCCGTTTAGTTCATTTTACGCGTTTTGCTTTTCCATATTCTTGAACTTCAAAAAATAAGAAAAAAATCGAACAAAAAACCACCATAAAATAAATAAATAAAAAAAATCAACAACAACAGCCACAGCAGCAACAACAGCAGCAGCATTAACAGCAACAACAACAGCAGTAGCAACAGCAACAGCAGCGAGACGTCGCCGTCGTCGTCGGCAGCAGCCAAGCTGTCAGACAGCTACTGGTGTTAAACGTAGTACATAATATATGTAGTATGTAGTAAGGCACACACACACACACGCGTGTTCCCTTGTATGTAAGCCCGCAGCAGAGAAGCGCAAAACACTACGCGGCGTATACGCGACGCAGCCGCCGCCGCCGCCCCGCTGCTGCTTATCGACGCTGCTTTTATTGTTGTTGCTCTTGCTGCTGGTGCTGCTGCTGCTGCTGCTTCTGGTTGCTGTTGCCATCCGCACACAATGCAACGATGCCGTCGTCGTACACCAGATCAGACATGCAGACTATGGCAGCCCCCACCAAGTGCCAGCGGCAGCAGGCAGAGGCAGCCAGGCCGGAGATGCCTGCGAGATCTTTCGCTTCTCTTAGCACAGACAGACATTGCAAATGATATTCAAGCAGAAGTTTGCCAGTAAACAAACACATAATGGATGAAATGAAACATGAAATACCCTAGAAAACTAAATGACACAAAAGTTTAAATCAAAACGAAATATAAAACATCTATCGATTATTAAGTGAAATATCTAATCTACAAATTACCGGTAGTTATGTGAGAGTGAGAGAGCAATAAACGACCCGTTGTTTAGAATTTAGTGTTGGATAATGTATAAGTGAAATGAAAGATCGAAGGGTTTTGAATAGGAATATATTATCCATAACAATAAGGTATTGTATAAAACATAAAATTTCATTGAACTGGCTTGCAAATTATAATACTACATTCCATATTTTAAATTAAGATTAAAAGTCAGTTCATGAAATTAAAATATTTTCCAAGACACTGTTAAAAAAGAAAATATAGACTAAAGAATATAAACTCAATGCAATATTCTAATCCAGTAAATAAGTTAAAAGGTTTGAAGACCTGAGTTTGTTATCATCTTCGAGCTAAAATGTTAATCGTATTATAACTTCTCAGCTAACTCTACAGTCAATATACCCCATTACTTTGGTGCTGCTGCTTCAGAATGCATCATTTAGTTGATTTACTGTCTGCTCCGCTGTTGCTTCTGTCTGTCTGTCTGCGTGTCTGTTCTTCTCTCTTCTCTTGCGTCTTCTGCGTATCAATCTGGTTGTTGTTGTTGCTGCTGCTTCTGCTGCTGCTGCCTTTGGCCATATGATGCCATGGGCATTTGGACACGAACATGGATGAGGTTTTTTTTTTGTAGTCTCGAACAGCAGTAGCAGCAAAAACAACAACGACAACATTGCCCAGTGCCTATAAGACCAATACACATGCTTTTCTTTTCATTTTGTGTTTATGTTTCGGATCTTTGGCATCGCTTCTTCTCTTTCTTGGTCTGGTCTGGTCTGTCTGGGGTCTGGGGCTGAGCTGGCGGGTTTTATTTGAGCATTAAATGCTCCACACGATCTTGTTTTACCTCGGATTTAGGCAATTTCAAGTTCCCCCCGTCAACCCTGTCTCTCCATCTTTTTTTTTGATGGATTGATATTGAAGCTAAGTGTGTGTGTGTGTATGTGTGTGTGTGTGTGGCTTTTAAACTTTAATGATCTCGTGTGTTGGCAATGTAAACAATAATGCGATGCAGAGAAGATTATGCGAGACATTTGAAAATAAAATGTAGACATGTAAGTCGAGGAAGACTGATTCAAGGTAGTCTTGAAGACTGAAGATTAATCTTGTTCTGAATTATAATCTAAAACTGTCAAAACATAGGTAAAAAACATCTTTTACGAATGATAATTATTTTTGTGCATAAATCAGCATATTAAATCCATTAAATATATAAAAATTGAGTAAACTTATTCTTAAATCTTTTGAAACTTCATTCCCATCAAAGAACCAACTAGAAGCAACCAGTTTCTCTCACTGTACGCACTTGTCCTGCCTTAAAAGGTCTTATTAGCAAAAAAAAAAGCAGAAACCAAGAGGAAAACAAAGAACTAAAGAGAAACGTGCAGCGTATAATAAAGCTAATGAAACATTGCGTTGCAAACTACAAAAACAATTGAATGTACTTATATGGGAGTTGTATGTGCATGAATCTGTGTGTGTGTGTATTATATTGTACATTTATAAACAATCAGCGTACGAGAGTATTTCAAAGTTGAATTTTTCCACTTCCTCCTCCCTGTTCAAGTGTAAAAAAATGTAAGCAAATATCGTGAATGTTTTTTATAGTTATTTATTTATTTCATGTTATTTTTTTTCTTTTCATTCTCGTTTTTTTCCACTTTTCTTTTTTTTTTCTTTTTTGTGCAACGCGACATCGGCGATTGCGCTGAGTGTCGCTGTCGTGTCTGGCAATTGTTTCATGTGTGTTATCTGAGTGTACGAGTGTGTGTGTGTGAGAGTGAACGAGCCTGTGTGAGAGTGTGCCAATTGTGTTTATGTGAAACAAACAGTTTTTGCGGGCTTCATTAAAATTCCTAGAAACTCGACCACTGCGAATGTTCTCTAATTACAAACAATTTCAATGCAGCAGCAGCGCAAGTGGCAAATTGTTGCTATTGTTATTGTTATTTTTTATTGTATTTGTTTATTGTTTTGTTTTTGTTTTTTTTTTTTGCATTGCCAAACAAAAGTTACACCCAGTGCACAGTCAATTATCACAGGGTAAACGAGCACAATGAGTAAAGAGAGTCAATCAAAATAATTACAGAGAGATACGAATAGAATTAATTGAGACAAAAACTCAGCTCAACTCAACTCGTATAATAAATGTCAATTGAGCACGCGTTGCCTTCTCCTTCTTGCACACACACACACACACACACACACACACACACCGCACACTGCTGCATTGTGCTGTCGCTATCGACGACTCAGTCTCATTGTTGTTGTTGCTTTTGTTGCAGTTGCTAAGTGCGTTTGGTAATTTGCTGGTAATTATCGCTCACGCACAATCAAATGTAAATTAGGAGAGAAAGAGAGAGAGAGAGACAGAGAAGGGAGTGGGGCAGAGGCCAAAGAGAGGCGGCGGCAGAGGCAGAGGCGAAGCAGTTGCTGCAGCAGTTGCAGCGCTCGCAGTGAGTGAGTGCTAATTATACAAACACTTGCACACACACACACACACACACAGTACACATACAGGGGAGCACAAGCACATGCACGTGCAAGAACTTGTACGTTGTGCGTACAGTGGTGCGTGGGCTTATGAACAATGCACAACTGACAGTGGTACAAAATGCATTGCATAACACTTTATGATAAGATGGTGTAATTAAGTAATTAAATAATATCTAATAAAAAAAAGAATTTAATATTTTCCTTTTTTTAACTTTTTTCTTTTAATTAGATGGTTAGAAGACTTTACATTTATAAAAGGCATAGTAATGCACGAATACCATGCCCTTTCCCGAGATTGGTGCACTGAACCCTTGTTGCCAGGGTTTCCAACTGTTCTCATAAAAATTGGATAGAAAAGGATGAAGAAAAAAGTTATATTGTAGGTATATTTATTTATAAATTTCCATATGTAAGCATTTAATTTTATATGTTTTGTGCTCTGATTAACCTTTTATTGATTATAAAGAACATCATTAAAAAAATCTTTGGATTTTCCAAAGCTCTAAACGGAAATTCACTCGCACAACGAACGCGAAAATAGATGTAAATAATCAATCCCTTGTTTCATTTTTATTGTCATGCTTTTGTGGTTTTTTTCTTTTTGTAAAAAGAGAATATATGTTTAATAATAGCAGAGACAACAACAAAGCAATGAAAATTAGTATTGTCAGTATAATTTGTATGATAATGTTGTAGCAACAACAATAACAACAACAACAACAATTGAAGAAAAAAAGTCTGAATAGCAACAGAGCTGAGTTTAGTTCTTTTTAGCCTGACCAGCTACAACACAAAGCAGATTGTATACTATGGTCACTCTATTGAAGGTAGCAAGAGAGCGAGAGCGAGAACGAGAGAGAAAGAGAGAGAGCGAACGAGAGTATCACTATTTACTTGTGCCTTAGCGTGCGTGTGCTTGTCTCTGCCTGTGCCTCTGTATATGTGTGTGTGTGTGTGCTGTTTGTGTCTGTGTATCGTCGTGCTGTAGAGATGAATGAAGCGAATGCCGCTGCCGAAGCCGCTCTGCCTCAGTCGACGTAAAAAGCAAGTGTAAGTTGTATTGTGTGTGTGTGTGTGTGTGTGTGTGTCTGTGTGAGTAAGAATATTTTCGCGTGTTGAAAAACAAAGAATCAAGAAATTTTCCAATTGGCAAACACACAACAAGACCCATGACACATGGTAGAAGAGGAGGGGGTGGCGACACACACAGAGAGAGAGAGAGTGGAAGAGTGTGTGTCGTGTGTGTTGTGAGTGAGAATTTGCGCTTACCGTTCTGCTATTGACGTAGGCGTCCGTGTCCGTCTCCGTCTGCGGCTGCTGCTGCTTCTCTGCTGGCTGCGTATACTTTTGTAAGTCTCTACGTGTGTGTGTGTGTGATTGTGTGTATTTTTTTGTCACTCGTGTTATTATTTTTGCCCAGGGGCTGCTTGCTTTGTGGTTTTTGTTATGCAAAATGCCAAAGAATTATTTGTTGTTGTTGTTGTTGTTGTGGAACGAGCACTGAGAATGATTTAACTTTTTAGCTCTTCCGCACTGCACATGTAACACAAACAAGTATTTACATTTCTTTGTATGTATGTGTGTTCTTTGTACTTTACAATTAATCTACTCGATTTTTTATTTAATTTTTGTATTTGTTATTTGTTTGTTTGACGCGCTGATGCTGCTGCTGCTGCGTCGCGTAAACGGCAAAACAACACGACTGCGACTGACGCAGCGCGACCACTTTACCGTGAAAAATTTTCATTCATTGAGGAAAATTGAAATGAGCGACGAACATGCGAGAGAGAGATTGAACGAGTGTGAGAGAGAGACGAAGCTTGCTTGCAAGTGTGTGTGTGCGGTTGTGTAAGTGTGTACGTGTTAGCGCTCTTTTAACAGTGTTGCCAACTCAGCAGCGGCTAACGAAATGCTCTCGATGAAATGCGGCAAGCATTAAACATGCAATTTGTTTCAAAAATTAAATGTTGTTCGCCCACATACACTCGCATACACTGAGAATTTCTTCGTTTGATTACGCGAAGCAGAGACCCCTCTCGACACAACACACTCGCACGGGCAGAGGCACACACACACTCACACTCACACACAGGCAGGCACTCGAATGAGAGACTGAAGGCACACAAACAGACGGCGCGACGTTGGCAGCATTGGCACGTGTGTGTGGTGTGTTTGTAAGTATGTATGTATGCTTGCATGTAACAGTGCGTGCGTGCAAGTGTGTGTGTGTGTGTGTGTTTGCGTTTGCCTCAATTTCTTGGCTCTCTTTCTCGCTCTCACTGGCTCTCTCACACGCGCATTTCGCTTTTTGCTACCTCGCTTCGATTTTCTTATTGTTGTTGTTATTATTATTATTATAATTACTTATTAATTCAATATTTAGAATTATTCACTGCATTTAATTACTCGCGCTATTGTGCTTAGCCCGCTAAGCCCGTTGTCACTCACGCACACAGCCGAATATTATTTTGTTTTATTTTGCTTTTTTTGCTACATTTTACACTTGTTTCTTTTCTCGGCACGCTTTGCAGTTTTACTCCAACTGATTTGTTGTTGTTGCTTATATGCACTGCAACTGCATATGTGTATTGTTTATATGTATGTATATACTAATATATATACTATATATATGTGTATTTTGAGTTGCCAAGTGTTTAGCACAAAATTAAATTGTTGCTAATTCCAACATACGACCGTATGTTCACACTACGAATGTCTCTAGCAAACTGAATCGTAGTGGCAACTCTGGGCGGTCATAATGTGACACGGCGCAGAGTATGCCAGAAATACCAAAAACGCGTTACAATGCACTTAATGAGTTTTTATGGCAGCCCTGGTCGGAATTTTAAATACCATTATTGCTCTGTTTTGTTCAGTTCTGAGCAACGTTGTTATTATTTTTTGTTTGAAAATAAATTATTGTTCTCCGACAAAATCATGTATATGTCTAATAACGCAATAAATCGTTATTTACAAAATAAAGATATCTGGCAACGCTGCTGTTACTTGTTCATTCGGCGGGCCTTTTAAATAGTCAGCATTTGCCTTCAATTTATTTAGATTGATTGCATTTAATAGCCTTTATTGTTTAGTTGTGATTAATCTTTGTTTTATTGCTTTTTAATTCGCTGCACGACGTGTTATTTTAATTAATATTAGATAAAGCATACCATACATGAAAATTTGGCCGCAGAGATGCAAAAGCTTTTTTCATAAAGTGTGACCGTTTTCTATGAGTGCAATAAAGATTAAGTTTGTACCAACGCTAAACTAAAAAATATGTGTAGAAATATTCAGGAATTTTTTATTGGAATATTTATTTTAAATTGATGGGATCTTTAAAAATAAATACATAATAAAATTATAAACTTAATGTTAATCAACAACCGCTTCAAAAAAAGGAAAGCTCTAGCACGAGCTTCAAATCTATTACGATAGGTGGCGCTAGGTTCTTTTTGAACGATTTAAGCGAAACCGAAATTCATGAATATAATTTAAAATATACAGGGTATTATTGTAAATGTAGAAATAGTTTAAAAAGAAAAATAAATACGAAAAGAATTTTCAAGAATTTTTTTTATTTACGTATAAGTATATAATAACTTAACATCTGATTGTTTGCTAATAAGCACTAAGCACTGAACACATAGAGACCTCAAACACGGGGTAAATCTGGTATTGCCAGTTTTTCGATCGAAGTGCTTAGTGATAGCATGCTTCAGTGATCTTTAAAATTAAGGAAATAAGGTACACCATGTGCAGGTACAATCGAAAGCCACGGAGCTCTTTATGGCATTTTGACAGCTTTATAGCACACTAAACATTAGTTCGGAAAATACACCTGAGCAAGTGTAGTTCATAAATTGACTTCATTCTGATCGGCCACCTGCTGCTGCTGCTGTTGCTGCTGCTGCTGCTGCTGCCTTGAGCTCAATGCTAAGATGGTAAACTGCGCACTGTGGGGACACATTTTCCCCCATTTTCCAGCATAGTCTGCAGAAGGTTCCCATAACCGTAAAAAAGAATGTGCTGGCATTCATCAAATTTGCGCAAAAGTTTCGAAATATTAAACCGCTTATGTGACCCGCACACACCTGACACACACACACACACCCCTCTACCCCTCTACCCCATCCCCTTCTTAACCACCTTCTGCTGCAGCCTAAGTCGACGCAAACAGCTACGACATAAATTACGCATACGTCATGTAAGCCGTAAGAATATAAACGATTTTACACCTTCAGCTGTTGTTGTTGTTGTTGTTGTTGTTATTGTTGGTAACTTTTGACTTTTATGAGCTGGCCTAGTCTACCCACGTGTGGAAAAGCGGAAAACTGCCAGCCTTGTTCGGCCTACGCGGCCAATTTGCGTTCAAGTTGCAAATTTAATGAGTCGCAGCAGCTTAAATTGAGCACAAGAATTTGTTAAATAAGTTGGCTTGTTTATTCCTTATGGATAAGTTTAAGCTTTATAGTATAATATATATATTGTACTGTAACATATAATGTATATAATAATAATGTATAAATAGTGAACAAAGTTCATTTAACTCTTTCGAATTCCATCTGTAGAAAATGCTGCAAATTAAGTTTGCATCCAATTGCAATTTATATAGTTATATTAAAAAAACATATATGACCAAACTCAATGGATCTGGTATACCTTATAGTTGTTACTTTAGTGTTAACTAAGATCTAATATTTCCTGCAATAATAAATACAATAAATTTGATTCCTTCCTTTTTGTTCTTTTAATAGCAGGATATTATCAAATTTACACTAATTGTTAAACTATTTGCACCATTTGCAAATCAACATTTGTTCTACGATTATAATGTCTGCAACTGTTTATACTTTTTATATCCAGTTATAAATCAAATGATGAATTTTTTAGTCCAACTTTTTATTAGAGCACAAAAAACAGATAACGATATTGCGCACAGAAGGATGCAGTAGAAGGAGAATGAGCGCGTAAAAAGAGCTCACAAAGGTGAAGGCTTTATGTGTGTGTGTGGTGTGCGAATGGGGGCGTGGCAGGTATTTAAAATAATAATCATAATTTGCTACACCTGTCATCAAGTTTTTATGTGCCTCATTTTACAACGTCGACGATGTTTTTGCATAATTCTCGTTAAAAGTAATTTGGGAAAATTCTCAACAATAAAACATTTACAATCAAAAGGCAGCAAGTGACAACTCTGCTTCCCCCCTCGCTCTCTAGCTCACTCTATTTGGCAACTCTGTCCAGTGCCAACACATTTTTCGCATTTAGTTTGCCATAAAAAGTGAACATTACCAACTAATATGCAAAATTCCCGTATGCGTACCCACCCAGCACATTATCCCTAGGGTTATTGCTAAATGGGGAAAGGAATCTGTAAATAAGGAGGTGGATGTGGGTCGGGAGTTGGAGAACGAGCTGCAGAAGGAGCTGGAGAACGAGCAACTGAAGATGAATATGAGTTTAATACTCGTTGGAGCTTATAGTGAAAGTATATATTCGTGAACTATCAGAAAATAGAACGATATATATATATTTTTTCTTATTTTACTGAAATTCACAGGATATTTAAAGAAGCTCATAGCTTTAAATCTGAAACTTGTTGTGATCAGTTATAAATTCCTGAACTATCAGAAAATCTGCGCGTATCAGTGTTACTTACTTATAGATCCTAGTTAATTTTGAATGAGAAACTTCTAAGGATACTTAAGAAAATCTATTCGTTGTAGTTAGTTATATATTCCTGAACTATCAAGAGATTTTAACGATACTAACATTGGTTACTTACTGAACTCAGTTAACTTTGAATGAGAAACTTCTAATGATATTTAAGAAAATTCATTCGTTGTTGTTAGTTATATTTTCCTGAACTATCAGAGAATTAAGGCGATACTACTGCTATTTACTTACTTATTGTTCTTAGTTAACTTTTAATAAGAAACCTTTAAGGACACTTAAGAGTATCCATTACTTTCCAGGGTATTCCGTTGTCAACTTTCCATTTTTCCACGACTTCAACTTTAATTTGAGATAAATGTAATGCCTGAAGTAAAGTACTTTACTCGTTTTAAATGTTTTATAACCAGAGAATGAGAATTTTTAAAAAGTTTATTCTGTTTATATGAAAAGTTGCATACTTTTTGTTAAATGGACTGAAGTTCATGGTATTTTGGCTAATAAAACGGGAAAACTCATTCGATTAAAAGAAGTGAGGAAGGTAAACATTAAGCAATCCTTCTTGAGGTTGGGAAACTTTGCAACACTGTCAAGTATGTGTAATTACACTAATAAGCAAAACAAAGTGAGGAACATGAAATAAAAATGCAAACAAAATGTAATGATGCCGCAAAAACAATCTGAGGAAGTCACTCTCTTTATATAATACAATGTTAACTGTATATACTGCCTATATATTTGTGTAAAAAATATTATATATTTCCACACTCAACTCTCGCTCTGTTCATGTTACTTGTATTGTTGCTCATTAATATGGCTGAACATATTTGGAGTGTGTTTAATTTTAAATTAATTATGCCTGCAAGCATACACGGACATGCACAGACATGCATTGGCGTGCATGTGTGAGTAAGTGTGTGTGTGTAAATTTAAATATGTAATGAAATTTGCGCAGAAAACTTTCGCTTTGGCAACTTGAAGTTTGACAACAACAGCAGCAGCAAAAAACATGTTGCAACAAAATGTTGGTTACGGTTAAGATGGAGAGAGAGAGAGAGGGGAAGGAGAGACAGAGAAGGAGAGAGAGTCAGTAATGGAGAGAGCGGGTGGACAAAGACAACAAAGCGGCGAGGCAAAGGCAACAAAATGGCCGCGGGGCACTTTGCGTGTGTGTGTGTTCTAACGGTTTTTTACTTGCTGCCAAGTTAATTGGAATAGTTTTCGCCAAACATCAACAAGCTGCAGCCGGCAACACACACAGGGGCGTGGCAAGGGGAGGCGTGAGCAAGTACTGGGTAGATAATATACGCAAATTCTGATGAATGTGTTGCCGATGCCAAGCTGCGCTCGATAACAATTTAAAATCACCAGAAATGGCAGCCTTGAAATCGGCTCTGCCTGCCTTTCCCCCTTTCCCCATTTTCCCCTACGCTTTACCCTTTCTCCCGTCATGGATTGCGAATAAGCCAAGGGGCAAAAGCATTTTATTGCGGCCCATAAAACTTTATTTAATAACCGCTGCCTGGGAACGGGCTGCTGCTGCGACGCGGCGACCATAAAAAGCGACCATTAAAACGGGCAAGAAAAAACAGACAGCAACAACAAAGAGAAATATGAGGCAGCAAGAGAGAGATGCAGAGAGAACGAGAGAGAGCGAGAAAGGAAAAATATACAAACGAAAGCATTTAAAATAAAATCTCACAGCGCAGGCAGTGCGCGGTAAGCGATGGATTTGCAGTCTTTATTAGCTGTTAGTAGCCATGACGGTCTATAGCCACGCCCACAGACCCTTGCGCCCCCCTTGAAACATCCATTATTTTGCCCTGCTCCTCCTGCACAATTACGATGTGTCGATGACGATGAAGACATCCTCAAGCACACAAATCACAGAGCACTTTGATTAGACGTGGCTGAAGGGATTTAAATAGGTTAAGAACTTTGTAGAGAACGAGAATGTATAATATATATATATATATAGTTCATAGTTCCATATAGTGCGAGGATTGTAAGAATACTCTTTACTGTGTTATAAGAAGAGAGTCTCCGTCTATTAATATAAGAAGAGATCTCACAAACCAACGGACATTACCTTATCTATTCAACTGTCGATGCTGAACAAGAATATATAATGATATAATATAATTGATGTATATAAAAATATGTCTATTACATTCAAGTATTCCCCGGCAAGAGTAAAACCAACTTTAGTCATTTAATAATTTTCTTTATTTTTAGTTTTACTTGTTTATGTTTTTTTTTTTTTAATTTGATGCATTTCATTTTCGCCTTGTTTTTCTCCTCTTTATTATGACCTATTTTGTTTTTTATGTTTCGTATCTTTAACTAGACGATTATAAACTTTGCCATAAATACATTTTATAGACTTATATAGTTTTCTGTCTCCCGTTTCTCAAAACAAAAACAAAAACTCGAACAAATAAAGAAAAATGGAAAAATTTGTGTAAAGTTGTTTTTTTGCAAAGTTCTTGAACTTAATTTACAGCTTACTAACATATCAGAAATGCAGAAATATAAATGCAATAGGTTAACAGTTATAACAGTTTCAAAATTTAGTTGCAATTTGCCTTCGATAGATAAAAGAAGTTTTTGTGTTTTTGTTGTGAATTTATATAAATTATCTGTGTGTTGTTCTGACTTATTGACTCGGAAAGATCTTTGTGTACTTGTAAATGTGTTTTCTGTGATTTAATGCAATTAAAAGTTAACAAATTGTGAAAATATACCGTTATAATTTATTGCACGCACACAGTCAACTGATTAATTGGTTTTTAGCACTGTTTTTTTTCTTCCTTCTTTTTTTCTCGTTTTCAATAATTCGCTATACGATTTTCATTATAATTGGATTATTGTTTACTTTCATGCAATTTATTTTGAGCCATTGTTTTACACTTGAATTACATTTTGTTTGTGTTGTGATGTTGTTTTGTTTTTTTTATTTTTATTCGGTTCTTACTTAAAGTAAATAATACCACATTGTTATTAGTTTTTCCCATTGTATTTGCATTCGGAACAATTCCGTTTTCTTTTTCGAATTCGTTAAATAGTTTTTTTTTTTCAAAGGGATTACGGCATTCGCTTAACAAATAAATATATACACGGTTGGATGATATTATATGTTATATTACATATGTTTCTGCTAATCTCCGTGAACCAATTCTGTCGTCAAGTTATTGACACATTTATTTAGAAAGATATTACGGTATTCTCCCCATGAGCTGTTATATTATGTACTATATATCATTATTAGTATTAACTACATTTGCGAGTGGTAGAAAAAATGTGTGCTACACTTAAACGAATGAAATTATGCCTCAATCTATATCAGAATCTAGCACACACACTGTTATACTTTCATACTGTCTCTCTGATATACATACAATACTTTTATACTGGTAAAATTCTTTAAATTCATACTTTCTGACTTTCAAACGATTCTTTCTTCAAACTGTTATACTTTGGTCATTGCAAACTGTTATATGACCACACCATGCTGTTTATCTCTGGTGATTTTGTACATATGTTATACTGTTGAAGTGATATACAGCTAGATGACTGTAATACTGACAATCTATTAGGCTGTACAGTCGAACCAACAAACTGATATACAGACCACGTATTGTACTACAGTTCAGACCTATGTTTTAATGCTGTTATACTGGCGAACTGTCATACTAACACCCCTTCCATATGTTCTTGTTGGGAAACTGTTATACAGCAACAGTATTATACAATCGCCACACGATTAAACTGCCAGAGTCTCACACTGTTATACTGCCTCATAACAACTGTTCTAATTAGTACAGTCTGTCATTCAAAGACACGGCCCAGTTAGCATACTGTTATACAGCCATATACGCCATTGTATAACAGAGTTAGTTTGTTTTACGCTCAAACAAGCATACATGTTAGTCTGTTATACTGTAATACTGTTATACACTCGAACTAGCATACAATCGTACGATCGAAAGGTCATATGTTAGTCTGTTATACTGTCTGTTATACAGCCATACTAGCATAAGATTGTACGATCATCTGTTAGTCTGCTATGTTGTTATACCAAATCAGTTTTATAGTTCCTCTCACACACTGTTATACACGCACTCATAAACCATTTTCGAATTCGCTAAACACCGACATTGACTAACATTTTCAGACTACTATATACAGAGCTTACGATCTACGAATTTTAGCTACGATTCTTTCTTAACAACAACTTAATGCCAAATTGGCATATTGAGTATTCGCCCCGTTCGCCGCCTTAGCCTATGAAAATGTCGCTTAAGTCTAACTAACAGAGAGATTATGTGCAGTCTAGTAGTTTACGAGTACTTTCGGTCTGTCTAGTCCGAGAAGTTCTTCTCGTCGGAGAAGCGCACATGATGCTGCTGCTTGAGGCGTGCCCCGGCAGCGTTGCGCTGCTTCAGTGCCGCCGCCATTCGCACAATTCCGTTTCCGTTGCCATTGCCGCTGCCGCTGCCTCGGCCGCTGTCGACTTTGCCTCCGCCGGCGGATTTGGCGTTGGCACTTCCGGTCGTCGTCAGCGTTGGCGACATTGTCGCCGATGTGGTTGTGGATGTGGGCGACGATGAGTTTGTCCACTGCTCGTCGCACGAACAGTAGCCGCGTGCCACATCGCCCCCCTCCAGGGCCAGAGCGTGAATCTCCTGCCTGAATTTCAGTTGCTTCTCTGCAGCTCCTACTGCTACTTCCACAGCGGCTGCCGTGGCTCCTCCACCACCACCTCCTGTTGCTGCTGTTGCCTCGTGTATTGCATTGAGCTGGCTGTCATCGGGGCTGGCGTTCAGTTTGTCTGACTCTTTCGGCGCATAGAATTCCTCGGGCGTTTCGGCACGCAAAGTTTCTATGGAGCTGCAAGTGGCAAGAACAAAGCGAGAAACGCATATTAAAATCAAAGAGAGATAGACAGAGAGTGTAAGAGAGAGGAGTCATTTTCGTTTGTAGCTATCCGAGTGCCACGCCCATCTCGAGTATACTTGTTGCAAAAGTTAATTAACGCGAATAGACAAAAAAAACCTTGCAGATTTATGATTATTTTCAAATGTTGTCGATGATGCTTGTATTGGCATCAGACTTGCAGCTAATTAACTACGCACAGATAAGCGAAAAAACAATAATTTATGCACCACTGCACCTATGCATACTATAACTACATCTGTATAATATGAATATCATCTGCATAATGCAAATCCGTCCGCAATTCTATTCCAACATATGTTAATTTTCATTTTTTGTGGAAAAAAACAGTGACAGCTGAATAAGCGAGAATAGGTTAGTCAAGTGTGCTCACTCACATAAATACAGACAAACACACATAAGCACATCCACACATACACAAACACTCACATACACAGGCACCTTCACACCAACTTCTCGGCAACTCACATATGCAAAAGTCTCGCCAATAGAGATCTGTCTTCTACATAAAAAAAGATTTATCTCTGCACAATTTTTATGCTATTATTTTATAGCTTATATGGCTCAATGGGGTACTCGAGTAGACTGAATTTTTCTTGCTTTGCGTTTGTTATATATAATATATTTACCTTCATATTTCTAGCTACCATAGTTCCCCAGAGCTAACTATAAGAGGCTGGATTGCAATTAAAGTTATTCTATCAAGAGAAAAAGCCACTCCAATACACAAAAAGATCTTCATTTCTATATTGAATTTATTCAAATTTGAAGAAAATTCAGACTTTGAATGCAAAATAAATGCATTTTTATATATCTTAGTATAAGAAACAGAAAATATTGTGTTGCCCTGTGTACGATATGCTTTAATCTATGAAATATATTGCATGTCTCCAGCAAACATTGTTGCTAAATTATCTTTGCCTTAAGCTAAACATAAATACATTTACTATTGCAATAACAAAGGAAGAAATTGGGCTTCTCATTTGCTGGCTCAATTATTCGTGTAAATTCAGAGAAGGCAGATTAATATTGATTAAGAGTTCTACAATATTTCTCACATAACATATAAATTGTATTTTAGCCTTAGTTTTATAAATACAACTTCTAACAACTAATATAAATTCAAAATTTATTCATCAATTTATATGTCAAAGAATAAAGTTGAAACTTTTGAAGCTTGCTGAATAATCAAAGCAAATAATCAAATTACTGATTTGTGGGAGATGTTGACCTGGTAGATAACATTGATCACCAAGTTTATCTACGTATAAATAAATAAATAAATGTATCTGCATATCATCATGCATAGCTGAGTTCCTTGCGTTCATACAGACAGAAAAAAGGCGAAAATAAGACAAAAAGTCAGATTCACATATATATTGTGGGCTTAATCGACTTGTTTCTTGCTCCTGATCAACTCCAGCTTTGTATGGTCTGCCACGCCTCCTTGTGCCCAGTATAAATAGCTTAAGGAAATATTGCCACGCCCACTTCTGAATAAATAGGTTAAATAAATTATGAACTATCAAATTTAAATACAAAACGTGAAGTAATTCGGCTAGTTTTGAGGAATTTTTGAGGGGGAGAGCTGCTTAATTAGCACAACTCTTGCATACTTTCCTCCTTAATATTACTGTCTCTCTTTCTCTCGCTGTCTGTCTCTAGCTGCCTGTCTTTCTCACTCTGTCCGTCCCTATCTGAGATGACCTTTTGTTTGTTTTTAGCTAGCGCTACGAAGGCAGCCTTGTCTTGCCCCATCAAAGTTTACGATTCGTGTTTACGAACACAAGTTGAGCCGTGAGAGCTGACAGTGCCACGCCCACACCCACGCCCACGCCCTATTCAACCACAGATGCACACAAACAGCCACACACACACATACACACACAGAGAGGCACTCACACCACATCACTTTGTTCATTTGGCCTGGCCCTGAAACGGGAGATGCAGATGCAGATGTAGACGTTGCGCTGCCTGTTGTTGTAGTTGTTGCTGCAGCTGCAACTGCCGCTGCCAACTAGCCCATTTGCCGCTGTCGCTGTCGCTGGCTGCGACGCTGCTGATGCTGCTGCTGCCGCTTTGCATCGCATACTTCATTGCGCTCTGTTGGCGTTTTCCATTATGCTTTTGTGTTTGGTTTAAAATTCAGCGCGGAAAATCTTGTACAGCAGCAGTGCATATATCTAGTTCCCCCCACTCCCCCCCACTCCCCCCCTTGCTGAGAAACCTCCCTTGGCAGCCATCACTTTTTGTGCGTGCTCATTTTTGCACTACAGTAAACTCAGTTTGTGCCTGGCCGCGAGAATTTATGCAAAGAAAGCGAAAAGTGCAAACTAAAGTGCAGCTGCAAAATGCGCGGCTGCCTTTTGTTTTGGCTCAAGCTAGGGTAGGGGCAGGTGCAGGGTCTGGAACTGAGGCTGAGGCTGAGGCTGCTGTCAGTATGGCAACGCTGACTGGCCCCCTGACCCCTTCTTGGCCCAATCTCTTGCTGCCTTCATCAGTGCCTTCAGTTGCATTGGGTCGGCTGCGGGGGTTGCTCGGGTGTGGCACAGTTGAGCGCGCAATTTGGCGCAGATTGCCAGCAGGAGGGAGGTGCGGGGTGGCGTTAAAGAAACTTTGTTGGCGGTGGCGGTCGGTGCGACGAGAACTGCCTGTAGATAGCTGGCAAAACTGCTGCAAAACTGAGCAATGCTCGTAATGCAAATCGCAGTTACAATGTGTGCGAAGCGTGAGGAGGGCAAGTCTTATTCGCTGCTTAGTGTGTGTGTGTGTGAGTGTGTGTGTGTGTTCAGGCCATCATTAACGTATTACGCGCATGTTTGTGCAGCCACTTTACATATATAGATGCGAGCAAGTGGGGGAACCCAGAAAAGAACCAACTAACATCGCATAAGATTTAAGCTGCTGCTCGAGAAATAATAAACATTAGCCAACATTACATAGTCGTCATCCTTCTCTCTCTCTCTCTCTCTCCCCTCTGTAAAGCAACTTACTTAAGTTAACTTGCGGCAAGTTTAGTTCGGTCAACTTCAACTGCAAGTACCCGCAATGTTGTCCATTACCATGTCCAAGTATTCTATTGTGTTGCAAGTTTGGCATAGAAAATAAGTTGCACAAAACTGTAAAGGATTTCCATTCTTTAAATCAATATTTTGCGTATCTTTTCTGACAGTTTTCTTTCTGTAAACCAGAAATCAGAATTACAATGAACATTTTGTAGAATTCAGCGCCTATAATTTCCTTTACATATCAAAATTGTTATACAATCTCATTTCATATATTTCGTATTCAATATCAACATGGAAGCTCTGTTTCTTCTCCTTTCTCTGTGTCATAACATAACTCAGCATTGCGTTCGCATTCCCAGGGTGCAGGCAATTATTGTAAGTAGCCCGACAAATCTGAGGATAGCAGGCAAACAGCTTTGCTAATCCTCGCAATTCACTTTGCCCTGGCTCGCGTGTTGGCTAATGTTGCTGAAAGTTTCGCACTAATTACATAGCATGTGCGTGCCTGTGCGTGTGTATGTGCACATACATATGTATGTGAACACACCATATGTACGCAGTTTTAACTAAATTACATAAAGTTTTCACCGCATCTGTGCACAAAACTTGCCAGCTTTTGCATGCAGTTCGCATCCTGTGCAGAGTTGAAAAATTCATGTGGTTTGGGGAATTAAATGCCATGCTGCAAAAGCAATAACAATTAATGGTGAGCAAAAGACTGAATGCAAAGGTGAATGCACTCACTGACGGCGATATTCGAATGAATATTGCAACTTTATATCGCAATAGCGGCAAGCGAATCGTTTCATTGTAATTCAATCGCATCGATTATGCGGAATAAACTCAATTAAACCAGAACAGAATGTTTAATTCGATAGGAATGTTGAAACTAAATATACATATATTTGTATATATGACAGCAGAAAATTCATTTGAGTAGTGCAAACTTGATAAAGCTTTTTAAAATTAATCAAACAATTAACTAATAATGTTAATTGCTGGCATAACTGCACTTGACAGCTCTTGAACGGCAAATCAGTTCTTGAATTATCAAATTGAGCTTTGTAATTAATTATATTAAAGTAGAACTGTTTTTTAATCAATCTCCTCATTTATGTTAAAACCACTATTAAATTTGATAAATTAATTCACTACAGTAATGAACATATAAAAGAAAACCAATAATTTAATTGATTAAAAAGCATTGCATACTTAACTGGATAGTGAAATGTATGCAGTGGATACTTGCGTTATGAGTCTATATTAAGAATATTTAAAGTATTTTTAAGTTCTTAAAATCTCATATAAATTCCATAAAGAATCTTATCAATATTATTTCATTTCAATATTCCATAAAAATAATATTTAAGTCTATTTTAATTTAAAACCAAATGCAAAAAAAATTACGCTTCTCTTTAAATTGAAGTAAAAGTAAATTTCAACTGAATTATTCCATGATAAATCTCAGTCTGAGGTAATAATAAAATTGTAGCTATTTTCCCTTTTTGTTCTGGCCGTCTTTCTTCACCAAACTCTGCTCTTGGCTGGGAAGTTTGCTCGACTTTTGATCATAATTTAAACAAGTGCCAAAATATGCACAGCGGGAGGAAGCAGAAACAAAAAGTGGAAGCAGGAAAAAGTGGAAGTAAACGAGTACAAAAAGAAATGTATGGAAAATTAATGTTTATTGCGCTTTTAACAAATATACACTTCGGCACTCCACTCTGCCTCGCAGTCATTATATGATGGTGTGATGGTACTCGTATATATTTATGTGTAAGCTTAAGTATGCATCCATCCGCCGCCATATATGCTGGATGTAAATTTACATAAAGGTTACCACGCTTGGCGCTTTTCGCCTTTACTTTTAGTTGGGAAAATTGCATTTTCCTGAGCACAAGCGAAGAGCGCAAATGTTAATCAGCTAAAAGTCGTCGAGGCGGGGAAAAGAAGCACCTTGCTGGGAATGGGAAAGAGAGAGAGAGAGAGAGAGTTTCTGGCTACTGTGAAGGTGTTCGGGTCAGGTGAGCGGTAAAAAATGAAAGAAATGCAAATTTAATTGTATGCCAGCTGAATTAATGGCCAGCCCACAGGCACTTGCGCATCCACAGCCCAGTTACACACCCACACACACACACACACAACCACCCACCCAACCATACACACACACACATTGCGCACAACAAGCATTTTCCGTAGTATGCAAAAGTAAAGTGACTGCAAGTGGACAATGCGCTTAGTAGTATCTTAGGGAAAGAGTATCTGAGAACTTCCATGTTGGGTATAGCAACTTTATGCATCTGTTAAATTCTGTACTTCAAAGCCAGCTGATTAGTAAGTTTTCTTTCTGAAAATTATGCGAATTTGGGCAACCCTTTTAATAGTCTAGAAAGTGCTCAAAGTACTGTATTTGCATAGGTATTATAGAGAGCAGACTATAGTATACATTAGAACTAGAATTTCGGTTTTGTAAAGTCAGCTTGACAACTTAATAAGTTCCTTAAATGTTGCAAATTTTAAATTGCTTCACATATTTAAACAAATTTAATACATTTCCTTTACCATACAAAGTAGAGTACTCAGCCGAATATTTTCCGGTTTAATTTCTCTTGTAAACTTTCGCTGCATTGCGAAGACTTTCAGTTAAAGCCGAAGAATTCTGTCCGGAAAATCGGTTGGCCTTGAGAGGGCCCTGGCCACACCTGCCTTACAGTGTGTATCGCAAGGGTATTTATTTTATTTTTTTTTTTGCGGATATGGCGAATTTTTCGCAGGCTGTGAACCTGTTTTGTATTTTCATGACTTCATTACGAAGATATGTATATAGTATATATATATGGGGCTAGGACACAACGTGTCCCTTGCGCATTTTTCCATGTCAGCAGCTGCGACATTTGAGTCAACTCTGGTGCACAGTGCAGAGCAGCTGCCTGACTAAGGAATATCCTACTTTTATGAAGAACAGCCATAAATAAGTATTAAATACTTTGAACAGATTTGAATCGCCTTTTGATTTTACTACGTTTATCTTTACAGAGTATCTGTTAGTGTGATTCGTTGACAATTTACTCAGGTTTCCCTTCTTTTCTCCGATCAAATAAAGGACAAACATTTTTGCAGCCGCATGTTTGACATGCCGTTTGTTATTTTTTAAGCAGCACTGTGACCATATTTTATATCTACCTTTCGCCGAATGTCTTCTGCTTCCTGTCAAAGGGTGAAAATTCTTGCCATATTTGCAGGCGTAGTGGGAATGTTTAAGATGCGTTTCACGACACACATTTACATAGTATGTATGTATGTATGGATTGAAATTTAAGCAAGTTGAAATTAAGACTGTGAGATATTTATCAACTTTATGTACTTGGCTAGCAAACATTTTCAGGAGCTCATTTTATTAAAAACTGAGTTTACACCTACATCGTGTGCTAAATAGTAGAAATTAGGGATTTTTTTTCATTTTTAAATTCGATTTTACATTTCTTTTTACTGAGAAATAATTTATTGTGATTCATACTATGGGAACATTCGCATATTATCTGGTTGCCGCAATGATTGAGCTTAATCCTCCCAGCAAATGGGAGGATATTGCTGAAAAGGCTCTGCTCGAAATGAATTGCAGTGAGGGAAGAAAGAAATACTGTACGGATGAATTGAGAAAAGCCCTAGAAGTTGCAATACGTTTTGGTACCATTAAGAAGCTAGATGACAAATATTATCTATATGAGTACGGAGTGGTCGATGCCGAAGGTGATATCACATATCAATTGGAGCACATACTTTTCGATGATGAAGAGGACAGCGAGACTGATTCCATGATTGAAAATGAATTAACGACACTTACACACGAATTCCTCAAGGAAACTCAGTTGAATCATAACCCCATTATAGAAATGGATTTGCAATTGATACAATCCAGTCTAGTTGGACCTATTACACGTGACTTTCTGCAAAATTATGTAATTCGAATAGAAGACAATGAACAAGAAGAAGCTTCTAATATGGATGAGCCCAGAGAGTACGATAATGAACTTGAACAAGACGATGATATGAGCGAAGACGAAGACGAAGATCTCGAAGACGACGAAAACGAAGATCTCGAAGACGACGAAAACGAAGATATCGAAGACTACGAAAACGAAGATCTCGAAGACTACGAGATGAGTACATTCAGTGTAAGCGAAAACGATATTGGTATAAACGATGAGAGTGAATCCATTTCAAGTGACTCGGAAGATGACCTGCTCGTCGCAAATAACAAGAGAAAGTGTTCAAGTGCGCCTGAGATCATGGTTATGCCGAAGAAGCCAAGGCATGACATGTAGGCATTTTAAACGGTTAATACCACATCCAAATTTTACGTTATACAAAACAAATTTTCATTTGTACGAAATACAAAGTATTTTAAAATAAGGCTTACAGTTATCAAAATATATATCATTAATGCACCTTGGCAAGAGGAAAACGATTAATTTTGAGCAGACCCCACAAAGTATATATATTCTGCATGAGAATCATGGATCATCATAGCCATGTCTGTCTGTCTCAGATCAGATAAGTAATCAGACCAATATATCGTATAGCTGAAGAATTCAACTTTTTTGAACAACTTAACTTATCAGTGCCAATCAAAATTAGACATATTCCACACTATCATATAGTTCTAGTATTGGAACGATCGAACCTCCTCAGAGGTTATATATGTTGCCCTTCTTTCTGGTTTGGTATGTAAACTTATGCGTTACTAACTCAACATTGTCCAACATGTTAACTTACCCCGTTGATGACTATAAGTCCAGCTCAAAGACCGATGCCTATCAGACGCGCATCTCATCGATGGCTGCCTGAGGCACCTGCTGTTGTTGCTGCTGCTGCTGTTGCTGTTGCTGCTGCTGCGCCGCTGTCACTGAGCTGCTCATCGCGAGACTCTCGCCGTGTGAGTGCGTCATATGACCGTGGGCATGGGCATGACTGTGGGCGTGTATGTGCCCCTTGGAGGAGCTGGGTGCACTGCTGACGCCGCTGCTGCTGCTGCCACCCGATGGCGTCTGATCGAGTAGCCCCGCTGAGCTGTTGTTGTTGTTGTTGCTGCTGCTGCTGCTGCTGTTGGTGGTGTTTGTCGTCGTCGAGGAGGCTGTGCGCAGTGGTGGGCGTGGCCCACGTATATGATGCATTGGCATGCCCGTTAGCACAGCGCCATTCGGTTGATGCTTGCCAGTCTGTTGTTGCTGTTGTTGTTGCTGTTGATAATGCTGTAATTCTAGAGAGAGAGAGAGAGAGGGAGAGGGAGAGTGAGTGGAGATAGAAAGCGACGGGGGAATGTGGTTTTTGTAAGCTACTTATGTCGTTATGCATATGTCGGCGTATTACCAAGCAAATATTTATTGACGAGCAGCTCCGCAACAGCAACAGGGCCACAACAAAAATCAATTTGTAAACAACAACGTCGACCATTAAACACACATCGTCCTCGTCATCGCCATCGTCATCGTCATTGCAATCGCTAGAAGCATCGCCATCGCCAGCGTCAGCGTCATCGTTGTCGTCATAGACATTGTCATCGACATTATTATTGGTTCTGCTGCGCTTTTTGTGCCATTCAATTGACAACCAGCAATTGCCGGCACCCTGCCACTCCCTCCCCCTCCTCTCCTTGCACTGTGCTCTTCCTCTGCCCTCTTTGTCAACCCAAAAGTGCAAATGCGCGCAGTTATTGACGCTGCTAATATTTAGTTGGCCCGCTTTGCTCCCTTCCTGCATTTGCCTTCCTTCCTTCTTGCTCCCCCCTGCTGCCCTGCAACCGCATGTCAACTAATATGACACCGCCTCGCCATAAATATTGTGTAGTCACACACACTGTATGTGTGTGTTTATGTCTCTCTGTGTTAGTTAATTTGTTTGCCTGCTCTGCAAATGTAGGAAATGCAGTTTTATTGTTGAGCTTGCTAAAATGCCAAGTAATGCGACACTTTCTGCCAACCAATGTTGGCAAGTTGGTCTTATAGAGAGGGTGCTATAAATACCATTTGTTGTCAGAGGTTAAGCAGAACAGATTCTTGTGCTGCATCTAGTAATTTCATATTGGTTTGTAAATTTTTCAAGATATAAGCAGCACATAAACTGTTGAGAAACTCTTGCTTGTATCATATATTTAATGTGGGTTGTTTTTTTATCCTTTTCTTTTTTTTTTTTCCGCGCCCCTGCTCTAAATACAACACTTCTCCTGTCAGCAGTTATCGATTAAAAAAATTTCATTATTTAATGCTTATTTATATATAATATGGCTTTTTAGTGAGGTCGCCACAATACTTAATTCATGAAAATAGAATGAGTTCTGTTCAAAGGTAAATTTAATCAAAAACTAATAAAACATTTTATAGATTCCCCTACTAAATCAATTTCTGTATTCTCTCTAAAGTGACTTTTAATTTTCTGCCACTATGTTTGTACTTTTGCTCTACTAATTATGCTTAATACAACAGACTGATTAGACTTCTTAACTTAGAGTCCCCGCTTTGCATCGTTTTAATCAAAATGTCTGTGATTTAACACTATCATTAAAAGTCTTCACTCTTAGAACTAACTACGAATCTTTAACTATTAGTTTATTAAAGAAAAGAATCTTTTCCAAAAAGTAATAATATATTTTCATATTATTATTTCCATTCAAAAATTCTAGATTTCTCAAACTTAAAATGTTATTTAAAGTTTTCTCCAAAATGTTTTTCCAAAAAAAATATCTTAAATCACAAGTTTCACAAAATCTTTGACAGCTTAATGATACCTGTATATGCCACCAATTACATTCATATTATTTTCTTAAAAAATTAAAAAGTAAGTTTATTAAAAACATTCCAAAATCCAAAACAATATTTTATTGAAGAACCAAGCAAACTCTGTGCCACAACTCAGTGCAATAAAGGCATAGATTATTAAGCGGAATTAGCGAGAGAGTCGGAGAAAGAGCGTTAATTAAAGGCATCAGCCTGGCAGGTGAGGCTGCACTAATTCACTGAGTGGGAGCACTAACCGAAGCTCTTCCTGGCACGTCAATGAAGGCATGAAGCCTCAATATAAGCACTCAGGAGAGCATTCAAATTGAATGGCACTGGCTTATGACTAGGCCAGAAAGGGCACCCAAGGTGGCCACAAACTTGGAGCAAGATCAAAGGCAGCCTCAGCTTACTTTAAGTAGCCTATTTTGGGCATTTGCCCGGGCCCACGCACATGAGCGTACACTCACTACGCACACACACACAAAAACACCGACGCACACACACACTCGTGTGTGCCGTGCCTAAAATGCATAATAAAGTAGATGGTCAAAGGAAGTGCGAGTGCTCTCGTGTATATGTGCAATTTCCCTTCGGGCACAGCCGCCTGCCGCTGTTTCAGAATATGAAATTAACAACGGTGCGTATGCGTAATGCGTAATGCTTTATACGAAATGTGAAATGCGAAACCCAGCCGGGGCGGCACATAATGCAATAAATTTTCAATTTCCATGCATTCGGATTCCCCAATTTTATTCTGTTTTTTTTTTCTCTGCTCTGTGTTCTGCAATCCGCAGCGAAGCAAATCTAATTTATATGCACATCACTTATACGCAACGTTGTGCCACCAACTCGCCGCTGCAGCATTACAATAGAACTGCAAATGGCAAAAACATTGCGCTTTCTAGCGAACGTCGCATGTAAATCAAACCATGCGTCAGTTGTACTCCCAAAAATTATGTACTCAAATTTTTGGGGCAAAATCCGTTCAACGGATGTTGATTAGTATGAAATGACAAGGCCGGAAGTGCTGTGTACTGCGTACTGCGAGCACATAACTCAATAAAATGGCGACCAGCCGCTTTGCCACATCATGCGCGTGTACAACCACGCTCACTTGACCACAGCAAAAGGACGTCGACTCCGGCGACCGACCAGCGTGGCACAGCGAGTCTCCTGTCCTCTGCCCTTCTGCACCGATGTGGCATTTGCACGCACTGCAATTCACTCTGCAACCAAGTGGCCTCGGCACAAGTGCAGGCAATTGTCCATTGTGCTTCCGCCAGAGGTCGCGTGTGTGTGTGTGTCTCTGTGTGTGTGCTGTACATTAATGAGCTGCGCCCAATTGCACGTCAATTTATTGCTCCATTTCGCTGGTCCTTTTTTGCGTGCCACTTCAGTGCCCTCGCTGACAGTTGTTGGACTTTATCAATTAGTTGCACGGGTTGCTTAGCAACGTGACGCAGTAGGGGGCATTACTGAATGTGGGGCAAGGCGTGAGTCAGAGATTAATGCAGTCCCAGTTGCAACATTCAATGGCAGATGCATTGCAGAGGGTTCAATGTGCAGTGGACTGAAAACACGAGAGTTGGGATATATTTGACAGTATTCTCATTACAAATATACCTTATTTTCGGTTATCCACACAGGGAATAAGATAAACTATGTTTAAGTTTATATAATAATGGCTGTTAGAATGTTTTTTCTATCCAATTTGTCAGGCAATCTTTAAAATATTCAAATTTCTTGGTAAAATCACTTTGGGCTACTCAATGAATAGTAAGATTGCTCAAGCTCAATAGTTTATGGATTGGCAGCGACAAAGAAAATACAGGACAGAAGGGGAAGAAACGAGAGAAGGCGAAGAAGGAGAAGAAGGAGAAAAACAAGGGAGAGTTCTTGTGTCAACCCGAATATTTACCACGTTTAATAGCAAAGGCGCCTCAATAAATTAGAGACAAACAAATTAAAGTTTAAAGATTTGCTAAACGTCGATTTGAAATCTTGAAAGATTGAAATAATTTAAAGTTGAGTACCTTAATACGAAAAGTGTATTTTAAGCAACAACTTCGTCTTTAAAACATATTTAACTACTGTTTAAGTTGATCTTCCAGTCAACTGACAATTGACATTCATCATCAGTTCACCTCTTTCTACTACTCAACTACCACTCTCAACAGTCGTACTCAATTCTCTCAACTAAATTCAATTGAAGGGTAACAATCAACAACTTTGAATGATAAATTAAATGTAGATTTATCAGGTTAAACTTCACCTGTAGTTGCCCATCAGTTTCAGCTTCAGTTTCAGTTGCTCCTAACCCAATTGAATTGAATTGATTGCTGATGAATGATATCTTGCCAAGCTAAGCCGCTAATGACAGACAAATTAGCAGAGAGTTGAGGCAAGCTGGGGCAAATGGAACTATACAAATGGCTCTGTGCCATGCCAGATTAGCATACAATTTAAAGCTTTTCAATCAAACATAAATCACAACAAGTGATTGACCAGATTGCCGGGCCGGGCCGGGTCGGGTCGGGTCGAGGCGAGTCGCATTTCTGTTTTAGATTGGGCTTACGCTTGGAAAGTTTGTGCAAGTTAGCACAAAATTGTGCGTAGTAAACAGGGAAAACAAGGTGAATGGAAAGGGAAGAAGAAAGGGAAAAGGAGGGAAAGGGAAACTAAAGCAACAGTATAAAAAGTCTATTTTTCAAAATGCAATGCGAAGAAATCAAACGGATATCGGAGGAAAATTTATGTGCGTCTATTTACCATTGAGCCGGGCAAGGAGCGCACGAGCGAGCAAATATTAAGTATACGCAGCGCGAGCTGTGCCAAATCAGGCGAACGTATTTCTGCTGGGTGTATGTGTGTGTGTGTGTGTGTGGGTGTGCGAACGAATGAGCAGCACAATTAAGTTGGATTTATGGCGCGCGTGATTGCAAAATGAAGTTAATGTGCATACAAATACAATAGCCAAGCAGCTGAGCGAACAAAGCGAAAGAGCGAGACAGAGAGTGAGATAGTGTGAGCGAGAGAGAGAGCGAGTGAATTTCTAGAATAAGAAAAATGGTTGTCGAACTTTTTGAGTGCACGGAAATCGTACCTTGTTTGTCATGTCATCAATAAACGACGAACAAGCTTGGATAAAGGGCAGACATATCTGGAGTAGAAAGAGCAGCTGCCGCCCGAGAGCAACAGCTAATGCAGGGCCGGGGCGGGAGCAAATTGAATGAGCATATTAAAAAAAAGGAAAAGTAATATACGAAAACATTTTTGCAAGGAAGTGCCAAGGAAATGGAAGTCGAACTGGGCACGCCCACGGCAAACCCAACTGAACTGAACTGGACGGACTGTACTGACCCGCCCGTCCGGCACCCAGCACCGTCAGCTCCATCGGAATGAGCACTGAAGCGCATCAATGAAATATTTATGAGTGCCACCATGTAGATTTATGTATGTACGTTGCCCGAGCGTCAGAGCTGGCGCACGAATTGAAAAATTTATTAGTTGGATTAGCCGTCTCGGGTTCCTCGCACGGCACAGCACTCAGTTGGGTTAAAGTTATTTAAGTTGCCATCCTCTTGCACTTCTAGCTTTATGGAATACTTGATGACCAGGCAGAGGGATTTTAATTAATTGATGTCGAAAGAAAACTCAAAATTCGACTACTACGTTACACTGAGAGCAAAGACGAAAGATTTCTGAGTGAAAATATTCAACGAAGAATGATTGAGAGAGAGAAAGGAAAATCATTTTAAGGGAGAGTCACATTGCGGTGTTTTTTTAATATTTAAGAATATATTTGATATGCAGTAAATACTTATTTTAATTAGGTAATATATGTGCAAAACTTTCTTCAATTATGATTTATGATATAAGTTTAAATTCTTCTCCTATAAAGAATCTACCATACAAAGATTTTTATGCCCTTTAAACACTAAAGTGATATTTAATTTATCTCTTCAATTCAATTATAATTCATGAAAGTTAGACTTGCATTTTTTTTAGTGCAAATTTGGGCAAAGTCTTTTGCTGTTTTCATAGTAAATGAGCATAGTAAACTTTTCTATGGAAATTAAATCAAAACATGCGAAGCCTTCTACTGGAATTATATGAGCAACTTGCCGCGTGCTTAAAGTGGACCCCTTTATTATGCCAAATTGTTGGGCTTACTGTGCCACAAAAGGCCGACGACGAAGAGGAGACGGATGAGGCTAGAAGTCAGGCAAGTCCCGCATTACAAGTGACCACTAAGCAGGCCGCACTGTGGGGTTTTCCTTGTGCCGGGGCAATAAAATAATATTGTCTTATCTAACTAGCTGCGCAATGCACAGTAACAATAGGAGCAAGAGTGAGGAGCTGTGTGGGGGAGGGGGTGGTATAGAAGCAGCTGCGACCAACAGAGAACTATCATCCCTCAGTGCAGGGCCAGAGCAGGAACAACTATGGCAACGAATAAATGAAAAGTGGCATTTGTATGCCCCCAGTTCGCTCTGTCTGTCTGTTTGTCTGTCTGGTTTGCCCGTCTGCCTGTCTGTTTGTCTGTCTGGCAGTCGCTTTGCCGAAATCATCAAAGCGAAGAGCAAATAATAAAACTAAGCAAAGCGTAGGGAAAACGCAAAACTGCGGCATCAGAAGCCACAATGCGGTGGCTGAACCGCAAGAGATCGAATAATGTCGACCAAGACTACAAGGCGTAGTTCAATGTGTAGGCCCGATTTTTGGTTTTTTTTTTCCATTTCGGACAGAAGAAAAACATATGTTGATGGCAGCGGCATAAATATGGCCAGGAAAAGGCAGTTGAGGCGGGTTGGCCTGGAGTGGAAGGGGGGTTCTGGGGGAGAAGTTGGCGCTTCTGGGGCGACAGTCTATCGGCTTGCAAATAGATTTTTCATCATCTTTCTTTGCTTCGTTTTTCCATTGTCTTTTCCCTGCATGCCACACGGCGTATGTGTGATAAACGATTTCTGTGTGTGTGCGTGTGTGTGAACGTGTGCGCGCCCGCCACTGTTGAAATTCCAATAATAACATTTGTATGAAGCTGTTTATGTCCTCGTGCAGGTCCTGCTGCCAGTGCCAATCCTGTTGGCGGTGGCGGGGCTGATGTTTTGCTTGCCTGACGTTGACAATGTGGATGACAATCACGTCACGTCGAGGTCTTTGTCTATCTCACTCGCTCGCCTGCCTGTTTCCTTTTGCTCTTTCCGCTTCCACATCCTCGCTTTCCCCTCTTCCACCCCTTCCCCTCCAGCCGTACTTTTCCCACTCGTGTACTTGCTTGTACTTACTCGTTTTGGGCTTAGCAGGCAGGCCGCGTTTGCCTTTTGTTTGCTGCTTTATTTTTATTATTTTCGGCAACCCCGCTTCGCACATCCTTTGTCTGCACTCACTCACACTCACCATCACACTCTCATACACACGCACACACACGTGCTTACACACATGTCAGCAAAAATCGTTTACGCTTCATTGTTTTACTCAATTTGGTTGATTTTTGCTGGCGGCTTATTTTTTGCGGGTTTTTATTCTCATTCCCAGTTTCGTTCTTTTCCTTTTTGGCTTTTGAATTTACTGCGAATTTACTGCAAATCGTATGCAAAGTTTGCTCGCCATTTGCGCCACGTTGCTACAGCAAATTGAAAAGTAGCGCAAAGAAAATATGAAATAGCTTCGCTTTGAGTGCTCAACTTGAGCTCGTCGGGCATTGGCCGCAATGATTGAGGCCTAAGAAAGTAAGAAAAAAAGCCAAAAAAGGCTGAGTCTAGCATTTTATCGATCGTAGTCGGCTCGTGTAGGCTTAGTCTAAAGTCTCTAATCAAATTTTTGCTCTAAAACGTTTTAAGCTAAATTGCCCAAAAAAGTATGCAAGGTTTTTTTGCAAGCCAGCAGAGCCTTTTTTAAGCAACGTTTTCAAATGAAAATTGATATTGATATATTAGGTTGTCAAATATCTCCCTTCCGCCAGCCGGCGGAAGACCTGTGACGACAAATACCGATCAAATCATGGAATACATCGAGTTAGACCGGCATATGGCATCTCGCGACATCGGCATTATGTATAGTGTTGCCAGATACGAGCTCTGTAGCGCTTTGTACATAGCCGCGAAATTAAAAAAAAAAATAAGCGGAAGGGAGATATTTGCCAACCTAATATAATCAGTTGCACTAAAGGTTCATTAGAACAAATAAGTATGGTATTAAATAACGAATTTATATGGAAAGAGTTGAAATTTCATGTGAAAAATAAGATCAAAGATTTTCTGTTGAACTGTAAACACACTTTATACATTTAAAGGTATTTTGTCATCTATTTTCGTGAAATTTCCAGGAATCTGGAGCTTATTGAAATGCGATGTCACATTAGACGGCGGGAATCGATCTATAATTCATAAGGTTCTGCTGAAAATATATTTGCTGCGCATCGAAAAGGAGGGATTTCTGGTTCTCTCTTGGCTATTATTATTTCATTGAAATACATTAACAGAGCACTCTGTTTGTGGGGCTAAAAATATAAATTTTTCTTTCGCTTTAAATTGGAAATTCATGAAATAAAGATAAACTGAAATAAGGGTAAAAATTATAGAAAAATTTAATTTAATATGAAATTAAAATAAAATATTTAATCTTTTTTAATTGAATAGCATTTGTTTTGATATTTTTATTTATTAACATAGTAACATTCAGAATTCTAGTACTCCTTCAATTTCAACTAATTTCATTAATTCTTTCGGTAAATTTTCTAATTGTAATGGAGGAAATGGATTTCATAATATCATAAATTATAGTACTTATTACTTCCCCATAAAGTACGTTCATAAGTGTTGCCTTCCTGTGCAATTTATTATTATTATTATTTAAATCAGCACGTGGACTTGAACCCGAAAGTAGCTTGCAAGTTCGGATAAGCCAACTAAACCTAATGAGGCATTAAACTGCCGTTAAACAACGTTAGCATTTTATATAATCCAAGAGATTCAGACAGCAGCGACAACAACAAATATTAATGTGCCACTTGAGTGCGCAAAGTGAGAGAGAGAGACAGCAAAGACGAGGAGAGAGTAAAATAAGCAGAGAGCAGGCTGTAATAAAAGCTGCAAAAAAAGGCAGCCGAAAATCTCAGAACAAACATTAATTACGTAAGGATTTTCGCACAGACACAAACTGTAGTTGACTTTAATATTTATGGTCTGCGCGCTGCTTAAATAAATAACTCAACTCAACTGAACTGAACGAAAGTTGCCAACTCGCCGCGATGGCAACCAGCTGCCGCAGTAACAGGAAGACACTAAGGAAGACGAGGATGCAGGGGGGAGGAGGTAGGAGGGAGAAGGCCTGCCTGCCTGCCGTCGGATGCGCCCACGCATAATTATATGAAAATTCGCAATAATTATAAATAATGCAGAGAGCGTTGAGAATTCTGAAATGCCAACAACGCCGACGCGATGATGACGCGACGCCGAAGCTGAAGCTGAAGCAGTCGCCACTTCCGGCAGCGCCAGCACCTGTCGCTGGCGTCGATGATAATGGCGTCGAGCGAGTGAAGTGGCGTCGAGCCTTATCCCCGGCAAATATCCAAGTAGTCTAACTGCCGCCCACTTGGCCACCCACTTAACCACTTCAAAAATTTCCGCTTCCGTGAAGCAGGCGCCAGAAACGCCGGCAGAGTCGCGTAAAATTAAATCAGCTGTGACAGCACGAGGAGCAGCGCAAAACACACTGATTACATTTCAGGGCAATACATTTAATGGTATAGTATAGTTCCTACAGCACTGGCACATCTCTTTGCTCTTCCTACATAATTCCATCATCCATCCATCGTCTCTTGTCGCTATTGAACAGCAATTAGAGCCGAGCTGAGCACAAAGTGCATAAACCTGCTCAAGTAGCCAAAATGCCACTACTGCTCCTCAAGCATGCGTGTGTGTGTGTGTGTGTGTGCGTGTGTATAGCTTGAACATTTTCTGCAATTTTCACATCAATGAGCAGAGCATTCAGATAAGGACACTCGATTGCGCCAGCAGGTGTAGCTGGAATATGCAATTCAAAAGTCAACAGAATCGAATCGAATATTATGAAGATTCCTTGAGAGGGAAATTTGAAAGGGAAACGGAAACGGAAGTGAAGTCATGTCCAAAGTAATAAAGTACATGCAGTAGGAAGTTCATAAATCTTATATCTATGTTATAATAGAGACAATGTAGTTTTTGGACTAGAACATTTTGTATTTAACTAGGCACAAAGTTGTAAAGGTTTTCGTATAAAAAAATATAGATTGTTGGATACGTATATTCTACTTATCAGATTCAAAACTCTTATACAACATAATCCTGTTTCTATCGATAGTTGCTTGCAGCGTTGCCACCTGTACTACAACGCTATCATCATTGTCGATATATATGGTATATATCTATATATAAATTCTATTTTACTCAACTAAGCACTTCCATTCACTTCTAATTGATTTAAAGAGTATTTGCGTAAAAGTTCAACAATTCGATCGGACTAGTGAACCTTCCCCATGTAACTTATTTTGACAGTGTTTGAATTTCAGTTTAAAAATAACGCATACCAACACATGCACAAACATGCACAGGCAGGCACATACACGTTTCACAACATTTTCTGAAAGAGTAAATCCAGTTTGCGGTAATTTGATTACAGACATCCGACCCATTCACAACATTCTCTCTCTCTCTCTCCGACCCCACACACACTCACACACACACACTTGTTGAGATTTGCGAGCACCCGCAGTTAATACAATTGTTCGGTTGTTTGGCTTATCGCGAGGGGAGTCCGTGAAAATGATTGCAAACGAATGGAGCCGCTGACTACCCCCTTTCCTCGCTGGCTCCACACGCACCCCTTACCTGCACTCATACGAATATTTGTTATTTGTTGCTATCGATTGCTGAACAATTTTATTTATGAACAAAACGTCAACAGCAGATGCCCCGCCTTCTTGCGAGGACCCTACAGCGGGTGCTGTAATAAAAATAACATAATTCCTTGCATAAGGGGGCACACTGGCAGTGCCCTCCTCCAACGTTGACCCCGCGAGCCAATCGGGTTTAGTTAATGTTTTCATTTTATTATGCAAGCCTCGCGCATTAAACTAACAACAGTTTTATGCCGTTTTTATTGTTTCGACGGTAAACGTTTTATGGCCACCCAAGGAAGTTAGACAAGTTCCACTTGGCATGTACAATACTTACTTGCCATGGTAGTAGTTCGAGCTATGGCAAATCTCAACGTTGAATTGACTCTCGATTGAAATTGAAAATCTTATCGTAAATCATGATGTAGTGTGCCTGCTCTTCGCATTCCTTCGAGCAATGCAGTAATATTGTATTTATCGGCGGCAGTCGACAATCATCATATTTATCAGTTGTCACGCCAGCTCAACTGGAAATTTATTGTTGCGGGCATATTTTTTGAAGTACCGTTACATCATTGATTCCACTCCTTGCCGAGCCGTGTGGTTTGACTGTCGAGAATTGTCAAACGGTTGCCGCCATCAATTGCAACTCACATTTGCCATTTAACAGTTCATCAAGCAGAGGCATAACGCAAGAGGGAACTGACGAGGACGACTAAGGATTTACCCCCTTACTGGCAGATTGAGTCGATAAGTTTTAGCGATGAGTAATTGGTAAAAGCGTATGAAATGTCATTAAACTTTTCACAATAATCGAAAACGATTCTGCTGCAGTTTTTCTGCATATTTCGAAACTTTTTTTTTTGTATAGATAGGAATCAAGTTGTGTAATATGCAATCAGATGTTTCAGATTTGTGTTAAAAATAAAAAAAATTTGTTCGTCTAGTTTTTAGATGAATCCAAAAATAATCTTTAGATGTTCTTATTTACCAAACAGGTTTCATTTGATGAATTGTTAGTAGTTATAGATTTTAAATAAACTTCTGTGGCATAATGAATAAAATAATTAAGTGTCCCTTTAGTTTTCAAATAAATCAAAAAAAGAATCTCAAGAGATTTTAAATAACCTATTAACAATACGAAACTGATTCCTTGCTGAAAATGTTGGTAAGGATTACTTTACTTGTACTTAACGAACATCCTAAACAAAATCAAGTGTTAAATTATTGCAACCTTCTTAACAATTTCAAAATCAAATAAAAATTCTTGTATTTCGTTTTAAGAACTAAATTAAATTGTTGCTTATATCATGAAATTCATGGATATTAATATGGGGAATAATGTCTGAACTTATTACCAATATAGCCATCCATCTATTTTAATTTTTTTTTAATTTATAAGGTTTATTCTGATATCCCCCACTTCTAAATTGTGACATGAACAATTTCTGCTACTGTTAATTTCATTTTAGGCAAAACCGTTATACCCATTACGACCAATTTACAGGGTATACTGCGTAAAAACCATGGCAATCACTGAAGCATAATTTGTACAACAATTTCCGTTGTGCCCGTTAACTAAGCGGGCGCAACCAGATGCGGATTGAGCATGGCCAACGGATACGGAGTGTAGCCATTGCCGGTGCCGGGCGCCGGGAGCTGGGAGTCCGTCTCGGAGCCCATCTCGAGGCCAACGCCGGCGCCAGAGCTTGTGCTGTCGGCTGTCAGACTGTGGTCAAAAGTTACAAGTGCGTTGAACTCTACCGAAGCGTAAACGTTTTCCCGGTCCTATGTATTCTGTTTCTTTTTTTTTTATGTTGGCCTTCAACTTTTGATTCTCTCTTTGGCCCGGCGGATATTTTGACTTGAACGGACCAGCAGGCGCTGGCAGCCTTTAGCATCGGACCATTGCGTTTGCCAGCCTGTTCGGGCTCTGTGGCTGATTAGTACAATTTCAATTTTCACGCGGACATATTGGGGCTTAGCCCGAGGAGGTTTCGTTACGTTTGGGTTTTACTTTCACTTTCGTTTTCGCTTTTGCTTTTGGTCTTGTCAGGCCCAGCTGAATGAAGGTCATTCGGTTTGATTGAGCAATGTTTTTCTGTTTGCTTGGGGTGATTTTGCAGGAAATTTATTTGTAGCTTTCTCCCCTGCTCCCTGCTTCAGCATTGTGCCGCGTCATTCCTTTTCAAATATTTTGTATTTCCAACCAAACAAGCTGTCAGACCTCCAGCTATGTTGCCCAGTAACACACCTAAACATACTGTGCATGATTATGTTTTGTATATAGTATACCTACAGACTGTTATACATATTGAATATATGCAAATGTGGCCTACGCATTGCGCTTTTTCTTGGCCTTCAGACTTGTAAATGAGTCTGTCGAATTTTTGTATGCAGGATGATATTTTATTGAAGATATTTGCAATAGAATGTCAATATATCAAATATAGATGGAGATATGAGACTGGAATATATAACTTAAAGTGGGCTAAAGATTGTTTTTTTTTACAATTTTAAAGTGATTGGTTATTGCAAAGTAAGAGAGAGAGTGTGTGAAGGTTTTTCCTTCTATCTATAACATGTTTTGCCAGTCATGATTTCGATCCGTTAAATTTTCATTTTTAAGTTGTGTTTGTTCCCAACTTGAAAACCATTTTAGATGCTTCGATAATTTTATAACTTGTCTTCAGATCTCCTTAAAATTTTCTGTGCTGAATATTCACAAAATTCCAATGCAAGAGCCTGTCATTCTAATCGAATTTATTGCAACGAAATTTCATTTATAAACACTTGCCATCTGCCCATCTTAGACGACCCTGAACTAGTTTATCTCTCCCCCTCTCTCTCTCTATTGCTTTTAATCGAATCGTGGAGAGTGCAAGAAGTTGCAATGAAGGAAAGCGAAATAAAACAGAAAAGCACTTCATAATGAAATGAAATCTTATCATATTTCAGCTTGATTGCTACCTGCTCGCAATATTGTTGCTCTCAAATCGGGTTTTTGCTTTATGTAGCCACCTGCCACATGCGGCGCACAGCATGCAGCGCAGTGCAACATGCTTTCAACTCGAGTATTTGTATTTTTGTTTGAACTTCTTGCAGAGCCAGTAAATAGACAGAGACAGAGAGAGGAAGAGGAAGCGAGGTAGAGAAGAAATCAAAAGAGTACGAGTAAGAGCAAAAATAGAAAACACTTTCATCCTGACTGTGTGGCAGCAAACCAATTCGTTCAATTGGATTTGGACCAACTCTCGGGGCAAGCACTGCAGTTGGTTTCAATTTGTTGCAAGCTTTAAAGCAGCCTGTACTTTTATACCATTTGACCATTGAATGAGCTCAAAAGGGGTTTACCTACTTTGTTAAAGTGTAGGTCAGAAAGTGGCGTCCAAAGATAATGTATTTATTATTGCTCAGCTTTAATGACCAAGTCGATTTGGCTTTCTCAGGCAGTTTGATCTTCTGTTTGTCTGTATAAACGGGAAGATCTTGGCTGCTGTCAGAGCTAGTTACACTATAATTGGCATAAAGGTTTCTTGTCACTTTTGTCAGTCTAAAAACTTAAAATAGGTCACAGAGCATCTTAATGTTTAGCATGCCCCACTCTAGCTTTCTATGTCTCTCTTTCCTTTGAACTCACCTGTCGAGGGATTGTGTCGCGCTGCTGCGGCCAAATTTAAATTGCGTGGCAGCGTCATGCAATCACTGCCATTGCCGCCGCCGCCCGCCGGTGAGCTGGTGAGCAGCACATTGCCACGACTGTCCACGAGGGCGGTGCCACCGCCTGCCAGGTTGAGGGCAGCCGTGTTGCGCGCATAGTTCAGCGTGGCGGCATGATGCAATTGGCTGGCCTTGGGCAGAGTCATTAAGCCGGGATTGTAGGTAACGCTGTTGCCCGATACAACAACAGAGGCGCCGCCAGCAACCATTGTGTTGCCAGCTGCATTGCTGTTGCTGTTGCCGCCACCAGCGCTGACAACGCCGCTGCCACTGCCACTGGCACGGCCGAAGGTCTGTGTGCCGCCCATGCTTTTGATTTGCATATGTTCACGCTGCTGCTGCTGTTGTTGTTGCTGCTGCTGCTGTTGCTGTTGCTGCTGGTGTTGCTGATGTTGATGCTGCTGCTGTTGTTGTTGCTTGCTGCTGGTGCTGTAGGTGACATTGGCCAAGTTATCGGCAACTTTTGCGCCATCCATGGCTGCATTATTGAGTGCGCCTCCACTGCCGCCTACATTTGACTGTGTCTGCTGCTGTTGCTGCTGTTGCTGCTGCTGGCTGGCCAATTGCATGCCCGTGTTTGCGCATATATGCGGTGGCGGCGGCTTGGATGCCTCGTTTGCTGCAGCGGCCGCTGCGGCAGCTGCCTGCAGCAACATGGCCGCCTGTCCGGCCTGATCCTGGCCATGGCTCTCCACATCGACTATGACATTGGCGCTCTGCGAGTGGCCCATGTGATAATGTGCATGCTTAATGGGCTCCGGCGGATACGGCACCTGCTGGTGCATGCTACGCTGCTGGTATTGCTTCTGCAGTGTCTTCACCTCCAGCCGCGTCTTGTCGCGCTGATAGTAGACGCCCGCGAATATCAGCACATTCAAAATGAGCAGGCTGCACCCGATGGCAATCGTCACACTGAGCGCCGTCGAGTAGGCCGCATATCCGGCAGCCTCAAAGCCGGATGCCAATGTATCCGAAGAGGCGTTCGCCAGGGTTGTCGGTGCAAATACACCGCCGCCGCTGCCGCTGCCCGTGTAGTTGCCGCCAATGGGTATACAGGTCGTATACATGTTGTTCGGTTCCACTGTGGTAACTGCAACAAGACGGAAAGAAAGGGAATTGGTGAGTGAGTGCATGAGTGAGTGAGATAGCACGAGCATGTGTTGCATATTAATATGTTGCTCGTGTTTGTCGTATGTGCCGCATGCCGGCTGCGATAAGAGCAGCTTGGCAGGCAGCATGGCAATTACAAGCTGCCTGCCTCGCATGAGTAATACGCGCATAATTCTGCCGACTTATTACTCATACGACTCGTGTGCGACTACCAGAGAGAGAGAGAGAGAGAGAGAGAGAGAGAGCGAGACCCTTAGTGCAGTGCGTTCCTAATTGCTTTGTGTGTGTGTGCGTGTGTGTGTGTTTGTGTACATCCATTTAGGACGAATTACGAATAAACACACAAATTAGGATTCAACAATCGAGCAATTTGCTATGCTTGGCAATAATATCTGAGCAGGAAAGCCGGAAAATAAAGCAAACATTTTCGGGGGTAAACTATTTTGCATTTGATTACATCATATAATTTAATTATATCACATTATAGAAGGTCGTTTTTACGGAAGGTTACTTAAAATTTACATTTATGAGAGGCAATGTACAATCCACTTGGATTTATTTTTATGACGGAATATAAAATGAAGATTTTGAAAGGTATTTTACATGAAATTATAAAACTAAAATTAAAAGCAATAAAGAAGAAAGTAATGAACATTTCTATAAAATTAATTAACTTCAAAATAAAAATGTATTTACTTAAACTACTTCATATAATAATACATTATGAAAGATTTAATATTAGCCTCATGTTTAAAATATATTTTATTTCTGTGTGCAATTTCCATCTTATTATTTTTAAATGTTTTATGCTTTTTAAAGATTATTAAAAGTTTAAAATGCATAAATATCTAATTGTCATAAATAACAAAGTAATTATAGTATTTGTTGCTAATTTTTTTTATTTATCAGAAGAACTTTCTGATGTTGAATTAAAGTTTGATTGATTTTTTAATGTTTTAAATCCTTAAGTTCTGTTTAAGTACTTAGTAAATAAGATCAGCCTGTGGAATTTCTAAGGAATTATCCACTCTAAGCCCGAGCTGAAATCATTTTTATTTTGCTTCCTACTCTACAGTACAGAGCTATCTCTCTTTGTCAAAATGTCTGCATATTGAAGTATTCGCATGCCAAACGAGTCTCTACTCCTCCACTTGGTTCCATTGTACCATGTTCTCTCCCCACTGTACACTATTTATTTTATGGCATGCAGGTAAATGGGAAAATGCAATGCAAACGTCTGCGAAAACAAATGTCTGTGAAGTTCACTTCCTTGAACAGGTATTTGTCAAGTGTTATTGTTGTTGCTTTGTTGTTGCGTTGTCTTTGACTGTCTCGTTTGTGTGGCTCAAGAGCAAGAGATACTCTGGGACTACACTTGGCATTGTTTTAAGCCAAGTACCGAACAAGAACTGTCTCTGTGTGTGCCGTCTCTGTGTGTGATGTTCTCGTTGCTGTTGTTGTTTTGCCAAGTTTTGCTTTTCAATTTTCTGCATACCAAACAATTCGGCAAAAACTTCTGCACAAGATTAAAGACTTCTGCACGTATTTTGCATAAATATTTGCACAATCAACCCGAGTGCCATAATAAGCACTCGAGCCGTGTCGACTCGTCTCGCTTTTGTTGTTGTTGTTGTTGTTGTTGCTGTTGCTATCGCTCTTCGTTTCATTCAATATGGCGTGTGAATCTTAGCAGCTGCCGAGTGCCGTCTGAGAGGTTTTCAATTTGCATGCGCAAATATCAAATAATTTGACAAGTTTTCTAACCCTCTAGCTCTACGAATTATTATCTAGTCAGCTTATAAATATAAAAAATAATTTGATTTCTAGAATGTTCGGTGAACAAGATGGAATTTGCTTTATTCTGATGATCTTCGGCACCTGTTGCCAAGCGGCATTAGCTAAATTGCTTACATACTCCTGGTTTGGGTATCAATATAGCAAGGTTAGTTTTAGAGGGTGAATTCCCCAGTGGTTTTGCTTGAAACACACTTCAACTGCCACTTGACGGACTTAAGCAGCAAACACTTTGGACCCTCTCGGGGTAACTCGCTTTACTTGCCACCCCCACAGACATACACAACTAAATGCCATCTAACCAGATAAGTTGCGACCCCAGCTAGAACAAGCCAACGGCAACAAAAACCTGCGCTCGTAACTTAGTCGAGCATTGCCAACTGGCCCCTGACTAAGCTTTTTATCTGCACGCTCCATTTTGCATTTATTTTCAAGTTGAAATACGCTTTTCCTTTTCTTTTGCCCCCCCAACAATTTTCCTATTCTAATTCCTTTTAATTTTTATTTTAATTTCCTTTTTGGTTTTATTGCATGGACCAAGGACTTGAGTTAAAGTCGTGTTCGGGGCCAACAACCGCAGCAGCAGCATCGGTGTTCAAGGACCGCCCCCGAGAGCGTCTCTCTCCCTCTCTTTCTCTCTTTCTCTCTCCCTGTCTTAGATAATTATGTACGAGGACACATGGCCGCAGAAAGTTGAGTCTGAGATAAACGAAGCCCATGGCTGGCAAAGATTTGCCTTGGCCTGATGCTTAATGTGCCTTTAATTAGTGAAATGATAAAAAAGCAACCATAAAATCAACTTAGCTTGGGCCACCCTGTCCACCCAGTCCACCCCTTTGCCACTGTCTTTACCCTGCCAGAGGGTTCGACTGCTTGGCATGCAAAATTCTTGCGGTGCTTGCGGGGTAGCCTCAATTAAATGACCTTGCATAAATTAGATATCTGCGCCGGCAGCTGCTGCTGCTGCTACTCTTCCTCGCCAGCCATCAACTGGAACTCTGTTGAGGTAGCGCGTCCAATTGCCGCAGCATTTAGAAAGTGATTAGCCAGCGAAGCGAAGCGTCCAGCTAGGGGTGATATTTCAATTTGCGCCGACTTATTGTAGCTTATAGCTTATGGCATTGCAGTTGGACATTTCGTCAACCTGGCAACCGGGCAGGCCAGTCCGTCCAATGAGCCCCCGATGGCTAAGAACCGTGGGCATTTCAACGGGGCGCCTTAAAGCCCACGCCACATGTTGCGTTCGCTATCTGAAAATAGCTGCAAAGTTGCCTTCCCTCTCCCTTCCCATTCGGCTCATGGAATTGGGAATTGAGGTCACACTAAGTAACGCAGACTTATGAGCGACTGCTCGGGTTCTTTGAGCGGGAATAACATCCCTTGCTCGTGCTCTATATTTAGGGGCATGTAAGTAAGGTAAAGCCTTAAGCTGACTTTGCAGAGTTATTTTAGAAATATGTAAGGTACTTAAATTCGTATAACCCACTTGCAATTCAAAGACCATCCCTAAATTCGAATCAGAATGGTTTCCAATTTGATCTTTGTGTATAAATACACATAAGTAACGAGTAAGCGTTAAGCGTATTTTTTGTTGCATACTTTAGGGAGTAGTTTGAAACTCAGTAGCTCTTCAAATTGATTCTCTAATAACTATTATATTAATAATTCGATTACAACCAAATTTTTAGAAATAATTTAGGACTTGATAGTGACTACCCAAAAATTAACTGCCTTACTTTAAATTTATGGTTGCAATTCTTCTCGCAATAATTATGGAAAAATGTATAATTATAGTTATAAATTTTTCTATATTTTTTCGGAGCCTAATTCTTTTAGACAGTGAGATATAAATGGTCATATATGGTTGATGATGTATAAAACCCTTGTGGAAGTCACTTGAGAACCTTGAAAAGTTCCGCTAAACCACATCATTCCTATACACTTAAACGATAATCTGCACACAAAAGAATTCATTTTTCTCATTATCCTCATGCTACTCATTCCTCTTATCTCTACCTCTCGAATATTAAAAGGCTCTCTACTTGAATGCAATAAACAATGTGGTGAGTGCATGTACATCGTTTATCCTTTGGCCACGCCCACACACCACTTTTCGCAACGAGCTTGCTGGATTAACAACGATAATAACAAACACGGCAGCAGCAGCAACAACAACAACAGCAACAACAACACTTCAAAGTGAAAAGGACGCGTACGAAATGATGAAGGAAAAAGATAAAGAACCGAATCTGGACACTTCCGTTCTTTCATGACCGACTTCAACTTGAACTGTTCAACGGTTTTTGCCACTCGATGGAGCTTCTTTTTCTTCTTGATTTTTTTTTTTTTTTTTTGCGGGGATTTTAAAGGATTTTTTTTGGCTTTTAGTTGCATGCTGCGAATTTTGTCTTGCTGCTCTTCTTTCTTTCGTATTTTTCTTACCTACTTTTAATGCTACCTTGGCGCGTTCGCGTTTGTCTGTTGGCCAAAGTCACGACTCTGTGCTGACAGCGCCGACAAGGAGTACCCAAGGCGTGCCCAGTTGGAGCAGCAAAGCAGTGTCAAAGTGTGTCGAGTCCACATGACACTGGGACACTGTCGCCCTGGTCGTCGCTTTTGTTTTGTTTTTGTGGTTTGCCCCCAGCCGGCCTGGGATCGCTGCCAGGCTTGTCGCTCCCTCTTTCCCCTCTCTCATTCATTTTCTCTGTCTGTCTATGTTTCTGTCTGTCGCTGTCCTCGACTGTCAAGCTGACGGCTGTTTGTCGCATTTCAAGGCATTTTATCATTTGGTTTTTTTTCAGAAGCACTCGCAAAGAGTTTCCCTCAGTCTTTCACTGAATGCCTCTCGTTGAGTTTGTTTTGATGGCCGGATTTTGTTTTACAGCATATCCTAGGCTCTTGCCCTAATTGAAACGAACATTTTGTTTACCAGTGTGAATAAAGGGCCGAGATGAGACTTAAGGTCCAATCGATACTATAAGTTAGTGAAGTACGTCTCTCTCTCTCTCTGTGATTAGAGTCGAAGCACATATTGTTTATATGTTTCTAGATCTCAATATCATGTGATATATAATAGAAATATAACAAGTTTATACAAATACATACAAGTATATATATATGTGATACTGTATATATACATACAGTCTGATATACAATTTTAGAAGACTTGGGCTAGGGCTCGCTTTCTTTCTTGGCAAGAAACAATATATTGGATGTTCACAAAACTATAAAATATGATTAGAATTATTAAGATTAGAGTCAAATTAAAAGTCTTGGCAGTTGTTGCATATCTCATTTATACTTTATCAAGTAAACTATTTATCTGTTTTTTAATTGAAGATAGGAATCCAAGCAAGAAGTTACTCTCGCTCATAAGTTGCCAAAGTTTAATGTTAATTTATCAGTTTACTTTTTTTCTGTAAGTTTTTGCACCTGAGTTGAAGGTTTGCAGTGGAAGTTGTTGTTGCAACAGCGCTTGGACTCACAGAGATACAACCCCAAGTAACATTCAAATAACTTTGAGAACTCTCTCAACGGCCACGCCCAGAGTAGTCCCGGTCCCGCCTGCCGTCATCTAATGCATTGCGTATTGGCCAACGCACAACAGTGCAGTGGAAAGTGCTGAGTGCAAGCTGAGAGCTTCGCTTGATATTGACTGTCTTGGTTTTGACTTTGTGAACAGCGTAAAGGGGAAGCGCCAAAGGGAAGCGACACAAGGAACAAGGGACCGCTAACTGGCGGAGTTGTTGGCCGAGTGCTTCATGCTCCGCCAACCATTCCGACACCCGCTCCCTCCCCCTCGGAGCGTTTGCTGTTTGAGTTGCATTCAGCGTTGCATGGCTCTCTAAGCAAAGCAGCTGCTCGTACTGCACTTGGCAGCTGGCGAGAAAGAGAAGAAGGAGAAGAAGAGGGGGAAGACAGGGTGACACAAAGTACTACATGAAAGAAAGCCAAGAACATCATCAAAGTTTGCCGTTAATTTAGGGTAAGTGTGGAAAAAGTTTCACAACGAGATTTATATAAACTGCCCTAATGAGTTTCTTGCAGCTTGGGCGGCAAGTGTATAAAAATTATGCACACTTTGCGTTTCTGCTGGAATAGTAAAGTGCTGCTCAAGATCTGTGCAGAAGTATTGAAAGCCCCCGAAAGCTATACAAAATGGTAAATTTATGCGAATGCCTCTCACAATGGACCATATTAGAATTAAGCTTGGACACGGGCCGATGGGAAATGGGGAAAAAAAGGATACACTAAGCGGGCAGTGTGTAAACTGAAGCATTCATACGTATACTTAATACAGATTACAGTTGAGTGCATTTTCAAAAGTCAGCACTCGACACAATATATAAATTCAAAAGCCAAAAGGGCTCCTGCTGCTGCTACACGCAATTTCAATAAGCACAGTCTCAGCTGGAGGTCGAGTAGGGTCAGCCAGTTGGTTGGTTGCTTGGTTGCTTGGTCGGTCATACAAATGGAAACGTCATGGTCTAGGCCCAAAATGCCAACTTTGCAATTTGCAATTTAACTTGCCAGACCACAAGACTGGAGTAAACAGTGCCAGGCTAGGCCCGGGCCAAGTAAACAAATCTTCATCTCATCCCAGCCAAATGAAAAGAAGAAAAGCCAAAGTGTTGATTTCGAGCTGAGTCTGTGCTTGAGTCACACAGCAGGAAGGAAAGAGAAGAGGAAAGAGTGCCAAAAAAAAAGCCAAAATCTTGGCAACAATTTTCCTTTTCAATTCGCATTTATTTGACTTGTACAACCCTTTTGCCCCAACACCACATGGCGAATGCGTAATATTTGATTTGTTTCCCTTTGCCAAGTTATTTAACGAGCACAAGTGCGCAAATTTTACTAAAATTGCTTACATATATGACGTTTGATTTGCAAAGTGCGATGTAGTGCTAACTAATATGAAAACGTCCATGAGGCACAAACAAATACAAACGACAGAAAGTGTAAATCAAGCTTATCAAGTTTTTGTTCCCTTAAAAATCGAATGACAATCTCCACTCAAAAATAAAACTCGAAAAAAAGGATATATAGTAGGCAGCAAGTTATTGCACCTTGCTGTCAACTTTGACCCGAGTAGAAGGAACTGTCCAGTGAACTGTTTCAATTGCATATTTATGACGATGTAAATTGAAAAGATTTAATCTGGCAAAGGTAAACGCAATTACATGGTAAGTCAACTATGCCGTCAAGAGATTAGTTCTTCAATTTGGGCACCATTAAAGTATTAATTTATCAAAAGTCCACAAAACCACAAAGCAAGAGCCGCATTTCAATTAGTTTTGTGTCGGTGTAAAATCCATAAGAAATTTGACTTAATCTGTCTGAAATAATTTGTTTGCTGCGTCCTTTTTACCTCTGCCGGACATGGCAAACGCCTCGTGGGCGATTTGATTTAATTTAATTTTACATTTCGCTTAGACAAAGGAGCCAGAGAGAACGAGCGAGTTAAATAGACTGTGCTTGCCTTAGGCCCGGTTCCGAAAAGGCAATCTTCGGTGCGGCTGTCGTGGACAAACAAATGTTAGTTATTTGTATCTCAAACTGCTGTGGATGTTGGTCGACTCCTCTTAACCTTTGTCAAACGAAATTATTAAATGACAATCTCAGAATGCACGAAACAGCTGACAACTCCAATTCGACTTTGAAATGCTCTATAACTATTTTAATTTAAAATAAATTAAATTTTTGAATCTTTGAAATGAATAAATAAAATATAATATAATATTTAGTTATTTCTGAAGTGAAGCCAATATGGATTTGAAATAATCGTAGAATTTTTATATAAAAAAATCAATTTTATTTTTGGAGTGCACCAAAACAGAAGCAGCTTTTATTTATATTTAAATGCAAAGCGCTGACAGACATGTCTGCAATGTTAGATACGAATTTATTTGGCTTGATAGACAGCAGACAAACCGTTGAGGAGGCGTCGATATTCATTGAATTTTTACAGACAATTGAAAAGTTTGTTTAAGAACTTCTAAGAATTGACTTCAGGCCAATTTAGTTGTCTGTTAACCTTTTGTTTGCCACAGCCAATTGTTAAATGTTGGAAGAACACTGCATACGGCATGCTGACATTTAAAATGGTAGAAAGGTCATGATACTTACCACCCAATATGCCATTTAGATAGGCTGAGCCATTGAGGCCGCGTCCCTTCTTCATCATCAGTTGCTCGTCGATAAGTAGCAGACGCGACGAGGACGATGACGATGACGAAGATGATGATGTCGCTGTGCCGGCCGAGATACCAAATGGATCGGGCTTGACGGGTCCCTCGTACAATTCCATATCGTCGTGATTGCGAAATAGATTGTGCCTGGCTATCACATCTTCCATGCCGGCACGATGTAGCTCGGGTATTAGTCGCAACCAAATCGACAGTTGGTGAGCACGAAAGTGATTCTTAATGCGCGGCTTCATGCCTTTTAGATGGGATTGTGATATGTGTGGAGGTTTTTTTGAAAAATACGTAAACAAGAAGAAACGGAGAAAGAAAAGCGTTAATGTAAACATCTTTATTTCCATGGGGACAGCATGCAAATTGACCCGGCGCCAACAACAACAACAACAACTTTCTCTAGTGCCAGTGCTAGTGCTGACTGACAGCTGGAGAAGTTGCCTTTCTGGTTAGTTGCCTTTTGAGACACACTATTGAGGACACCTTATCCACCCGTTTGCCTGTTTGCTGGCCTAGCTGGATGTTTATGTCTTGTTTATTTAACTGACTGAACGGCATAAAAGTGCTTAATTTTAGATGCAACCAGGTGGGTCAAGGGGTGACGTTTACTTAGGGCAGCTCACCCTTTTCCCTGGCAGGTGGGGCTAAACAGTGGCTTCCGTGGCAGTTTGTTTGTCGAGCAATCAAAGCACATGACACGAAATACTCAAAAGGTGTTGCCTTCTTACTGGCATGAGTTCCCTGCAGACCCTTTAATTTAAAAGTGAGCGTTGCCCAAGAAAACGTTGTGCGTATGTTGTTTATAAGAAACACCTTGATGCAGCAAGTATACCTTAGAAATTAAGCACATTTGTTAGGTAATAAAAGAGTGTATAGAATGAACTAGGAAGAGTGCTAGGCTGTGATATAGTACTCGCTACACTCTGCCCAAAATGATTGATTAAATATATAACTTCTATAGTATGGACAGGTAAATAATGATAGTTTTATTTAAAGAAATTGTTGATTTAAAAGTACCACGATCACTGGCTCTATGCCATTCAAACTGCCTGCAAACCCGCTTTCCGTTTGAATACACACAGATAAACATAACACTCACTCACACACCCACACACGCGTTGCATAATTTATGTGAAAGAACTTTCCGTTCGGCTTTCAGCAGTATCTACAAATGATGCTTATGAGTATGAACGGAAGATGGGTGTGTTCGCATTCAATTTGCGAGGAATGCGCCTTTGTACCCTAACCATTATGGGAACAGATGTGAGTGTTCCGTTGCGTATTCGCATAATTCAATTCAATTCGATTCAGTTCGATACGATTCTCCTTCGGTATGGGTCGATTTGATTTCGATATCGATTGCGATTTTACTTTTCAGCATATCAAATCAAAACTCGCAATCAGTCAGTCGTGGGCGCAAAGCGAATCCCCACGCCCTTTACCTGTATTGTCTGTGTGTGTGTGTCAATGACAGCGCATTGAAGAACAGAAGTCTTTGAAAAGCGCTTCTGGCAGAGCCACGAGACACGAGGACAAGGACGAGTGTATGTCAGCTGTCACTGGCTCTACCTCTACCTCTGCCTCTGCTGCTGCTGCTGCTTTTATCGTTGTCATTGTAGGCAGGTGCTTTCAATTAAAATCAAACAAAAAGCAACCTTATGCCTCGACCATGCATCATACTCCTGTGGCTACATGGGCGTAAAGTGTGCATGGGAAAGCAGTTGCTTTCTCACTCCACAACAAATTCTAAATCAAATACTGAGAAATTTACGAACAAAGAGTCGCACAATATCCATTGGTCCGCGTAAAGTGTAAATTGTATAAAGCATTTCTGTCATGTTCATACCCATGTCGTCCAAGCCTTGTGGAAGGGTATTTTGAAATAGGAAAAGTTGAGGTACAAAGAATGTACGGGCATTTATAATCGAAGTGTCGCTGCTTCAAAGCAAACAAAACGTAGGCAATAATTTATTCATTTTTTTCTGCTTATTGAAGTGAAAGAAATACGCTTCATGATATGATATGAAAGAAAATCGAAACAAACCACATCCTTATGGAATTCAGTTCAATTATAAAATTATGTGTACATACATATACATGACATTTAAAGAACGGTATCATTCCATATACAACGCTGTTAATTAATCCTATTGTTTGCTTAAATGTTTCGAGTTTTACTCTGATTTTTGTTCTGTTGTCGTTTCTGACAATCTGCAATGATGCGAATTTATGTTATTAAGCATTTTATTTTGTGCAATTAAAGTATTCTTATCGAACGGGTAGTTTATAAGTTTGGTGAAGTATCGCTGTTTGCTTTTCTTTAAGATTTTTCTGATAATTTTAAGCACATTTGGGAATTATTTTATTGTACAATTAATAGGGGTAATTTTAATGAATTTCTATAAAATTTTATTGTGTACTTTTTAGTACAATTAATGAGGTAATTTTGATAAATTTCTATAAATTTGTAATGGGTATTTATGAGGCAGCCCTAGTATTTTTATTTTTTTATTTATAACGCCACGCTTTGTCAAATTTTTTTTACTGAGCGGTGACCTTCAACTGCCTTGTTTGCCGTTTGATATCGTACCCACACTTTTCGGTGGCAAGCTTTTGACTTCACATTCGCTGGTTCAGCAAGCTCTGCTTACTCACTCTACTCTTTTTCCCCCCTTATCACTATGCTTGCCGTGCTTGTGCCTTCTTTAAAATTCAAATGAAATTTATTTTGTTTCTGAGAAGTATTGCTCCGAAATTCTCTTTTATCGCGCTCAAAAAATTATATGGCACTTATGATTTGAAGCAAACATTTATTAACATTTTGACTGAAAGGTTTATAAATCTATGCAAAGTATTTGAAACTAATACTTAGAAAATAAATGAACATTGTGGTACAACATTAAAGAATTGTAGAAAAGCTGCTGATTATAGTTTTTGTTGCCATTGCCTAAGCAGCTAAGGAACTTTTCTTGTTCAAAACCAGCCAAACTAGTAAAATCTTTTGCAAGTATCTTTCCCTTTTCGCCTCCATAAGTTCAACCAAACTTATGATAACTTAGTAAAAGTTTTACAGCCTTACCGATTTCCAAATATTTTTGATGCAAGGGATCATAATTTTCCCAGGTGATGCTACGGAAGCGATTGCGTTCCTTTGAAACCGGCAGCACTGAGTCCTGGCGATGATGTTCGTTCGGATTGCTATGCAGATGAAAAGAGCAGAGGGGTGAGACAAAGAGAGGGGGAGAGAGATAGAGAAATGTAGTTGCGTTAAAATGAATGTTGCAAAGAATTTTGTGTGCCAGGGTCTTTTGTTGTTGCACTCAGCACGTTGCTGTTGTTGCTGTTGTTGCTGTTGTTGCTGTTGTGGCTGTTGCTGTTGCCGCCGTTCAGGACTGCGTGCACAAATAGAAAATGCTTAAAATGCAGGGGCTTTACATAGTTTGTTTTATGGCAGTGGGGCAGCAGGTGTTGCAAGTCTGTTGCTGAAAGCACCGCAGCAGTTCATAGAAACAGTTTTCTCTCACGGACAATCAGCGCTAAGTGTTGCACACCAAAGGAATGCTTAGAATAGCGGAAGGACCCGCTCGCTCGCCTGACAAATTACCGTAAGTGGCTTAACGCTACAAGGGGGAGATGATTTAGTGGGGAGGTGTTTCGGTTGGCTTGGCTGTTAACAATTGCAAAGTTCCGGATGGCTGGTGAGTTGCTGAGCGACAACAAATAGTGCACGAGTACTCAGACTACTCACAACAGCAACAACGACAACAACTACAAAGACTGCCTTGGCTTGGCTTACCCGGTGCGCGCGAAATTCGTCCAGTATATCATCACAGCCTCCGACAGCGCCGTCTCCGACTTGGTGTAGTTCTGCGGAAAATGACTGAGGCCATCCACAAGCGGTGCACCGAATATGTATGGCAAATCCTCGCCATGCACTGTGCCCATGCGCTGCGGGTAGTCGCCATCTTTGGTCTGATAGTCGAAGACATAAAAGTAACAGCGCCCCGCTGGTTGTGTGGATGCTGCCAACGTGGAGGCAGCTGCATTGCCGCCTGCCCCACTGGGTGTCGAGAGGCTCACCGGCGGTGGTGACTGTGCGGCAAGTATGTCCCCAGTGCGAACGATGGGTGCAACAAACTGGGCGTCGGACAGAGCTGCCACTGCAGTGTCACGCGTATTGATCGGATGCTGCGAGGTGCGATCCCAATCGGTGTACTCGTTGACGATCTGCGAAGAGAGATATAAATAACGAGAAATATATATAATTCAAGTTTAATGTTATGTTCATTCAATTATTCAAGGCATTTGTCAATAGAATTACTTTGAGGTTTAACTCCCATCAGCTTTTAATGTTTGGTTTTTGAATTTCGCAAAGCTAAGGCATCAATAATACTTTATATCCCGTTAAATCACTCTGATCTGTTGCTGTTTAAATGTGTTTTTTTGCATTTGTAACTGTTTGCACGAATCGACACATCCCAAAAACTCGTACGAAACCTACTAACTCTGCTGGCTAAATACAAACGAACAGACTGCAGACAGCGGACTACATATGTATATGAGGCAAGTCAAATCCTGGCAGGATTACATGGGATTTTTGCTGGCCTTGTTTGCTGTGGGGTTTTATTATTTTTGCCACTGTGTGTGCGCGTTCAGGAGAACCGCAAAATGCATCTGTAAAATCGATGTCATGCATAATTTAAAATCCAAAAGTATGCACCCAACAGGGAGCCCCGCAATTTGCATGAAACCGAATATATAGAAAGCGGCTTTAACTCTGCTCAACATAATTTGCAGTACAAAATAAAAGTGGGAAAATAAACAAACTATATGTTTTCATTATTTCATGTTATCTTTTTATCTGAAGAAATTAAGACAAGTGAATCCATGCCTCAATTTTCTTAAAAGTTTCGCAATCAGAGTTTATTTATCGACTCATATGGCATCTCATGATTTTTTCCATGGCATAAAGTATGCACAGTTGAGTACGTGCGCGTGTGCTGACAATATATATGTCATTTCTGAATGCATTATAATGTTGGTTGTTGCTGCCTGCTGCTGCTGAACTGCAGCCCGAGGGAGAGTGCAGGACTATAATGAAGTAAAATAAATACGAATGTATGCGCTATAATCGTGATATATGCGTTGGCAATTTACGGCTCCTTGATGTGTGCGCCTGTGTCTATGTATGTCTGTATGTGTGTGTGTGTGTGTGTTTTAAGTGCTCACAGACACAGAGACAGGCGTACATATATTCGTATACTTGGTTTTAATATGGCAAATGTTGACAACGTCGACGACTGGCGATGAGGATGTATCTAAGGATGAGCATAAGGCCGAGAATGGGCCTGGGCACGACTCTGGCGGTTGATGTCGCGCTGCCTCTTGTCGCTGGCTTCGGTTGCTGCAGCCGTTTCTGTTGCTGCTGTAGCTGTTGCTGTTGCTGTTGCTGATGCTGTAACTGTGATTTGGGTTAAGTGTAGCCTGTGCGTTTTTAAGTAGGTGTGCGTATGTGTTTCACATACATAAGCGCAGACGCACGCTGCATATACTACTCAGCCCAAAATGTTTCAGTGTCCTTGCCAATGTTAACACACACCCAGTCACCCATACAGCTGGCCACACACACACACATGCGCACATTTACACATTTGGCAAATAAAGCGTGTTAATGTTTTGGCTGCAATGGCGTGTTAACTGCCTTCCATTTCGCTCGCTTGCGTATTACAGAATGTAAAAATAAAGGCTACGCGCATAAAACAAATACGAAACAACAACAACAGCAACAGAGTGAAAAAACAAAATACAAAACAAACATACAAAAAAGGAATAGAATAAAATGTTGCAAAGCTACAGAGCATTTACACAGCACAGAAGGACACACAGCCTTTCGTTTGTAGTTGCAAATGTTACGTATACGCAATGTGTGTACGAACGAGTGAGTACTCGTAATTACAGTTACATTTGTATAGAACAAATGCGTGAATATTTTAATTGACTTTCTCAGCAGCAGCTGCTGCTGCTTCTGTTGTTGTTGGCATTCATTCATTATACATATATATGTATATATTTCTTATATTTTTTTGTGTATACTTATATTCCCAAGCAACAATATAATAACCTTATCAAAAAGTTAACTTTGTATTCGAGCACCATTAATGCTCCACAATGTTGATCTGATCAAAAAAGATTTATGCGTTCCACTGTACGCAATTCAATTGTACGATTATTTACGGGCAGCCGTACTTACCGTGTAGAATATCTCATTGAGGTGGTAATTGTATGCGTTGCGCACATAAGTGCGTATAATTTTATCGCGTCGCTCGCCCTCGAAGCCATTTTGTATGTCATGAGCACTGAAGCGCCAAATCGATTCGCCAGTGACAACGCCAAAGAGTACATCATAGTGTCCGCCAATATTTGCCGCGTTGCCGCCACTGCCTCCAAAGTAGCCCGAGCCGCCATTGAAGGCAGAACCTCCAGCACCAGATCCACCCCCGTTGCCACCGGATGCCTGACCACCAGCGTCGCCCGATGAACGCTTCGAGTTGCGCGTCATTAAATCATCGATATCGAGATTGGAATGTCCGGCTCGTATGACAACGCCATCAACCTAAATTGAAAATGAGAGCCGGCAGCGAAAGACGAAAGAAACAAAGAAACGCAGAGAGAGAGAGAGAGAGAGAGAGAGAGAGAAAAAAAAAAAGAGAACAGTATAAGTATAAGAGCAGAAAGTAAAGCGTGCAATTGTTGTTTAAAAGCACACACGATTTTCAAGTACAGCAGCACAAAGCAACGTCGAAGTAAGTCATAAAGTCCATTCGAGCGCATGCCAAAAGATGAACCAACAAAGGCGAAAAAAAAGAAAAGAGGAAACAAAAATGTCGACGAATGAAAATCGGCGTGCGTACGCCTTAAAAGCGTACGAAAAGAAAAAGACATTGTATAAGAAAACCCTCAAAAAGAAAAAAAATTACTCGAATCTCTGATGTAGAAACAGCCATAATGAAAGCTGGCGACTAAATGAGGAACAAGGAATGCGAATAAACGAAGGTACTTCGACTGGCAACTATCAGAAAGTGCCACCTTAAGAGTATTTTTAATAATTACTCAACAATAAAGAACTTTATTTGCAGCTCGGAAAATTAAAACAAATCAATTATTTAATTTCAAAGAAAGTCAAATGTCCCATTTACAAATATCATTTAGTTGTTATCCACTTACCGATGGTCCAAAAGAGGTAAGAAAGTTAGGCGCCTGTATGTCAGCGGCATACAGATCCTCCAGCGGCACATCCCTTAGACAGTCGACAATCTGTTCATGGTGTCGGTTAAGATCTTCGGGTATGGTGCAATTAACCTCCTTGGCAAGTTTGATGGCAAACAGCACTGGATCCTCGACCAGAGCCCATGATGAATACGCTGAACCGGACATGAGTATGGCCCGATGAAATAGGCCACGCACCATTGTGGGCGATGTCATCAGGTAATTAATGCATGCCGCACCAGTGCCATGACCGGCCAGAGTAACCACATTCGGATCGCCTCCAAATTTCTGTATATTCTGTTGTATCCAATGCAAGGCTGCCATTTGATCCATTAGGCCATAATTGGCGACACGAGCGTGTGTATGCGGACTGGGATTGGCATTTAGAAAGCCTGTCGACAATTTGTTATTGTTATTATATAATCACCAAAGTATTGCATTAAGTTGTGCGATTCTTACCCAATATACCCAGTCGGTAATTGAGCGTCACCACGACCACTTCACCATAACTGGCCAGCACTGTGCCGTCATAGGGATTTCCGCTGCTCCATTCAAATGATTCGCCATGAATGAAAACAATGACTGGTAGTTTCTTCTCATTGGCACCAGCTGTTGATATACAGAGGGCAGTTACATTTAGTATAAATATACAGTTTAATAATATAAAAAAGTTAAAAAAGTTACCAAGTGACATGAAATGTATAATATAAAGCCGCAATTTTTTATCAAAATACCCATACCCATACATGGGGTATATTGTATTCAAACTAAGTTTACCATATCACACTTTTATTATATTCCTATTATTCTTAGTAATACTAACAATCTTGAAATCTAAATTTGTTCAAAGATTTTGTTATTGTATTTCTCTTGTTCTTCCCATGACAAAACATAGAACTTTGCATAATGAACGGTATTATTATGAATAATTATATTAATTATCTTACTTATACTGCAAATGGTATACCCTTTCAACCACTGATATTTTAATGTTATATGCAGTAAAGCACAAGTATTGCAAGCGATAAGCGACTCAACATTCCACGGAACAGTTTATCGACGACGTTCATGAGAATAACATTGTGTTTTCTCCAGTTTTTAACATTTAAAATGATTGGGAGGCTTTTTTGTTTACTTATATTGTGCTTTAATGTGAAAGATGGGTTAAGCCAAGATTTAAACTTCAACTATAAATGCATAGAAAATAATGCTAACATAAGTTACTCTAATATGTGTGACGGAAATAGAGACTGTCGTCATGGCAGCGACGAGTCTGCAGTGCAGTGCAAATATAATAGAGAGAAATACGAGGATGATGATATATTCTACTGCGCGAATGGTGCCGTTATAAGTATCAATTTAAGATGCAATGGAATAATTGAATGCGCTGACGGTTCAGATGAGGCGGTTTCCCTGTGTGAGGTGGAAGTTGAACTCAATAAATCCAGAACTGGCAATTGCCCTGAGTAAGTTTTGATAGAAACGCTACATACGTGTATGTGTAAAAAATGTAAAAATCACGAGTAAACTTGAAAGCCAATATTAAAAGTTTGTGTATCGAAACCAAACCGATTTATTAAATATAGCCACATCCGTCCAAATAACATAAGCCACAGTCGAGCCAAATAGAAGAAAACTTTAATCTGATTAAACTGTTCGGAAACAATAGAAGGGAAGCGTGTATGAAATGGTTTCTTACATTTATGCAATAGTATTTAATAAGCAGCCTTTTTCGACTGTAAAATGTATTTATTTTTAACAGCTTGTCAATTTAATTTTCAGAGGCAAATGGCAGTGTCCGACCGGACAGAAGGAAATTTGCATTTATCCCAACCAAACATGTGACAATGTATATGACTGTTTAAATGGCTGGGACGAGTCCGTAGAGGTTTGCATGAGGGACTGCCATTATAATGAATATCAATGCGGGAATGGGGTCTGCATACAGGGAAATCAAGTGTGTGATAATACTCTCGATTGCATCGATGGAACCGATGAATTGTCCATTACTTGCCAAGAAAACATTGATATCAATAACATCGAGTCAGTGTTTTGTAGCGAACCTACTGAACTTCATTTAAAATTTAGCAATGAGACGCAATTTTATTCTTTCGATGTCAACGGTACCAATTTCGTTTATCCCAATATGGGTGTTCGCTTTGTATGTCACAATCCAAAGATTTCGATTGAAGGCAACGAATGGAATGTGTGTAACAAAACAGGACAATGGTTACGTGAGCTGCCCCATTGCGAAAGAAACATGGATCCAAAAACAAATGGCACCATGGGATGCCCAATTGACACTTACGCTAAATATAATGAAACCCTAAGGATATACAAATGCGGCGGCACTTCTAATACATGTGAAGAGAGGACTGAACCTCCAATTAACGATATAATAGTAAGGTTTGAATGTGAACAGGGGTACACATTACTGCCGAATGTAGAACGTGCAGAGTGCATGAATAAAACGTGGACTGATACGAAGGGCTTTAAAAGTCCCCGCTGCGTCAGTAAGTTTGCCTTTAATGGTCCACTTAGAAAATTTAAATTATAATTTACCATTTTATCTATCTACTTAAAGAATTTTGCAACCGAGAAGAACTCTATTGTCTTGATTCAGTAAAACCAAGGTGTACAGACGAGAACGGCGTAGTTGTAGACTGTATGACAAAGGAATTATTTCCTCCCAAATCCACAGCTATTCTTGGTTGCAATTTCGGGTTCAAGAATGTGGACGCACTAAAAGTTACATGCCTTGAAGATGGAACTTGGGAAAACATAGCAAATATAAGTAATGCATGTCAATTCGATTGCAGGAGTCCTGGTGTGCCTTTGACAAAAAAGGTCGCACAAGTTAAATTAGATCATGAAAAATCGGTTGTATTCATTTACGAAGACATAAATCTGACAAGTCATTTTGCTTATAGCTGCGCTGGTACCATAGTTCGACCCAATGTGGTTCTAACTGCCGCACATTGCGTCTTCAACCGTACGGAGAAAGCGTTAAGAGTTCTCCGTGACGTAGGCAAATCTTACATAAACATAACCGATGGTTGGGCTGTCGAAAAAATATTCTATCCATCGTAAGTTAGGCGATTTTAGGACTCCAGTGTAGTTTCTTTTAATAATTTTTCTCTCTTTCTTGAAGTAATTATGACGAGAACATATTTTCTTTGGATATTGGCATTCTCCATTTAAAGGTCAAGCATACTGGGGATGAAATGTCCAACGCAATATGTTTACCAGGCTACAAAAATAGTTTTAGTCCAGGTTTCAACATATCTAGAGGTGAGTTTGATGCATTGGAAACTCTGGAAAACAGTACAAATACTTTGGGTAACCTAACAATGGTTCCGGGAAGAGTCGTGACCGGAGACCACTTAGAATATGAAGTTCAACTACTATCTGCAGCACAGCTTTGCAAAGGAGATAGCGGCAGTGCTTTTATTGGAACGTGTGATGGAAATGGAAAACATAAGTGCTTGTATGGAGTGTTGAGTCACAGCGCCGGAACCTCTGACGGGGATATACCTTGTACACATCGAGTCGTTGTTGCGCGGACAACTCACGTGCTTGTCCAGCAATTTATACTAAGAACTTTAGATAAAATTGAGAATAAATGTTCTTTGTATTAAGGAAATGACTTTTTGTACTTATGCATCCCTTAAGATCATCTGTGTATATTTATACTGAGTACAAATGTGACTTAATCTCATGCAGAGAATGTGTGTGTGTTCTTTTGATACATTGTTGCTATCTCAAAAAGTTTGCAAGCACTGTTCTGTTGTTTTATCCAGTTGAAGCTAATTATTGCGAATAGGTTACTACTCAAAGCATGTGTGCGATAAGAACTCTACTCGGCAAACATATTATTTTTTCATAGAAATAAAATGTATATTGTTATCAGCATTAAATGTGCTGTGGAATTACCAAAACAAAAATAAAAAACCAAAAAACAAACAATATATAAAATATTATAGAGTTATGGCGACATTTATTTTTTAAACTCATTGTAGCTGGCTCGAGGTCAAGGTTCAAAAATAATCTAATCTAATAATCAGAAATGTCAAACATTCGCTTTATACAGGATGTTTCGAATTGTGGTTAATTAGTCTTCCAGATGCCATAGGTTTGTTGTACCATTTTAATTTTAATTTTCCCTCGACTCTATTAATTGTTGAATCCAAATATGGTAGCTTATTGTTTTGTTCTTGCTCAATTGTGAATTTTTTTGTTTTTATGGTAGGACTATTACAATAGCGCAGAAGTACAAATAGCACATAAACCGTTCCTTACACTGAGACATCTTTATAGTAATACAAAGTCGAAAAAAAAAGCACTAGACAAAAATAATGTGATATATAAAATTCCTTGCAGTGGCAACACTACAGAAACATGCAATGGAGTGTATGTAGGAACGACAAAATTAAAATTAAAAACAAGATTAATACAACACAAAACAAACACAAGATTAAATCAACACAAAAAACTGCTTTCATGACTCACTGAGGAAACAAACACCTCTCTCCCAATTTTGACGTAACAACAATACTACAACAAGAACAACACTATGCTAAACGTTACACTCTCGAAATGCAACACACCAACACAGGATAGATTAAACTACTAGAAAATTGCGCTCATGTAAGTCAGTTAGGAACTCGGCGCCCGCAAGAGCAGACGTTAAATAAATTAGTAAACTTAGTATTGTTCAGTTTAGTTTTTAGCTACAATGAGTGTAAAAAATAAATAAATAGTAGCGAGTTTGCTTACCATTGACGGGCGAAAATATGTTTAGATACAAGCAGTCTTCGGATTGATTCTTCAGATATGGCAATAAACGCTTCAAGTACTCCAAGCGACCTTTTGGCATCTTCTCCAGTGCGGCTGTCTCATTTTGAATGTTCGGCAAACGTTGAGGGCACACTGGACTATAGGTATCCGAGATACGAATACCTTCCCAGGGCGCAGGCGCACGTGTTGGACTGAATCTGTAAGTTGAGATCAATAATATTTCCTTATCTCAGGAGTATTATACTCAAGTTATATGATACGAACCGGTTCTGTTTCGTTGGTGGGGTGGCGTAAGGTACTCCAAGGAAAACTTCGACCGATCGCAGTAAACGAAAGTTATCCAGAGGAAGAATTAAACCGTGCAGACGCCCATAACGAGTCTGGACAATGCGGTGTCCTAATCGGGCACCCGTATATGTGTCCTTTGTGGATGCAGCGGCGTAGTCAATCAACCCGAGTATAGCAGCCGTGAGCAGCAGTCGCAATTTGAGGTAGTTCCACATATTTGTAGTGCCGTTTTTTGAGTTTCCCTGAATATTTCAGCTTTGTTTTAATCGCTTTTTTTGAAAACTGCTCTTGATGAAATACACAATTTTTCTTTGAGTGTTTCGTACGTCTGGCATTGTTGATAAGCTTCCATGTGCGCAGCTTTCATTGCCATACTTAGTTCTGCCAGCTGAAAGAAAAAAAAAATTTTGTTTCAAATAATTCCGGAAATGTTTATGCAATAGGGTTTTATTTGTATACCCTTTGACAATTAGAAAGGCTCAAAGACGGGTATACTAACTAATATGAAAAGCTTCGAAAATGCCATTAAGGCTTATGCACATCCTAAGTGGATCATTTTAGATAGTAAACTCTTTTGAAAATAGTTAAGTGCTGTGTTGTTTTTATTGTTCCAATCTAAATGGAATTGATGTATAGGTCGAAAGACAGCATTGCCTTCAGATGGCTCCCTCCAACTTCCAGTTGGAATTGGAAGTAGTTGACATAATATTTTAATTAATAAACCTTTTTAATGCATCAGTTTGCATAAGGTGCAGGGTATACATTCCAGATTATATGTACTGGCTCCGATAAGCTTAACAATTATCGGCTTAAAATTGTAGGAAAAAATTCAGACTTCAAACTCACAAAACAGTTTATCAACAACAGTTACCGAAATCACTCGGTTTTTTCTCTGCTCTACATTAAAAATTAAGAGTGATTTGAGTGTTCAAGGTCGCGCAAATCATTTAAAAATGCTTTGTAGGATTATTGGCTTACTTATATTGTGCACTAATGTGCAATACGCGCTTAGCGAAGATTTAAACTTCTATAAATGCATAGAAAATAATGCTAACATAAGTTACTCTAGTATGTGTGACGGAAATAGAGACTGTCTTCATGGCAGCGACGAGTCCGCAGTGCACTGTAAATATAAAAGAGACGCGAATGATGATATATTCTACTGCGCGAATGGAGCTGTTTTACCTAGCGCTCTGAAATGCAATGGTTATCGGGAATGCGCTGACAATTCAGATGAGGCGATAGAGCTGTGTTGGCATACTTTCGCTGATTTTCAAAGGGAAAATTTTCTTGAATCCAGAAGAGGCAAATGCCCTGAGTAAGTTTTGTATAAAACCAATATATATGTATATAGTGTATCTAAACTATGCGGCATGTGTTTGGATTCTTTATATATAATTGAGATATATGAATGTTACATAAACATATGTGCACACATGTTATATACTATATGTACAAAATATGTTTTGTGTGCATTATCAAAAACTCGAAGCGAAAGCTAACGTTGGCTTGATTAACTAGCCCACCAATTTTAGCTACCAAGATGCGACAAGTGGCGCACATATAAACGAACGGACAGACAGACAGACAGACAGACTACCTTAAGTTATGAAAAGTGAGTAGTATTTGTGTGTAAAATTATGTGTGTAAAAATGGCGGGATTATATATAACTCGATTTCACCATGTCTTTCCGTCAATCTTTGTCCGCAATTTGAGGTTTTTATTAAGTAAAGCCAGGATTTTTTGAAGCACCTCAGGAGATATCCCGAGCACATAATGATATATATTCTGAATCAGCATCACCAGGGAAGTCGATCTAGTCTTGTCTATCTGCCCGCCCGTCCCTCTCTGTATTGCAATGCCAACTAGTCACTCATTTTTAGAACTATCGTATTATTGCTGCATGCTGTTAATAAGTCGGGACGAGACGACTGATCGCATAGCAGCCATACAAACTATCGCCCTTTTTTATGATTTGTCAAGGTATTGCAGCCAAATATACCATATCTGATTCTATATACTTAATTAGAATTTGAAATTTTAGTAAAATAAGATAACACATAGCTGCCATAGGAACAATCGGTCTTAATGAAGGTTTTTCTATGAAGACCAGTCTTGATTTTTGAAAATCGAATTACACAGTTCAGTTCTCTACCATTATATAATTGGAACGATCTTAAGATAAGAACCTGCATGAGTATAAAACTATCGGCATGACAAAGGTGGCCTTCCATTCGTGTTTTTTTTTTTTTTATTTTTTTTAAGTATCTGAAATGTTTATTTTATTTTAACGCGCTCTTGGCTATGTCCGTCTTGTTACACGCTTATAAATGTGGTACTTAATCTTTTTTCCAGAAATCAATGGCAGTGCACAACCCAATCGGAGGTCCGCTGCATTTATCACAACCAAACATGTGACAATGTTTTTGATTGCTCAAATGGCTGGGATGAGTCCGTCGACTTTTGCATGACGGAATGTGTAGGAGATCAATTTCAATGTGGGAATGGGGTCTGCATAAACGGAAATCAAGTGTGTGATAATACTCTCGATTGCATCGATGGAAGCGATGAGTTGCCCATTACTTGCCAAGAAAACATTAATGTCAATAACATCGAGTCAGTGTTTTGCAGCGAACCTACTGAACTAAATTTGAAATTTAGCAATGAGACGCAATTTTATTCTTTCGGTGTCAACGGTACCAAGTTTGTTTATCCCAATATGGGTGTTCGCTTTGTATGTCACAATCCAAAGATTTCGATTGTAGGCAACGAATGGAATGTGTGTAACAAGACAGGACAATGGTTACGTGAGCTGCCCTATTGCGAAAGAAATATGGATCCAAAAACAAATGGCACCATGGGATGCCCAATTGACACTTACGCTAAATATAATGAAACCCTAAGGATATACAACTGCAAGGGCGATTATGAGTCATGTGTAGAGTGGACTGAACCTCCAATCAACAATAAAATAGTAAGGTTTGAATGTGAACAGGGGTACACATTACTGCCGAATGTAGAACGTGCAACGTGCATTAATAAAACGTGGACTAATGTGAAGGACTTTAGAGGTCCACGCTGTGTCCGTAAGTTTGTCTTTAATGATACAAATAGGATATTCAAATAATAATTTATCATTTTGTCTATCGACTTATAGAATTTTGCAAGCGAGAAGAACTCTACTGTCTTGATTCAGTAAAACCAAGGTGTACAGACGAGAACGGCGTAGTTGTAGACTGTATGACAAAGGAATTATTTCCTCCAAAATCCACAGCTATTCTTGGTTGTAATTACGGGTTCAAAAATGTGGACGCACTTGAAGTCACATGCCTTGAAGATGGAACTTGGGAAAACATAGCAAATATAACTAATGTATGTCAATTCGATTGCATGAGCCCTGGTGTGGCCTTCTCGAAAAAGGCTGCAAAACTCAAATTACATCAAGCACCATCGGTAGTATTCATTTATGAAGCCGACAATCAGACAAGTTATTTTAATTATAGCTGCGTTGGTACCATAATCCGACCCAATGTGATTCTAACTGCCGGACATTGCGTCTGCAAACAGACGAAGGAAGCATTGAGAGTAATCCGTAAAGTAGGAATACCTTACATAAACATAACCGATGGTTGGGCTGTCGAAAGAAAAGAATGCGAGCGGTAAGTTTCAAACATAAAACAGTAAATAAAGATTCACTTATTGAATTTTTTCCTTTTTTGAAATAGTTATGATGAGAAAACATTTTCTTTGGATGTTGGCATTCTACTATTGGAGCTCAAGGACTCTGGGGATGATATGTCTGACGCAATATGTTTACCAGGCTACAAAAATCGTTTTAGCCCTGATTTAGACATATCTAGAGGTGAGTTTCATGCATTGCTAACGCTGGACAGCGATACAAGCACAGTAGGCAACCTAACCAGGGTCCAAGGAGTAGTCATCAAAGAAACGGTCCCAGAGTATGAGGTCAATCTTACATCAAACAAAAGCAAACTTTGTCGAGGAGATAGTGGCTCTGGCTTTCTTTCTGGGTGTAAACGAAATGGAAAAGAAAAATGTTTGTATGGAGTGTTGAGTCACTCGATAAGATCCACTGATGGACATGAAAAAGCTTGTGGTCACACCGTCGTTGTTTCACGCCTATCGCATAAGTTTGTTAATCAATTTATACTAAAAACTCTAGATAAAGTTGAGAACAAATGTGCTCCGTAAAGTTTTTATTCCCTATTTTCACTGTTATCATTACTGAAATCTACCAAATCTACAAAGACGTTTAATATAATTTAAAATTGGTGTCAAGTATGCAATGCAGATGGTTGTGTATCATTATAAGATCTAAAATAAATATTAAAATTTAAAGTCGACCTCTAAGACTGTTTGCACGTGTGATTAAGTGTGACTCGATTCGTACACAATATGTTAATTTCTTTCAATGTTTTAGAGTCCACGGCTCTGGTAAATGACCTGAAATTACCGCAGCATGTGGGGCAGCATGTCAATGTTCAAGGCACATGATTAAACCTTTGACTTAGTGGCAGGGTGATACTTCATTAAGTTCCTGGTAAAAATGATCTGCTCTGACGCATCGAATAATGATGATCTTTGCATGGAAAATGGAGTGCAATTTTTGTGTACATTTTTGCTATCAGACCAATAACGGATAACAATTTTATTGGCTGATCTAAGAGCTTAATGGATTGGAGTGATTACAGCGTTAGTTCTATCACATTCTCCAAATTATAGAGGGTAATGGTCAAGTACAATTATATTATTTTTTTGGCTGCAAAGGATGTAGAGCATTAACCATTAATAGAGAATGAGAGGGGCTGGTTAAAATCATCTGAATTATTGACAGAATGATTAATTTGATGTCGAAACGAACCGGACGCTGGCCAACTTGGCGTATGAGTAATGCGCGTAAACTTTTTACGACAGCCGCTTGCGAATTCCGTAAAATTAGGACTGCTATCCAATGACAGCTCTTGTAGGCGACACCTGCGTTTGGCCATTCTCCTACCCCCTCTCGCCATCTTACTCTCTCTCTCTACCTATCTCTCTCCCAACCTGTGCACGTGACTGAGAGTCGACGAACGTTCTCGCCTGTTGTACATTTACTTAGATTTACGGAAATATAATCGCTTATTATTTGCGGCAATGTCAAGTGAAAGTCGGATCATCAGCTAGGGGGTGCATCAACTTTCAGCTCATTTGTCTTCATTGAGGTTATTATCCGGCAAAAAAAGTATTGCTTGAGCTCTAAGAAAGCTGTTTGATTGATCTAGTTGAACATAGATGATTGCCATACCTGATTTCACTATTGAATTGAGTAATTCCAGTTGGGATAAAGACAATCTCTCAGTTTTTTCAGGTACTTCTTGTTAATATTTGTGAGTAATATAATGTTAAATTTCTGCCTAACCTGCATAGCTTTAAGAAATTTAAAATATATTTTATTGTAGACACTGAAACTGGAGTTTGGAACAAAGCTTAAGTAAAAGGCCTATCAGGATGGTCCTAATCATGATTGTACTCCATTCCAGTTTAGTTAGTGACAGACTTAATGCTTTGTCAACATTCGCTAAGAGTTACTTATTAGTCTCGTCCTACTGTATATAATTAACACTAACTAAACTTAATATAAAAAGTAAGTGTGGTAAGGTGAACACGTAATACACCATTTTGAATTGTAAATATTAAAATTGTTTCCAATATTATTTTTATATGGAAGGGTAAGTATTTGATAAAATTAAGGCAAACCTGCAAAGAAAAAGGGTCAAAAATGGGCGTTGCCTGGAAGAATGCGTAAAGAGATATGTGTCGGAAGTTTTCTTGCTTCCCAATTGACAACTTAAGCTCGTTTTGTTATGTTGTTCTTTCTGCTTGATTTACCTTGTTGGGATTTCTATAAACACGCGTATGTGATGCGTTCCCTTCTGTTGCTGATGGGCATCACGCTGACGCCAGTGCTTTTATTTTTATGACTGCTCCTTTTATTGTTGCTAGCAGAGTTTTTGCTGTTTTTGTTGTTGTTGTTGTTGCCCTTGTTATTCTCGTTATTGATAATAATCCACAGCCCTGGCTGGCTGCTGTAGTTGATTTGATCAATATACGTCTGCGGCCGTGATGGCTTCCAGCAGTGCCAACGAAGTAGTAAAAATCCTTTTGTCATAAACGAACGTATCCTTTTATTTTTCTTTTTAACTCATGCTGTTTCCCAACACTGTTAACACTTGAACAAATCGAACGCAATCGTTCACACTGACACCAAACATATTTTTTATTAAACTGCCGGATTTTTTTATACGTAGTTGACATATATTCATTATATAATTATATCCAGTTGGTAACACTCTGCACTTTAATTGGCACATGGACGTTCGTTAAAATATTTACTATTTTTATTGCCTTTAGCGTGCTTTTAGTTTTCTTAATATAGACAGTGTTATCTAAAAGATAATTAAAACACATTGTGTAAATTAATTATGTTTATACTTATGTGTTGTTATTATTATTATTTCTTAAAGCGAGCTAATAACACAAAGATTGTTTTAACTTCTTAGTTAAAGTGTTATTTGTTTTATTTATTATTATTTTATTATTTTCTAAAATTCTTAAGTGTTGTTTTCTGTATTCAAAAAAGAAACCCTTCAACTGCCCTAAACGTTACAATTTAATGATTTCACAGGGGAATATTGCAGTGGATATTGCATTAAACAACGAGTATTATGCTCCAAAGAGAAACCCTTTTCCACTTTCGTAGTATACATGAATCGATGATTCGAAGTGTATTCATTTTATTCGTCAACGAACATATTATTTAATTAAAAATGAACTTTGGCTGAGTGCCAATTTTCAGTGAGCACGTGAGCTTGCAGCGGCTTATTAATGCTTTGCATTCCGCTGCAACTGCTGGCGTGATAAATTCTTCTAAGCGTGGCAATTTAAATTACATGTAGTCTGCATGGCATGCAATCACTTTAATTACAATGCGAACGTCAATGACCGCTAAGTAGATTGAGTTTGTATGTGTGTGTGTGTGTGAGAGAGAGTAACTGTTGTTAGTTGCCGCTCGAAGCCGCATACTTTCGGGCGTCAGTGTTATTCCTAGCTAGTCATTTGAAGCCGGCTGACTGTGAAACACAACGATGACGATATTGGCAGTTTCATATTGCCGCTGCCTTGGGAATCTAAGCTCACGCACACAAACACAGATGCACCGATGCGACACGGTCTACGACGGTTCAATTAAGCGATTCGTATTGGAGGCGTAGCTCATTCAGCTCATTTTCGATTGCCCGATTTGCTTCTTGTTGGCCACTTTGGTTGGTAACAGTCTGCCTTTTACCGTGCAGCGTTTACCGTTTATCGTATAGCACACACGCACACACACAGACACATGCACAGAGTAGTGTATGGTACACAGGCCACGTGCACAGAGGCGCCTTAGCTTGATTTGCTTGTGTCCACGACGCACGAGTGAATTCCAACGACTGAAGCTGACTTTCGTTGCTGGCCAGACGCTTGGCCCATCAGACTTCGTTGTTGGCCATTAGTAGCAGCAGCTGCCGCTATGTGGGTTAAGCTTCGATTGCCGAGAGAGGGTGAGCCAGCGAGAGAAACTGAGAGAGAGAGCAACCAACTGGAAGTGGAACGTATTCCGCCTGGCGAGCTTTCGCTCTTCGTGCGGCTCTTTCGCATCCTGAACAGCTGTTCGGGCAGGCAGCCGCCTGCTCCACTCAAATGAAGTTAATTTTGTTCATTTGTTTGGCTTGTTTCTTTTTGCGTTCTTCTTTCAACAATTCTCTGTGCTCTGTGCTTATTGTTTCATTTGGGGCAGGTTATGGTTGCAAGTGCAGTGGAATTCATTTCGAATATGTTTGTAATTGAATTGAGTTTTTAAATGCAAATAACATATGAAATTCAGATCAATATAGTAAGAAATCACAGCTGATTAAGCATGACGGCAACTCGAAGTCCTCTTGGGTGAGCTCAATCTGCAAGGAACAAATCAACTGTATAAATATGTCGCTAAACGTGCGTGTGATTTGACCACAATTTCGTGATGGCACAGACGAAGCAGATAGCGAAAAAGAATCCAAGGACGACACATAATTGAAAGCTGAAAATGAAAGCAAATCGAGCAAAAAAACAAGTAAAACTGTCAACGAAAAAACAGAGAAAATAAAAGAAAAATGGAAAGCTGACTAAATAGAAAAGCGTGTTAGAGACAAAAACCAAGAGGATATAATCTTGTAGCATACATCAAGGCGGTCGACCGTCTTATTACTGTAATTTTATGATAAATGGACGATAAATAAATGAGTGGACATCAGTAGAACACTGGCACAGAGGCGCCTCTGACCAGTTACTTGACAAAAAGTCATCAAAGCGAATAAGGCCAGCAGTTGGTTAAGTGACGCGTATTACGTATACGCCATGCTGACATCCTTCTAGTATTCAACTAATTCATTAAATACCTATTTTACAACACAATCGCACTATAACGCTCGATTGCCCGCCGCAAATCATCTCTCTGTCTCCGTCTCTCAAGACTTGTGACTAATACACGCACATAAATCAAATTATTCTCTATTTAATTTTAGGCCTTCTTGCGTTGAAAAGATCCAAAGGCCATAAGGCTCAGCTAAGCCCGCGAATATTGTATGAGTAGGCAAGGGATTGAATTGCCCCACATACGTCAACAATGTTAAATATGTGTGCGTGAGTGTAAATATACTGTGTTTGTTGTGTTTGTGTTTCTGTAATTTATGAGCATAAGGGAAATGGCGCGGATTAAAGCCGCGAAGTTTCACAGCGGAAACTTTACGCAATATAATTCCTCAAGGAAGAAAAAAGCTGCTACCATGTATCATAATATTAACAGTAATATTAATCAAATAAATAGGTAAGGAATAAAGGAATTATATCCTTTTTAATTGGTTTTTGACTTGATAAAGAGAATTAAGATTGAAAATTACAGTGTTTAGACTATCTTTACGATTTAATACAAGATTAAAATCATGCACAAGCTTGTGGGATTTCTATAACAAAATTATATTATCTCAAATGTTTTCTATAATAAACTAAAGAAATAAAAAGATTTACACTGAGTTATCAAGTATAAAATTCTATGTTTTTTTTTGCTTGAACTGAGGCTGAGACCTCTTAAATAAAACTTTTCTCTGCTGACGAGCGCACTGAATATGCAAAAAAGATGATGATAAATGTGTCGTGGGACAACCAGAAGTCACCCACACATTGTTGTCGGCCCACTCGAAAGAGGTTGATTCATGTCCTGACACGAGAGGGAAATCACGGCTTGGCAGGGCACCACAAAACGGGTTTGTTGCAAATTAAATTTTTAATTAATGCCGTTAATAAGGAGCTGCTGGTGGTGGTGGTGTTGGTGCTTCTGCTGCCAGGGCGAAACTGCCACAAAATGACGACATGGAAATTTAACGCGCAATTGAAGTTAACAGCCGCAAATTGTAGTCGGCCTACGGCTTTGCTGTTGTCTGGAGAGGCTCCCACTCTGGCCCCGACTGGGACTGCGAGTCGTTCGGAGGCCGCAAAACGAAACTTTGCCATTTGCTACAAATTGGAAAATGTTTGCTACCATTTTCAGCGTTTTTCAGCTACCAGACAGTGCGCACTTAATGCACAACCACGACTCAAATCACGAGCCGCACTTTAATTGTTGATTATACAATTTGTTGTTTGCCCCGCCGCTGCGGCCACTGCAGGCAGCCCCATAAAATATTTAACTTAAGGGTTCTCGAACACAGTACGCAACCGAATCGGACGCATTTTTGGGCATCGTTGGCAACATTGCCATCGCTTGGCCACATGAAAGTGTAATTAAGTTCGCGTGTCGCAGATTTAATTGTTTTTTAATGAATGAAAGGCAAAATCATTTCATTTCATTTTATATGACAAGCGAACAGCTGCATTTCATCGGCAGCCAGCAACCGGCAAACGGAGGTTCCCGACATCCCGGCCAGAAGGTTCGCCGCGTAACCCTGCATAACCATGGGAATTATTGCAATTTTTTGCTCGTATTGAAAACGGCTACCAAATTTAATTATTTTATTTGCTGTACACAGATTAAAAAAACACAACACACACAAACAAACACACAGACTCTCGGATAATTCGACCACTGCAGTTCACGTGGCCCAGTTGCAATTTCAATCAGTACTTGGTGTGGCATCGGCTTAACCCCAAAAGTCAGTTGGACATGCCAATGAAATTTTAAAAACACGCGCATTGAATTGAAATGCTCGCATTAAAAAACCAGAATAGGGAAAGCATTTTAAATATAAATAGAATTGCCTCTAGCTGGCTGCGTGCATAACAAACAATCCCAATTCTCCAAAATATTTATAAAAAACATGCAACTAAGTTATAAGCCAAACGGGATGTTGTAATAATATTAAAATAAAAAGCTTACAATTATTATAATCTATGAAAAAATCTAATAATTAAATATATATACTATTTTATTGAACACTAAAGGAGTATAAAACAAATAAAAAAGGCCTTAGGCTGTAGCTTGCAGTTGATTTTGCTTACGCTATTCAATACTTCGCACAAAAAAATGAAAAGTAAGTCAATAAATACATTATATAATTTAATATTCTCGTTAAGTATCTGAAACTTTACTAGAGAGGTTTATATTATATTTATTATACTTACAACAACTGAACAACAACGTTGCTACAAGGTAATGAGACAAAGCCAAAAACAATGTTCAGCTTGCTTGCATTTCCATCCACCACTCCGCACTCCGCCTCCGTCTACCTAATTAATTAACATGAAACCTTGTATATTGATTTTTTGCCAGACGTTGTTCAGTCGACTTACGCTGTTGTCTGGTGTTGAAAATTAATTGATGGACTTGTGGTGAATTTTCGCAGAAAATGTATTTAAATTTGGCCATGAATTGAATCCTTAGGGAAGTAATGGCGCAAAATTATAATAGAATTTTTCCATAGATCCAAAGATCTTGCGTGATTGTAATAAAATTTATTGAAGCTAATTTCCCAGCTATTAAAAGTGTGTCTACTTGGAGATGATATACGAGCTCTCTTGGCCAGTGGGCGCCAATGCGATGATGGCGCGCACAACCACACACACAGAGATGTACTATATGCATAACTACATTTATCTATAATCTCATAGTTGTACTTGCGCATACCAGTGCCAGCGACGTGTGTAATAGTATGCACAGCAATTGCAAATGCGATACATTGTATATGCAAATGGAGGCAAGTCGCTGGCGAATGGTGACATGCGTTGGTGTGAAGAAGGAAAGTAGAGGGATGTGAAACGGAGTTTTGCTAGTTGAATTGTGACCGAAAGTGTCGGAGAGTTGTGTGAACCCTTCGCCCCCTTTCCCAGCTCCATCATTGATGACTGCCGTTTCCGTTGGAACATTTGCTTTGGCCTTGCTTATTGGCGCACTTTGCTTCTTTTACGGTTGCATGAATTTTTGAGCAGCTTCACTTCCGGTTATAGTAGCCGGAAATTGCTACAGAAATTCATGGCATCCACACACACATATGTACTCACTGCATACTAGTAGTCGTATGTGCTGCGCGCGAGGCACTACCACAATGACATGGAGGCATATGTATGGCATTTCTATGCAAATCTCACTCAATGATTTTGCATATGTTTGCACTTTGGGTAACACGGTGCGTATACGCTATGCGCTCTATTCGCTGCCAAAGGCACTTTCGGTCTTAGTTCTCTTTCTCTCCCTCTCTCTTTTTGTTTCTTTCGCCTTGCATTGCCCAGTTTCTTTTCCCCACATAGTTGGCATAGAGCATAGCTCGGCTTAGCCTTGGTGCCACCCTCCGCCGCTGGGCAAACATCTTGGCAGGCTGTCGAATTGATGTTCTCCATGTTTATGGGACACATAAAAATGGCAAATTTGTGCCTTACGTTGAGTGATTTGCCAGCACAGTCAGGTGAGGCTGGGGAAGGTTTCTTGTGGTTTTCAACACAGCAGGGCCGCCAGCTACATTTGCATTTGTCGAATAACCTAGGAGAATGCTCGACATTGAGTGCTCTTAAATAGTTGCGAACTCTAAAAAGAAATGCTTGAAACATTCCGTATGGGCAGAAGTCTTAAGTTTTAAAGTTGATACAGTCATCAAGAATATTTTTGTGTGCAAACTCATGTCAGCCAGTGTATATTTAGCTGCTCATCATAATCGAATTAAGTCCCATTGCATAGTGCGCTGCACTGAAATAAGCATCATAAATATGTGACCTAATTGGGTGCACTTCAACCTTCAATTAAACTTTGACCGGCTTACAGAGACTCTCATCAAGTTACCCGCACTTAACGGACAATAAACCTAAACGGCGACCCAATGTCAAAAGGGCCATGACACGGCGCGTAAGCTTCAATCCGTTGCAAGCTGAAAAGAAATTGATATAATTTAAAATATAGAAGCGCAATGACGAAGAAAGAAAAAGAAAAAACAACAAAGTCGTTCGACATAATACCTAAGATGCGGCTGAAACACAACGTCGCGCCAGTGGAGAAGCTGGCTAATAAGTGTCGTTCGCCAGCCACCAAACAGAGAAAGAGAGAGTGAAGAAGGAAAGAAAAAGAAATGACAAAAACTAGATACACTTTACGAAGCTACGATACACTTTGAGTAAATGTTACACAACAAAAAGAAAGTTTTTTCATGGAACTGCTTTCGTTTCACTTTTATTTCTCACTTGGAGTTCCCTCATGATGTCTTCGTGACTCAGTGCCCACTGTGACTAAGTCAAAGTACCCGCTGTAAGGGCAGACAACTGCCTGGAGCGAGCAGAGCTCGACATCGATATATATATGTGTCGGCATTGCGATGTCAGCATAAAAGTTTTATTAAATGATTAAGCTAAAGCGGCAGTCGAAAAGTAGGCAACGTTATTTGTCAAATTTTTCTTTCCGCGTTGCGTATACGCCGCGCTGCCGCCTCACACTGGCCAGAGACTTTTGAATTTTTGATAGTCTAGCCCTTGTGTCTGAGCCTTCCACAAATTTCTGCCCGCTACCCTCCCGCTCCGCAGCTCTGCAGCTTATTAAATATAATACATACTGCCGCCGCGTGAAACGCCTTCGTTTTCAGTTTTGTCTCGACTCGCAATGGCTTTGGCGCTGGCGACACTCATGAATTATTCAGTGCGTACTCTCTGATCCCTGCATTTTCTTTTGTCTTTGTGGCCGCCAACAGCGGCACAGCCCACACTCCACACGCATTTACTGTTGCTCCGTTTTCTGTTAATTTTCGTGTAAAAAATGCACTGCAATTTATTTTAACAGCCTTTTTTTGTTGGTGGAGAAAAAATCTTTTTTCTTTCCTTCTTTACTTCTGGTTGTGTTTCAGTATTTGAGCTCATAATCTTTGCATTACTTACCTGCTGCTGTTGCCTGGCTAGCAGACAGGACAGCTTGTCGTGTCGTGGAATGTGTCCTTTTAATGCATTAAAATTGTGAATTCCTGTGCATACATGCATAAACATGTTCGCAGTGTTCAGCGGCACTGCCAGAGTTTAATTACCTTGAAAGCTTTGCACTGCGTGCGCCATTCTCGCTTATGTCGCATAATTTTCACGCTTAATGAGCCATTTTTCGGGGACTTAGGAATTCATTAAATTATTATCTCAAATTGATTGGACGTAATTAGCTCTTAAGTCAGTTAATTATAAACAATTGGCAATTAACGAGTAAATCTCTTTCAAGTATTCTACCTGAGAATACTGCTAATAAACTGCTACAAATGTTGAGTATGTAATTACGGGAGTTCTTCTTCCTGGAAATTATCTTGAACTTTGTTAAATAAAAATATGGTAGTTGAAATTTAAATTATGATTGCTGAAAAAGAAGTTACATACTGCTGAGTATAGATTTTTAAAGAAAGAGAATCTATTTAAAATTGTTTGAATATTCTGAACAAATGTGTTGCGAACCACGATTCTCTTTCTTACTTTTCTTCATATAATCCACTGCAATATTCGTCTCTTTATTAACTTTTGTTAAAGAAGCTGTTTATTTATTATAAAAATTATTTAAAATATTTAGAAAGTGTTGTATATAATATCTTTTATTCATCTAGAACCAAAACTCAAATAAAATAAAATAAAACTTCAAAATAAGTAAGCAGCTCCATTCATATCATAAATTTTAGTTAATTCCCTGTGCCATTAATGCTTTTGTTTATTATAACACTAACATTAGTTCCAAAGTTGGCTGAGTATGCAAACATATTCAGCTCGTTTTGCACAGTTGAGAGCAAAAACAATTTCGTATGCAAAGCAATTTGTGTGTTTTCTCTTCGAAGAAGGCAATTTCTGCATTTGAATGTGAATGTTTATGGGCTCGACCAGAGTCTTTCCAATTCACACGCATTGTGGCCCGAGGTGGGCTTACATTTTGACTGCCATAAATTTGCAGAGGCAGAACACGCCCCAAAAATTAGATGGCAAAAACTAACGAGGAATACAGGCTGGGGAACACCCGACGATGAGTCGCAATGAATGCGGGTATGAATGGAAATAATTCGACAAACAAATTTCTAAAGCAGTCTAAACAATAAAGCTAAACAATAATTTCCGTTGCGCGTTGAAACTTCCGTTTCCTGTCTGGAGCTGGCGTCGCTGGCATTAGCAACAAAAACAATGGCTGTGGCAAAAACAACTGCCAAAAGGCCAACAGGCTGCTTAAGACAAAACAAAGGACATGTGTTCGAGTCCGTGTGTGTGTGTGTGTGCGTGTGGGCGTGTCTGGGTGTGTGTGTGTGTGCGTGTGTGTGCTTGTGTTGTGGGTGTGGTCTTATGACTTTGTTTGTGTCATTTTTTCTTGACACCCAAGCAAACCCTCTAGGCAGATAGTTCTATGTGTGTGTGTGTATGAGTGTGCGAGTGTTTGCATGCATTGTATATAAGCAGAAGAATAGAAAGGGAGAGGGAGAGAGACAGTGAGAGAGAGGGGGGAGAGGGAGAGTACAAATCGGGAAGTGCATAGAGAGGCAGCAGGAGCAACTGCAGCAGATTGCAGTTGGCTCTGGGATTCTGATAATTTATCGCACTTATCTGGCGGCTCTGCTCATAATTTATGCATAAGCTTTTGTGTTCGCCTCGGTTGGGGCGCCCCTTGCCACGCGGCATAGGGGCGTGGCATCCTAGCATCCGCTGGGGCGCATGTTAATATGCAGCAAACGGCCGGAAACGGAAATAAGTTTAAGTTGTGCGTCGTGAATTGTCGCGGCCACTGCGGCACAAATCTTGGCAAACGAACGAATCGAGACCTAGGCCCGGCCGAGATAGTACCAGCAGGGAGAGGGAGGATGGGAGGGAGTACGACAACCAGGCGGAAGTTACGGGCCCTGCCAGTTATGTTTCCGCTTCGCAAACTCTGGATGCGCCTGTTGTTGTCAACATGTTAAATTAATACTGTCGCGAGAGACTTGTGGACAGACTTCATAGCACTTAGAGCTTAGCTTCTTCATGTGCGATTATTCTACATGAAATGAACCAAGCGAATATTAATGATTTTTATTTTAGTTAAACACGGTTTGATAATTTGAGGACTGCATGCCAAAGCTAAACTTTCTTTCTAATTTGTACTTTAATATGTTGACTAAAGTAGACAATGTTCTATGCAAACTGAAGAGTTGAGGAAAATATATATTTCTCAGGCACAACCATCGATCCACTGCTGCGTTCGAGCTACTTTCTGGGTATTAATGCCGAGCAAGAGGAAGCTAAATCCAATGAAGCGATGGCAGCCAGGCAGAAAGGCAGGCAGGATGGGTGGGGCTGTCGTTGAAGTGCATTGAACACTTTAATTTGATTGCCATTACGGGGAGCTGAAATGAAAGTCGACTGAAAGGTGGAGCAAAGTGGAAGAAGGAGGGGAGGGAAAGGAGAAAGAGAGCAAGAGGACTGCGGCCAAAGTACTGCATAAAATTAATGAACTCGATGGGGTGCCCTCGTGTCAGTTGGCGAATGTCACTCGCAAAATACACTTAAATTGCCAAGTCAGCTGCAGTCGCACTCACCTATCTGCATACACGTGTTCTCATGTATATATAGATTGCTGCTTTAAACTATTTAAATATTTACAAAAAAATATGCAAAAGAAAAAGGAGGGCAAGATAAACGCTTTAGTCGTTTTGCGTTAAACGGGCAACGAGCAAAAGTTGGAGAATTTCGTTTTCAATTTGTGTCGTAGCTTTTGTTGTGCTGCGTCTTGGCTGCCTAAGTAGAATTGCACTAAATGTGACAGCGTGTCCGTTTTCATCTCCAAGTCCGACCGCGTCTCCATCTGTGTCAGTCTGGCCCCAGTGAAATTGCCCTCTCACTGTGTGCGTTGCCCGCTGAAGCAGCAGAAGGAGCTGCGACCGATTCTCCACTGCAAACTCAACATTCTCTTCGTTTACAAAGTCAGCGAGTCAGTCAATCTCAGGGCTGGGGCCTCTGTCTTCGTCTTCAGCACAGTATGCTGGTCCTTTCTCCTCTTTGCATCCTGCTGTCGCCTGTCTCGGCCAAGGCACAGAAGGGCAGTCAGCCTGTCGGCCAGACTGTGCAATTTACAACACTTGACATTTGCTGCTCTGCATTGCTTACTTTTGCCTCTGTTTGCTTGATATTTCAACTTAAGCAAAATATCTGTCAGTGCCGGCATTTATTTCTTCCAACAATTCAACGTGAACAGAAGACTGTAATTAGTTTTCACATTGAAGGTATAAGGAGGTCGGTAAGTATACTCAATATGCTCATACAGTAGAGCATATAGGACACAGAGTAGTAAGAAGTTACTTGTCATATGTAAATTTACTTGACTATAGACATATATTAAAAGGTATTTTATGCTGAAACCATACAAACTTCAAAGAGAAAATAAAAACAGGAAAACCATTAACGCTGCATTGAATTTATGATGAATAAAGTGAGCTCAACTTTTCTCAGAGTTTTTTTTGGTATAATAATTATGTAGTTTGTATTGCCTTATACTATATAACCTAAGATATATTGCATATTACGTTGATAACTTAAATATATCATATCATAGTTCTATTTACTGATCTAGAAAAACTCTTGAATTTATGAAGATTGTTTCTATTTTGTTATGTCGGCTGGACCAGTAAAAAGGAATTGTTATTAAACTGTCTGAATAATTTAGTTCGTGTTATAGCAAGATGAGAGACAACAACAATATATGTATACATATATAGAATATATGTGCATTGGAATGATTATTTTAAGTAACGGCAACTTGTGTGGTACCCACATAAATAACACACTTTTTAACCCCAGTGATCCCAGTGCGAAAAAGACAACTAAATCTATAAAAGAAAAGTTATTGTTGTGCCATCCATAAACAGTAAAGCCCATTGAAATGCACACACACACACATGTGTTTGTTGTGTATGTATGTGTATGTATTAACCCAGTTACTGCTACGTTAGCAGCTTATTCAATGTAACAACGGGGACATGGACGTGGATGTGGATGCCGACATGGACAGTTGGGCAACAGTAACAATATCAACATCATCAGCACAAGCAACGAAAATACGAGTACTAGCATGAATCTATGGCAAAGCACAAATAATAGTGTTTATATTTGATGCATATATCGCACACACACACACATACACAGTGACATGAAGGTGCGTCTGTGTGTGTGTGTAAGTACAAAATGACGGCCATTTATCCTGATGCAGCGTGCAGTGCGGACGTTGCATTGTGGAAACGCTTTATGGGATTTACCTGTGTTCAAGTTGGGGCGTAAATTAAACACAGCAGCTGCTGACATGCGACGACGACAGATCGTCGACCAAGGAAAGGGGTCAGGTAACTCTACAGCGGGGCTAAGAGAGGCCATTTTTATGAAGCTGCAGATACTGGCATAGCTCATGGCATCTGCCTTAGATAATTTATGCTAAAAACGCGTGCCGACCCGCAAAGCCCAAGGTGCCTTACAGTGGGTGTGTCTGTCTGTGTGTGGGTGTGTGTGACTGTGTTTGTGTGTGTTTGACCTAATGTGTGTTTTTTTGACCAAAGACAAATGAAGCCAAAGCTCAGGCAAGGTAACAGCTCGTATGCATCGTACAGGGTGCACCAAGGAGGCGCCTTTGTAGAAAGACTTCAAGAAATTTTGCACTAAAAGAAATAACAGAATGTAAATAAAATAATAAAAAAAAAAAAAAAAATTATAGCACTAAATTTAAACTATATTTGATAGGTACTTCACAATAACTAGAGTAACTTATAGTCAAGTTGCTTCAGTGTTATATTTTCTGGCAACAACCTTCTACAATATCTGTGGCCCACAGTGAGTCCTAAACACGGCCCTGCTGGTGTACAGAACAAAGCTGATTCCTGATCCCATTCTGCAGTGGCTGCAGAAGCTGCTTGCAACTCAGGTGCTGCTGCATACCAATGAGTCCACAAACACTTGTAATACATCAAAATCCCCCTACGGATGCAGCTGCTAAATGATGTCCCTTTGTTACCTTCGGCCGGGGCGTGTCGTACCGTCTCGGGTCATGCCACGCTACGTCGTCGTGCTGTTTCGTCGTGTTTGCTGCAGGGCGTGACCGTACAACATATACACGCTCAATAGAGTTTTGTCAGCCGCAAAATGTTGCAGCGCAAATTGATTGCGTATATTGATTTATGCCATAAAATGTGGCACAGATTTCGCAGCTGCCCAACCTTAAAGCCGATGCCAAAATTCGCACTAAGATTGTACTCCTGTGCATTGTCCTCGAATGTTTTTCATTCATGTGCGTCTCGAACTACCCAAACCGAATACAACAAGCTTTAAACATTTACGCTTGCTGCCGCATGCGAATCCTTCAGCGATGATTTATGCATCTCTCCTATGTGCCACATTGTTGAAAGGGCGCTCCGCATTGTCTGCACAATACACAAGCGCCGAGCTTGTCTGCCTCTCTCTCTGTGTGTGTGTGTGCATGTAAATTTATCGACATGGGTTTGAATTTGATATGGACAGTTGCCCCAATACGTGACGCACACACTTGCAACAACTGCAACATTCTTTTCACTCTCGTTGCCAGCCTTGGTTGCGTGTTAGTCCGCAACATTTTGATAGCTTCGCAAACATCTAGAGTACAATCATAGTATTTGAAAATATTCTTAGAAATTGGTACGATTGCTAGCAATAAGTGTATTGTTAAATGTTATTGTTGTTATTATGCTTATTGCTATTTAGTAGTAAATGATAATCCTTTCGGTAGAAGAGTGTTTTATTACGTTCAAAGAGCGGCACAACGAGACTATCGCTTAAGAAAGCCAAGTGAAAAGATTGATAGATTGAAACTGTGCGAAGACTTTTAAATAAAATAAAATAGAGCAGAAAAGTAAAGAAAATTAATAATCTGACTTGTTCCGACTTATTGATGGCGTGTACTTATAAACAGCTCTTTCATGAAGATAGCTGCAAAACTTAGAGACAAGTTCGCGTTGCATGCAGAACCCACATAGTTTCATACTTCTAGTACGCATGCACTCTTGCCCTTAATATTCAATTAGAGCTGCTCTTCCTCCCTCTCTCTCTCTGTCTCTCTCTAGCAAGGGAGCGCTTTATAGTGGCTTTGAATTAGAAATCATAACCGCAGAGTGCGCTAACAAAATTAGCAGCGAGGCATCGTCATAAAGCTGATTCGCAATTGGCGAAGAAGGCGAGCAAAGTCGATTTGATCCCCACCCCCGAAGGGTATAAGCAGATGATATATATGATATGGGGGCAGCAGCAGCACTGGGATGGCAGTGTAAATGCATTTGCAACCAGGCAATCAAATGGTACGACCCACAACCACAACAACAACAACAAGAACAAGTGAGGCAGCTGCAACTGTGGGGAATGAAATGCTGTAAACGAATCTGAAGGCAGCTTCACTTGGCCATGGCTGGTGCTGGAGCTGCTGCTTGCCCGTTTGGTGCTTTCGGCTTGAGACCGAATGAAATTAAAAACGAATGTCAGGGCAGAACATAAGCGCTAAATTCAATTTATTTAGTTCAAACTGTAGCCCAGCTTGCACTTTGCTGCCATGCCAGAAACAGCGATGGCGACGGCGACGTACCTAGATGAAGATGGAGGGTAAGCGCAGCGAAATAACATCAACAGCAACAGCAGAAGCAGTCGACGTCGCCCTTAGACGACCTGTGCCTTCCATTTACTGTTTGTGCTGCTGCAACTTCGCTCGCTGCTCGACCGGAAGTTGCACGGCCCGACGTAGTCAGCCATTTTGCACGCTGCGAAACGAAACGAAACGTAAAACCGTTTCCATCTACATAATGGGATCAATTCAATTATAAAACGAGTTTGCCTTGCTGTGCTGCACTGCATGTCCAACCGTACCGCCCCAGATTCAAACAGTCAGTGTGGCAGCCTGGCATCCTGGCAGCCAGTGCCACCTTCATTCCTCCAGCCTTGGGAGCTAGACAGCGCCCGCCAGTGGAAAAGTTAAATCTACCACACACAGGCAGCATTTTGGCCCAGTTGTTGCCGTCGTTATTCGCGCTGCTCTTTGGCTGTTGCTAGGTGAGGCTTAGGGTCGTTGCGCGATACGCCCGCGTACACGCTGACATTTGATGAATAGCTTGAAATGGATTTGATTCATTTAACTGTTGCCGCCTGACGCTCTTGTTCCAGCTGTCGTGGCTGCTGCTGCTGCCGCATACAATTTGTGTGGCATGAATCACAACACAAACAACAATAGAGATTGGCAAAAAGAAGCAAACTGTGTGCAGAAAATTCGGGATGTGACTTCCATTTAAGAGTCAAATATGAAAGGAAATAACGCTAAATGTGTGTGTGTATTCGATTATGCATAATTGAACAATAGAAATAAATACAAAATGCGCGGAGAAATTTCATATTCTGTGTCAAAGAAAGAGGGGGAAAACAGTGATTAGAGGCAGTTGAAAGAGCTACGGATTTTTTTAATGGCAGAGAGAAAGATAGGTGAATAAAAGTAAACATTGATTGATAAAGAACTATAGTAATATATAACAATAATATAATGCTATAATAATTTAAAACAAATGATGAAGAAAGTATTGTAAATAAAGGATATCGGGACACATGAATAAAAAATATATAGACTAACTTGTAGACCGATAAATTATCTTAGTGATTGACAGATAGCTAATGGACAGTTTTTTAATTGAGATACAAAAGTATAGAAAGTTAAAGTATAAAAGGAATGGATAGATAAATAGATTTCTAACTATATCTTTCATAGATATAGAAATACTTTGAAAGTGGATAGATACGTGGATAACTGAATATAAACCGATATAGATAAACAAATAATCGGCAAAAATGACTCATTTGAATGCAGAAGAATGAATTGAATGAATCAACTTGGTTTAAATGAATGAGTGTAATCAGGAACGACTCGAATGAAAAGGTTGAATGCGTTTGAGAGCTACTGAGTTGAAGCATCTCGAATAGTTCGAATTTCTCTATTGTGTTCCAGCAAGTAGAAATGCATTGCTTAAAATTTATTAGAGATACATGCAGAGAAACATATATATTTAGGCACATACGATACATACACACATGCAGTACATATGTATGTATAGAAGCATTGTATGTATGATAGAATTATGTCAGTTTCGGCATTCAATTAATATGAACTCCCTAAGTTAATTACACTTTGTTTTTGCAAATTGAAATTGATTTTGCTTGCGGGCTTTTGCATTGGACAACCTGGCGTATGATTAATTAACTTGGCAGCGTGATGTGTTACGCATACGCCATTTGTGAGCCATGTTTTGTATTGATAGGCAGCTCTTCTGCATGGCATGGCATGGCACGGCACAGCACACTTGAATGTCCTTTAGCATCATGCTGCATTTTAGTCATCTGCCATGCAACTTGCCAGCCAACTATCCAAACTGTCTGCTCCAGCCGCAACTTTAAACATTTCAGTGTGTGCGTGTGTGCATGCGTGCATGCGTGTTTGCGTCTGTGTGCGTGTGTGTGTTCAGCTCGTTCAAACTTTGCCTGAAACTCTTTCTATGCTGCATCCGCCAAAGTTTCTTTTTGTGCGGCTCTCGAATCAACAACAACAACAACAACAACAAGAACAAAAAGAACAAAAGCCAACAGAACAACAACATGAAGAAGAAAGGCAACAGCAACAAGGCCTGTTTAGAAGCAGTTTTCAAGTCAAGCTGCCATTTTAATTGATATTGCTGTGCCATTGTAGTTGCTGTTGTCCTGGACTTTTATACACAAATACCCACGCACAAACGCACATATGCACAACAAACTCAAACATTGTCACCCTTAGGAGGGAGAAGTAGAAGCTAAAGAAGTCAGGCAGGTGGAGTCTGTGGAGTGAAGTGTGCGTGTTTTTGATTGCTGACTTGTTTATTATAAAATGTTTACGACTTTCTTTCCTTCCTTTTTATTTGCTTGTAACAAAATAAAGTTCAAAATTAATTTTGCAAGTTTTGACCACCTTTGAGTGGGCGCCACGCCCACATTACCTTGCTTGTCGTAACTCAAGTTGGCGACGCGCTCCAGGCGCCCTAAATCAAGCATACGTTCTTGACGCATACGTGTATATATAAATATGTTTGTATATATAATGTGTTTTCATATCTCTGAGTAGAAATATTCAAGTTTTCTTCTCGTTAGCCTCGTGTGTTACTTCGCTTTTAGCTTTTTTGTGTATCGCTTATTTGCTTCTTAAACTTTTCTCTTTGCCTCCGAATTGGGCGTCTTTTCGTTTTTAATATGTCTCGAATTGTGTTTTCTTTAATTGAAAAACATTTGGGGTACCCGCTGCTTGCTTCGTGTATCCCGTTGTTTCTGCCGTTCACTAATTAGAAATTTTATGCCTTCGGCTGTGGAGCGTATGTGCTGCACTGTGGTTCTGTATACAAATAGGTCGGCAAAAATCCATTGTGCATGAATTTTTAATAGATGAAAACGGAGATTTCGTGTTGACAGTTGAAACATACAAAATATCTCTAAATTATATTGTAGATGAAGAACTTTATTGAGACTTAATAAAATATATGCATTTTAATAATGATTTAAATTAGAAATCAGATATTATATTATATATATTATATACGAGGGTCGTTTGATAAGTCCGTGACTTTTTGTATTTGCCGCGCACCTGCTCTAAATACAACACTGCTCCTGTCAGCAGTTATCGATTAACAGCTGACTGTAAAATTTTGAGAAAGCTGCGTTTTTTGGTTTGCGTTTTATAGGCATTGAAAGCAGACGATCTCGTGAATTTTAACGAAAATGGAAAAAAGTGAATTTCGTGTGCTAATGGCAAAATTTCATAAATTGGGCTACGAACTGCTACCCCATCCAGCATATTCTCCAGATTTAGCCCCCTGTGACTATTTTTTGTTTCCAAACATGAAGAAATGGCTCGGCGGTAAGAGATTCGGGTCATCACAGAAACAAACGACTATTTTGAGGGCCTTGAGAAAACCTATTATTTGGAAGGAATAAAAAAATTGGAAAAACGCTGGACTAAATGTATAGAGCTAAAAGGAGATTATGTTGAGAAATAAAACGCTTCTTTGACGAAAAAAATATATTTTATTCAAAAAGTCACGGACTTATCAAACGACCCTCGTATATGCATATATTTTATTAAGTCTCAATAAAGTTCTTCATCTACATATTATATATATTATATATATTATATATACCGACAAAAAAAGTAATATCTAGTAAAAAAGGGTAATATCTTCTAATTTTCTGATAAGTTAAAGATGATCTCCATCACTTACTAATGAAACCAATGTACTTGGGAACAGAACACAATAAATAATCGACAGCGGTCTTTTATATATGTCGCTTAATTAGAATTCCGCGTGAGTAAGGCAAATCCCACCGCACTGTCTGAGTGTTTTGCTACGTGACACCGACTTTAGCAGTCCCGGGAAGAAACTGACATGTCCTTTGGTGTCCCTGCCACCATGAGCGTTTCTATCTCTGCTTGTTTCTAGCCCATTGACACTTTCAACATCTTCGTCATGTGCGCGGAAGCCATAAACAACATCGCAAACTATTAAATTGACTAATTAGGCGGCATGTGTTGCCCGTTCGCACATTATGCAGCCACGCATCGCAACGCATTCCATATGAGGTAGGTTTTCCGCGGCAGATGAAGAAAACCGAAGCAGTTTCCCTTATTTTATGATAATACTCACCTCGGAATATATTGTTTATAAGCATTAAAAACTGCACTCAAGTCAAGAGATTTGAGAACTTCAGCTAGTCTATCTTTACCGAGATGTTTTCGACAAAAATCCATCGTCGAGGTCACAAAAAATAACAAAATTGGTCGAAAATTAGATTTTTGATTTTTTGACTTTAGTTGATAAAGCTAGTCATTATTAGTATAAAAATCGCCCGAAAGTTGTTTTCGATTGCCATTTGTGGAAAATATAGAAAAAAAACCCAAATTTTTCCAATTTGATCAATGTTGAAAATTTCCATTTTTTCGACAAAAATCCATCGTCGAGGTCACAAAAAATATCAAAATTGGTCGAAAATTAGATTTTTGATTTTTTGACTTTAGTTGATAAAGCTAGTCATTATTAGTATAAAAATCGCCCGAAAGTTTTTTTCGATTGGCATTTGTGGAAAATATGGAAAAAAACAAAAAAAATTTCCAATTTGATCAATGTTGAAAATTTCCATTTTTTCGACAAAAATCCATCGTCGAGGTCACAAAAAATATCAAAATTGGTCGAAAATTAGATTTTTAATTTTTTGACTTCAGTTGATAAAGCTAGTCATTATTAGTATAAAAATCGCCCAAAAGTTGTTTTCGATTGGCATTTGTGGAAAATATGAAAAAAAAAAAAGCGAAAGTGTTTCGATTGGCATTGTGGAAAATATAGAAAAAAACCCAAATTTTTCCAATTTGATCAATGTTGAAAATTTCCATTTTTCGACAAAATCCATCGTCGAGGTCGCAAAAAATCAAAATTGGTCGAAAATTAGATTTTGATTTTTGACTTTAGTTGATAAAGCTAGTCATTATAGTATAAAAAACACCAAATTTTTCCAATTTGATCAATGTTGAAAATTTCCATTTTTTCGACAAAAATCCATCGTCGAGGTCACAAAAAATATCAAAATTGGTCGAAAATTAGATTTTTGATTTTTTGACTTTAGTTGATAAAGCTAGTCATTATTAGTATAAAAATCGCCCGAAAGTTGTTTTCGATTGGCATTTGTGGAAAATATGGAAAAAAAAACCCAAATTTTTCCAATTTGATCAATGTTGAAAATTTCCATTTTTTCGACAAAAATCCATCGTCGAGGTCACAAAAAATATCAAAATTGGTCGAAAATTAGATTTTTGATTTTTTGACTTTAGTTGATAAAGCTAGTCATTATTAGTATAAAAATCGCCCGAAAGTTGTTTTCGATTGGCATTTGTGGAAAATATGGAAAAAAAAAACTCAAATTTTTCCAATTTGATCAATGTTGAAAATTTCCATTTTTTCGACAAAAATCCATCGTCGAGGTCACAAAAAATATCAAAATTGGTCGAAAATTAGATTTTTGATTTTTTGACTTTAGTTGATAAAGCTAGTCATTATTAGTATAAAAATCGCCCGAAAGTTGTTTTCGATTGGCATTTGTGGAAAATATGGAAAAAAAACAAAAAATTTTTCCAATTTGATCAATGTTGAAAATTTCCATTTTTTCGACAAAAATCCATCGTCGAGGTCACAAAAAATAACAAAATTGGTCGAAAATTAGATTTTTGATTTTTTGACTTTAGTTGATAAAGCTAGTCATTATTAGTATAAAAATCGCCCAAAAGTTGTTTTCGATTGGCATTTGTGGAAAATATAGAAAAAAAATTTCCAATTTATCAATGTTGAAAATTCCATTTTTCGAAAAAAAAAAATCAAAATTTGTCTGATTTTAGTTGATAAATTTACTTTAGTTGATAAAGCTAGTCATTATTAGTATAAAAATCGCCCGAAAGTTTGTTTTCGATTGGCATTTGTGGAAAATATAGAAAAAAAACCCAAATTTTTCCAATTTGATCAATGTTGAAAATTTCCATTTTTTCGACAAAAATCCATCGTCGAGGTCGCAAAAAATATCAAAATTGGTCGAAAATTAGATTTTTGATTTTTTGACTTTAGTTGATAAAGCTAGTCATTATTAGTATAAAAATCGCCCGAAAGTTGTTTTCGATTGGCATTTGTGGAAAATATGAAAAAAAAACAAAAAATTTTTCCAATTTGATCAATGTTGAAAATTTCCATTTTTTCGACAAAAATCCATCGTCGAGGTCGCAAAAAATAATCAAAATTGGTCGAAAATTAGATTTTTGATTTTTTGACTTTAGTTGATAAAGCTAGTCATTATTAGTATAAAAATCGCCCGAAAGTTGTTTTCGATTGGCATTTGTGGAAAATATAGAAAAAAAAAACCAAATTTTTCCAATTTGATCAATGTTGAAAATTTCCATTTTTTCGACAAAAATCCATCGTCGAGGTCGCAAAAAATATCAAAATTGGTCGAAAATTAGATTTTTGATTTTTTGACTTTAGTTGATAAAGCTAGTCATTATTAGTATAAAAATCGCCCGAAAGTTGTTTTCGATTGGCATTTGTGGAAAATATAGAAAAAAAAAACCAAATTTTTCCAATTTGATCAATGTTGAAAATTTCCATTTTTTCGACAAAAATCCATCGTCGAGGTCGCAAAAAATATCAAAATTGGTCGACAATTAGATTTTTGATTTTTTGACTTTAGTTGATAAAGCTAGTCATTATTAGTATAAAAATCGCCCGAAAGTTGTTTTCGATTGGCATTTGTGGAAAATATGGAAAAAAAAAACCAAATTTTTCCAATTTGATCAATGTTGAAAATTTCCATTTTTTCGACAAAAATCCATCGTCGAGGTCACAAAAAATATCAAAATTGGTCGAAAATTAGATTTTTGATTTTTTGACTTTAGTTGATAAAGCTAGTCATTATTAGTATAAAAATCGCCCGAAAGTTGTTTTCGATTGGCATTTGTGGAAAATATAGAAAAAAAACCCAAATTTTTCCAATTTGATCAATGTTGAAAATTTCCATTTTTTCGACAAAAATCCATCGTCGAGGTCGCAAAAAATATCAAAATTGGTCGAAAATTAGATTTTTGATTTTTTGACTTTAGTTGATAAAGCTAGTCATTATTAGTATAAAAATCGCCCGAAAGTTGTTTTCGATTGGCATTTGTGGAAAATATAGAAAAAAAACCCAAATTTTTCCAATTTGATCAATGTTGAAAATTTCCATTTTTTCGACAAAAATCCATCGTCGAGGTCGCAAAAAATATCAAAATTGGTCGAAAATTAGATTTTTGATTTTTTGACTTTAGTTGATAAAGCTAGTCATTATTAGTATAAAAATCGCCCGAAAGTGGTTTTCGATTGGCATTTGTGGAAAATATAGAAAAAAAAAAAAATTTTTCCAATTTGATCAATGTTGAAAATTTCCATTTTTTCGACAAAAATCCATCGTCGAGGTCGCAAAAAATATCAAAATTGGTCGAAAATTAGATTTTTGATTTTTTGACTTTAGTTGATAAAGCTAGTCATTATTAGTATAAAAATCGCCCGAAAGTTGTTTTCGATTGGCATTTGTGGAAAATATAGAAAAAAAACCCAAATTTTTCCAATTTGATCAATGTTGAAAATTTCCATTTTTTCGACAAAAATCCATCGTCGAGGTCGCAAAAAATATCAAAATTGGTCGAAAATTAGATTTTTGATTTTTTGACTTTAGTTGATAAAGCTAGTCATTATTAGTATAAAAATCGCCCGAAAGTTGTTTTCGATTGGCATTTGTGGAAAATATAGAAAAAAAACCCAAATTTTTCCAATTTGATCAATGTTGAAAATTTCCATTTTTTCGACAAAAATCCATCGTCGAGGTCGCAAAAAAATATCAAAATTGGTCGAAAATTAGATTTTTGATTTTTTGACTTTAGTTGATAAAGCTAGTCATTATTAGTATAAAAATCGCCCGAAAGTTGTTTTCGATTGGCATTTGTGGAAAATATAGAAAAAAAAACCAAATTTTTCCAATTTGATCAATGTTGAAAATTTCCATTTTTTCGACAAAAATCCATCGTCGAGGTCGCAAAAAATATCAAAATTGGTCGAAAATTAGATTTTTGATTTTTTGACTTTAGTTGATAAAGCTAGTCATTATTAGTATAAAAATCGCCCGAAAGTTGTTTTCGATTGGCATTTGTGGAAAATATAGAAAAAAAACCCAAATTTTTCCAATTTGATCAATGTTGAAAATTTCCATTTTTTCGACAAAAATCCATCGTCGAGGTCGCAAAAAATATCAAAATTGGTCGAAAATTAGATTTTTGATTTTTTGACTTTAGTTGATAAAGCTAGTCATTATTAGTATAAAAATCGCCCGAAAGTTGTTTTCGATTGGCATTTGTGGAAAATATAGAAAAAAACCCAAAATTTTTCCAATTTGATCAATGTTGAAAATTTCCATTTTTTCGACAAAAATCCATCGTCGAGGTCGCAAAAAATATCAAAATTGGTCGAAAATTAGATTTTTGATTTTTTGACTTTAGTTGATAAAGCTAGTCATTATTAGTATAAAAATCGCCCGAAAGTTGTTTTCGATTGGCATTTGTGGAAAATATAGAAAAAAAAACCCAAATTTTTCCAATTTGATCAATGTTGAAAATTTCCATTTTTTCGACAAAAATCCATCGTCGAGGTCGCAAAAAACATATCAAAATTGGTCGAAAATTAGATTTTTGATTTTTTGACTTTAGTTGATAAAGCTAGTCATTATTAGTATAAAAATCGCCCGAAAGTTGTTTTCGATTGGCATTTGTGGAAAATATAGAAAAAAAAACCAAATTTTTCCAATTTGATCAATGTTGAAAATTTCCATTTTTTCGACAAAAATCCATCGTCGAGGTCGCAAAAAATATCAAAATTGGTCGAAAATTAGATTTTTGATTTTTTGACTTTAGTTGATAAAGCTAGTCATTATTAGTATAAAAATCGCCCGAAAGTTGTTTTCGATTGGCATTTGTGGAAAATATAGAAAAAAAAACCCAAATTTTTCCAATTTGATCAATGTTGAAAATTTCCATTTTTTCGACAAAAATCCATCGTCGAGGTCGCAAAAAATATCAAAATTGGTCGAAAATTAGATTTTTGATTTTTTGACTTTAGTTGATAAAGCTAGTCATTATTAGTATAAAAATCGCCCGAAAGTTGTTTTCGATTGGCATTTGTGGAAAATATAGAAAAAAAACCCAAATTTTTCCAATTTGATCAATGTTGAAAATTTCCATTTTTTCGACAAAAATCCATCGTCGAGGTCGCAAAAAATATCAAAATTGGTCGAAAATTAGATTTTTGATTTTTTGACTTTAGTTGATAAAGCTAGTCATTATTAGTATAAAAATCGCCCGAAAGTTGTTTTCGATTGGCATTTGTGGAAAATATAGAAAAAAAAACCAAATTTTTCCAATTTGATCAATGTTGAAAATTTCCATTTTTTCGACAAAAATCCATCGTCGAGGTCGCAAAAAATATCAAAATTGGTCGAAAATTAGATTTTTGATTTTTTGACTTTAGTTGATAAAGCTAGTCATTATTAGTATAAAAATCGCCCGAAAGTTGTTTTCGATTGGCATTTGTGGAAAATATAGAAAAAACCACCAAAAAATTTTTCCAATTTGATCAATGTTGAAAATTTCCATTTTTTCGACAAAAATCCATCGTCGAGGTCGCAAAAAATATCAAAATTGGTCGAAAATTAGATTTTTGATTTTTTGACTTTAGTTGATAAAGCTAGTCATTATTAGTATAAAAATCGCCCGAAAGTTGTTTTCGATTGGCATTTGTGGAAAATATAGAAAAAAAACCCAAATTTTTCCAATTTGATCAATGTTGAAAATTTCCATTTTTTCGACAAAAATCCATCGTCGAGGTCGCAAAAAATATCAAAATTGGTCGAAAATTAGATTTTTGATTTTTTGACTTTAGTTGATAAAGCTAGTCATTATTAGTATAAAAATCGCCCGAAAGTTGTTTTCGATTGGCATTTGTGGAAAATATAGAAAAAAAACCCAAATTTTTCCAATTTGATCAATGTTGAAAATTTCCATTTTTTCGACAAAAATCCATCGTCGAGGTCGCAAAAAATATCAAAATTGGTCGAAAATTAGATTTTTGATTTTTTGACTTTAGTTGATAAAGCTAGTCATTATTAGTATAAAAATCGCCCGAAAGTTGTTTTCGATTGGCATTTGTGGAAAATATAGAAAAAAAACCAACAAAATTTTTCCAATTTGATCAATGTTGAAAATTTCCATTTTTTCGACAAAAATCCATCGTCGAGGTCGCAAAAAAAATCAAAATTGGTCGAAAATTAGATATTTGATTTTTTGACTTTAGTTGATAAAGCTAGTCATTATTAGTATAAAAATCGCCCGAAAGTTGTTTTCGATTGGCATTTGTGGAAAATATAGAAAAAAAACCCAAATTTTTCCAATTTGATCAATGTTGAAAATTTCCATTTTTTCGACAAAAATCCATCGTCGAGGTCGCAAAAAATATCAAAATTGGTCGAAAATTAGATTTTTGATTTTTTGACTTTAGTTGATAAAGCTAGTCATTATTAGTATAAAAATCGCCCGAAAGTTGTTTTCGATTGGCATTTGTGGAAAATATAGAAAAAAAAACAAAATTTTTCCAATTTGATCAATGTTGAAAATTTCCATTTTTTCGACAAAAATCCATCGTCGAGGTCGCAAAAAATATCAAAATTGGTCGAAAATTAGATTTTTGATTTTTTGACTTTAGTTGATAAAGCTAGTCATTATTAGTATAAAAATCGCCCGAAAGTTGTTTTCGATTGGCATTTGTGGAAAATATAGAAAAAAAACCAAATTTTTCCAATTTGATCAATGTTGAAAATTTCCATTTTTTCGACAAAAATCCATCGTCGAGGTCGCAAAAAATATCAAAATTGGTCGAAAATTAGATTTTTGATTTTTTGACTTTAGTTGATAAAGCTAGTCATTATTAGTATAAAAATCGCCCGAAAGTTGTTTTCGATTGGCATTTGTGGAAAATATAGAAAAAAAACCCAAATTTTTCCAATTTGATCAATGTTGAAAATTTCCATTTTTTCGACAAAAATCCATCGTCGAGGTCGCAAAAAATATCAAAATTGGTCGAAAATTAGATTTTTGATTTTTTGACTTTAGTTGATAAAGCTAGTCATTATTAGTATAAAAATCGCCCGAAAGTTGTTTTCGATTGGCATTTGTGGAAAATATAGAAAAAAAACCCAAATTTTTCCAATTTGATCAATGTTGAAAATTTCCATTTTTTCGACAAAAATCCATCGTCGAGGTCGCAAAAAATATCAAAATTGGTCGAAAATTAGATTTTTGATTTTTTGACTTTAGTTGATAAAGCTAGTCATTATTAGTATAAAAATCGCCCGAAAGTTGTTTTCGATTGGCATTTGTGGAAAATATAGAAAAAAAACCCAAATTTTTCCAATTTGATCAATGTTGAAAATTTCCATTTTTTCGACAAAAATCCATCGTCGAGGTCGCAAAAAATATCAAAATTGGTCGAAAATTAGATTTTTGATTTTTTGACTTTAGTTGATAAAGCTAGTCATTATTAGTATAAAAATCGCCCGAAAGTTGTTTTCGATTGGCATTTGTGGAAAATATAGAAAAAAAAACCAAATTTTTCCAATTTGATCAATGTTGAAAATTTCCATTTTTTCGACAAAAATCCATCGTCGAGGTCGCAAAAAATATCAAAATTGGTCGAAAATTAGATTTTTGATTTTTTGACTTTAGTTGATAAAGCTAGTCATTATTAGTATAAAAATCGCCCGAAAGTTGTTTTCGATTGGCATTTGTGGAAAATATAGAAAAAAAAACCAAATTTTTCCAATTTGATCAATGTTGAAAATTTCCATTTTTTCGACAAAAATCCATCGTCGAGGTCGCAAAAAATATCAAAATTGGTCGAAAATTAGATTTTTGATTTTTTGACTTTAGTTGATAAAGCTAGTCATTATTAGTATAAAAATCGCCCGAAAGTGGTTTTCGATTGGCATTTGTGGAAAATATAGAAAAAAAACCCAAATTTTTCCAATTTGATCAATGTTGAAAATTTCCATTTTTTCGACAAAAATCCATCGTCGAGGTCGCAAAAAATATCAAAATTGGTCGAAAATTAGATTTTTGATTTTTTGACTTTAGTTGATAAAGCTAGTCATTATTAGTATAAAAATCGCCCGAAAGTTGTTTTCGATTGGCATTTGTGGAAAATATAGAAAAAAAACCAAAATTTTTCCAATTTCATCAATGTTGAAAATTTCCATTTTTTCGACAAAAATCCATCGTCGAGGTCCAAAAAATCAAAAATTGGTCGAAAATTAGATTTTTGATTTTTTGACTTTAGTTGATAAAGCTAGTCATTATTAGTATAAAAATCGCCCGAAAGTTGTTTTCGATTGGCATTTGTGGAAAATATAGAAAAAAAACCAAAATTTTTCCAATTTCATCAATGTTGAAAATTTCCATTTTTTCGACAAAAATCCATCGTCGAGGTCGCAAAAAATATCAAAATTGGTCGAAAATTAGATTTTTGATTTTTTGACTTTAGTTGATAAAGCTAGTCATTATTAGTATAAAAATCGCCCGAAAGTTGTTTTCGATTGGCATTTGTGGAAAATATAGAAAAAAAACCAAAATTTTTCCAATTTCATCAATGTTGAAAATTTCCATTTTTTCGACAAAAATCCATCGTCGAGGTTGCAAAAAATATCAAAATTGGTGGAAAATTAGATTTTTGATTTTTTGACTTTAGTTGATAAAGCTAGTCATTATTAGTATAAAAATCGCCCGAAAGTTGTTTTCGATTGGCATTTGTGGAAAATATAGAAAAAAAACCCAAATTTTTCCAATTTGATCAATGTTGAAAATTTCCATTTTTTCGACAAAAATCCATCGTCGAGGTCGCAAAAAAATATCAAAATTGGTCGAAAATTAGATTTTTGATTTTTTGACTTTAGTTGATAAAGCTAGTCATTATTAGTATAAAAATCGCCCGAAAGTTGTTTTCGATTGGCATTTGTGGAAAATATAGAAAAAAAACCCAAATTTTTCCAATTTATCAATTGAAACCATCAAATTTTTCCAATTTCATCAATGTTGAAAATTTCCATTTTTTCGACAAAAATCCATCGTCGAGGTCGCAAAAAATATCAAAATTGGTCGAAAATTAGATTTTTGATTTTTTGACTTTAGTTGATAAAGCTAGTCATTATTAGTATAAAAATCGCCCGAAAGTTGTTTTCGATTGGCATTTGTGGAAAATATAAAAAAAAACCCAAATTTTTCCAATTTGATCAATGTTGAAAATTTCCATTTTTTCGACAAAAATCCATCGTCGAGGTCGCAAAAAAATACAAAATTGGTCGAAAATTAGATTTTTGATTTTTTGACTTTAGTTGATAAAGCTAGTCATTATTAGTATAAAAATCGCCCGAAAGTTGTTTTCGATTGGCATTTGTGGAAAATATAAAAAAAAAACCAAATTTTTCCAATTTGATCAATGTTGAAAATTTCCATTTTTTCGACAAAAATCCATCGTCGAGGTCGCAAAAAATATCAAAATTGGTCGAAAATTAGATTTTTGATTTTTTGACTTTAGTTGATAAAGCTAGTCATTATTAGTATAAAAATCGCCCGAAAGTTGTTTTCGATTGGCATTTGTGGAAAATATAGAAAAAAAAACCCAAAATTTAATAAAAAAAAAAAAAATAAAACCCAAATTTTTCCAATTTGATCAATGTTGAAAATTTCCATTTTTTCGACAAAAATCCATCGTCGAGGTCGCAAAAAAATATCAAAATTGGTCGAAAATTAGATTTTTGATTTTTTGACTTTAGTTGATAAAGCTAGTCATTATTAGTATAAAAATCGCCCGAAAGTTGTTTTCGATTGGCATTTGTGGAAAATATGGAAAAAAAACCCAAATTTTTCCAATTTTATCAATGTTGAAAATTTCCATTTTTTCGACAAAAATCCATCGTCGAGGTCCAAAAAATCAAAATTGGTCGAAAATTAGATTTTTGATTTTTGACTTTAGTTGATAAAGCTAGTCATTATTAGTATAAAAATCGCCCGAAAGTTGTTTTCGATTGGCATTTGTGGAAAATATAGAAAAAAAACCCAAATTTTTCCAATTTGATCAATGTTGAAAATTTCCATTTTTTCGACAAAAATCCATCGTCGAGGTCGCAAAAAATATCAAAATTGGTCGAAAATTAGATTTTTGATTTTTTGACTTTAGTTGATAAAGCTAGTCATTATTAGTATAAAAATCGCCCGAAAGTTGTTTTCGATTGGCATTTGTGGAAAATATAGAAAAAAAACCCAAATTTTTCCAATTTGATCAATGTTGAAAATTTCCATTTTTTCGACAAAAATCCATCGTCGAGGTCGCAAAAAATATCAAAATTGGTCGAAAATTAGATTTTTGATTTTTTGACTTTAGTTGATAAAGCTAGTCATTATTAGTATAAAAATCGCCCGAAAGTTGTTTTCGATTGGCATTTGTGGAAAATATAGAAAAAAAAACCCAAATTTTTCCAATTTGATCAATGTTGAAAATTTCCATTTTTTCGACAAAAATCCATCGTCGAGGTCGCAAAAAATATCAAAATTGGTCGAAAATTAGATTTTTGATTTTTTGACTTTAGTTGATAAAGCTAGTCATTATTAGTATAAAAATCGCCCGAAAGTTGTTTTCGATTGGCATTTGTGGAAAATATAGAAAAAAAACCCAAATTTTTCCAATTTGATCAATGTTGAAAATTTCCATTTTTTCGACAAAAATCCATCGTCGAGGTCGCAAAAAATATCAAAATTGGTCGAAAATTAGATTTTTGATTTTTTGACTTTAGTTGATAAAGCTAGTCATTATTAGTATAAAAATCGCCCGAAAGTTGTTTTCGATTGGCATTTGTGGAAAATATAGAAAAAAAACCCAAATTTTTCCAATTTGATCAATGTTGAAAATTTCCATTTTTTCGACAAAAATCCATCGTCGAGGTCGCAAAAAATATCAAAATTGGTCGAAAATTAGATTTTTGATTTTTTGACTTTAGTTGATAAAGCTAGTCATTATTAGTATAAAAATCGCCCGAAAGTTGTTTTCGATTGGCATTTGTGGAAAATATAGAAAAAAAAACCAAATTTTTCCAATTTGATCAATGTTGAAAATTTCCATTTTTTCGACAAAAATCCATCGTCGAGGTCGCAAAAAATATCAAAATTGGTCGAAAATTAGATTTTTGATTTTTTGACTTTAGTTGATAAAGCTAGTCATTATTAGTATAAAAATCGCCCGAAAGTTGTTTTCGATTGGCATTTGTGGAAAATATAGAAAAAAAAACCCAAATTTTTCCAATTTGATCAATGTTGAAAATTTCCATTTTTTCGACAAAAATCCATCGTCGAGGTCGCAAAAAATATCAAAATTGGTCGAAAATTAGATTTTTGAATTTTTTGACTTTAGTTGATAAAGCTAGTCATTATTAGTATAAAAATCGCCCGAAAGTTGTTTTCGATTGGCATTTGTGGAAAATATAGAAAAAAAAACCCAAATTTTTCCAATTTGATCAATGTTGAAAATTTCCATTTTTTCGACAAAAATCCATCGTCGAGGTCGCAAAAAATATCAAAATTGGTCGAAAATTAGATTTTTGATTTTTTGACTTTAGTTGATAAAGCTAGTCATTATTAGTATAAAAATCGCCCGAAAGTTGTTTTCGATTGGCATTTGTGGAAAATATAAAAAAAAACCCAAATAATTTTCCAATTTGATCAATGTTGAAAATTTCCATTTTTTCGACAAAAATCCATCGTCGAGGTCGCAAAAAACATCAAAATTGGTCGAAAATTAGATTTTTGATTTTTTGACTTTAGTTGATAAAGCTAGTCATTATTAGTATAAAAATCGCCCGAAAGTTGTTTTCGATTGGCATTTGTGGAAAATATAGAAAAAAAACCCAAATTTTTCCAATTTGATCAATGTTGAAAATTTCCATTTTTTCGACAAAAATCCATCGTCGAGGTCGCAAAAAATATCAAAATTGGTCGAAAATTAGATTTTTGATTTTTTGACTTTAGTTGATAAAGCTAGTCATTATTAGTATAAAAATCGCCCGAAAGTTGTTTTCGATTGGCATTTGAAAAAAAAAAAAAATAATTATAAATTTAGTTGATAAAGCTAGTCATTATTAGTATAAAAATCGCCAAAGTGTTTGTGATTGGCATTTGTGGAAAATATAGAAAAAAACCCCAAATTTTTCCAATTTGATCAATGTTGAAAATTTCCATTTTTTCGACAAAAATCCATCGTCGAGGTCGCAAAAAATATCAAAATTGGTCGAAAATTAGATTTTTGATTTTTTGACTTTAGTTGATAAAGCTAGTCATTATTAGTATAAAAATCGACCGAAAGTTTGTTTCGATTGGCATTTCTGGAAAATATAGAAAAAAACCCCAAATTTTTCCAATTTGATCAATGTTGAAAATTTCCATTTTTTCGACAAAAATCCATCGTCGAGGTAACAAAAAATATCAAAATTGGTCGAAAATTAGATTTTTGATTTTTTGACTTTAGTCGATAAAGCTAGTCATTATTAGTATAAAAATCGCCCGAAAGTTGTTTTCGATTGGCATTTGTGGAAAATATAGAAAAAAAACCCAAATTTTTCCAATTTGATCAATGTTGAAAATTTCCATTTTTTCGACAAAAATCCATCGTCGAGGTCGCAAAAAATATCAAAATTGGTCGAAAATTAGATTTTTGATTTTTTGACTTTAGTTGATAAAGCTAGTCATTATTAGTATAAAAATCGCCCGAAAGTTGTTTTCGATTGGCATTTGTGGAAAATATAGAAAAAAAAACCCAAATTTTTCCAATTTGATCAATGTTGAAAATTTCCATTTTTTCGACAAAAATCCATCGTCGAGGTCGCAAAAAATATCAAAATTGGTCGAAAATTAGATTTTTGATTTTTTGACTTTAGTTGATAAAGCTAGTCATTATTAGTATAAAAATCGCCCGAAAGTTGTTTTCGATTGGCATTTGTGGAAAATATAGAAAAAAAACCCAAATTTTTCCAATTTGATCAATGTTGAAAATTTCCATTTTTTCGACAAAAATCCATCGTCGAGGTCGCAAAAAATATCAAAATTGGTCGAAAATTAGATTTTTGATTTTTTGACTTTAGTTGATAAAGCTAGTCATTATTAGTATAAAAATCGCCCGAAAGTTGTTTTCGATTGGCATTTGTGGAAAATATAGAAAAAAAACCCAAATTTTTCCAATTTGATCAATGTTGAAAATTTCCATTTTTTCGACAAAAATCCATCGTCGAGGTCGCAAAAAATATCAAAATTGGTCGAAAATTAGATTTTTGATTTTTTGACTTTAGTTGATAAAGCTAGTCATTATTAGTATAAAAATCGCCCGAAAGTTGTTTTCGATTGGCATTTGTGGAAAATATAAAAAAAAAACCCAAATTTTTCCAATTTGATCAATGTTGAAAATTTCCATTTTTTCGACAAAAATCCATCGTCGAGGTCGCAAAAAATATCAAAATTGGTCGAAAATTAGATTTTTGATTTTTTGACTTTAGTTGATAAAGCTAGTCATTATTAGTATAAAAATCGCCCGAAAGTTGTTTTCGATTGGCATTTGTGGAAAATATAGAAAAAAAAACCCAAATTTTTCCAATTTGATCAATGTTGAAAATTTCCATTTTTTCGACAAAAATCCATCGTCGAGGTCGCAAAAAAATCAAAATTGGTCGAAAATTAGATTTTTGATTTTTTGACTTTAGTTGATAAAGCTAGTCATTATTAGTATAAAAATCGCCCGAAAGTTGTTTTCGATTGGCATTTGTGGAAAATATAGAAAAAAAACCCAAATTTTTCCAATTTGATCAATGTTGAAAATTTCCATTTTTTCGACAAAAATCCATCGTCGAGGTCGCAAAAAATATCAAAATTGGTCGAAAATTAGATTTTTGATTTTTTGACTTTAGTTGATAAAGCTAGTCATTATTAGTATAAAAATCGCCCGAAAGTTGTTTTCGATTGGCATTTGTGGAAAATATAGAAAAAAAACCCAAATTTTTCCAATTTGATCAATGTTGAAAATTTCCATTTTTTCGACAAAAATCCATCGTCGAGGTCGCAAAAAATATCAAAATTGGTCGAAAATTAGATTTTTGATTTTTTGACTTTAGTTGATAAAGCTAGTCATTATTAGTATAAAAATCGCCCGAAAGTTGTTTTCGATTGGCATTTGTGGAAAATATAGAAAAAAAAACCCAAATTTTTCCAATTTGATCAATGTTGAAAATTTCCATTTTTTCGACAAAAATCCATCGTCGAGGTCGCAAAAAATATCAAAATTGGTCGAAAATTAGATTTTTGATTTTTTGACTTTAGTTGATAAAGCTAGTCATTATTAGTATAAAAATCGCCCGAAAGTTGTTTTCGATTGGCATTTGTGGAAAATATAGAAAAAAAACCCAAATTTTTCCAATTTGATCAATGTTGAAAATTTCCATTTTTTCGACAAAAATCCATCGTCGAGGTCGCAAAAAATATCAAAATTGGTCGAAAATTAGATTTTTGATTTTTTGACTTTAGTTGATAAAGCTAGTCATTATTAGTATAAAAATCGCCCGAAAGTTGTTTTCGATTGGCATTTGTGGAAAATATAGAAAAAAAACCCAAATTTTTCCAATTTGATCAATGTTGAAAATTTCCATTTTTTCGACAAAAATCCATCGTCGAGGTCGCAAAAAATATCAAAATTGGTCGAAAATTAGATTTTTGATTTTTTGACTTTAGTTGATAAAGCTAGTCATTATTAGTATAAAAATCGCCCGAAAGTTGTTTTCGATTGGCATTTGTGGAAAATATAGAAAAAAAACCCAAATTTTTCCAATTTGATCAATGTTGAAAATTTCCATTTTTTCGACAAAAATCCATCGTCGAGGTCGCAAAAAATATCAAAATTGGTCGAAAATTAGATTTTTGATTTTTTGACTTTAGTTGATAAAGCTAGTCATTATTAGTATAAAAATCGCCCGAAAGTTGTTTTCGATTGGCATTTGTGGAAAATATAGAAAAAAACCCCAATTTTTCCAATTTGATCAATGTTGAAAATTTCCATTTTTTCGACAAAAATCCATCGTCGAGGTCGCAAAAAAATACAAAATTGGTCGAAAATTAGATTTTTGATTTTTTGACTTTAGTTGATAAAGCTAGTCATTATTAGTATAAAAATCGCCCGAAAGTTGTTTTCGATTGGCATTTGTGGAAAATATAGAAAAAAACCCCAAATTTTTCCAATTTGATCAATGTTGAAAATTTCCATTTTTTCGACAAAAATCCATCGTCGAGGTCGCAAAAAATAACAAAATTGGTCGAAAATTAGATTTTTGATTTTTTGACTTTAGTTGATAAAGCTAGTCATTATTAGTATAAAAATCGCCCGAAAGTTGTTTTCGATTGGCATTTGTGGAAAATATGGAAAAAAAAAACTCAAATTTTTCCAATTTGATCAATGTTAAAAATTTCCATTTTTTCGACAAAAATCCATCGTCGAGGTTACAAAAAATATCAAAATTGTTGACTTTAGTTGATAAAGCTAGTCATTATTAGTATAAAAATCGCCCGAAAGTTGTTTTCGATTGGCATTTGTGGAAAATATAGAAAAAAAACCCAAATTTTTCCAATTTGATCAATGTTGAAAATTTCCATTTTTTCGACAAAAATCCATCGTCGAGGTTACAAAAAATATCAAAATTGGTCGAAAATTAGATTTTTGATTTTTTGACTTTAGTTGATAAAGCTAGTCATTATTAGTATAAAAATCGCCCGAAAGTTGTTTTCGATTGGCATTTGTGGAAAATATAGAAAAAAACCAAAAATTTTTCCAATTTGATCAATGTTGAAAATTTCCATTTTTTCGACAAAAATCCATCGTCGAGGTCGCAAAAAATATCAAAATTGGTCGAAAATTAGATTTTTGATTTTTTGACTTTAGTTGATAAAGCTAGTCATTATTAGTATAAAAATCGCCCGAAAGTTGTTTTCGATTGGCATTTGTGGAAAATATAGAAAAAAAACCCAAATTTTTCCAATTTGATCAATGTTGAAAATTTCCATTTTTTCGACAAAAATCCATCGTCGAGGTCGCAAAAAATATCAAAATTGGTCGAAAATTAGATTTTTGATTTTTTGACTTTAGTTGATAAAGCTAGTCATTATTAGTATAAAAATCGCCCGAAAGTTGTTTTCGATTGGCATTTGTGGAAAATATAGAAAAAAACCCAAAATTTTTCCAATTTGATCAATGTTGAAAATTTCCATTTTTTCGACAAAAATCCATCGTCGAGGTCGCAAAAAATATCAAAATTGGTCGAAAATTAGATTTTTGATTTTTTGACTTTAGTTGATAAAGCTAGTCATTATTAGTATAAAAATCGCCCGAAAGTTGTTTTCGATTGGCATTTGTGGAAAATATAGAAAAAAAACCCAAATTTTTCCAATTTGATCAATGTTGAAAATTTCCATTTTTTCGACAAAAATCCATCGTCGAGGTCGCAAAAAATATCAAAATTGGTCGAAAATTAGATTTTTGATTTTTTGACTTTAGTTGATAAAGCTAGTCATTATTAGTATAAAAATCGCCCGAAAGTTGTTTTCGATTGGCATTTGTGGAAAATATAGAAAAAAAACCCAAATTTTTCCAATTTGATCAATGTTGAAAATTTCCATTTTTTCGACAAAAATCCATCGTCGAGGTCGCAAAAAATATCAAAATTGGTCGAAAATTAGATTTTTGATTTTTTGACTTTAGTTGATAAAGCTAGTCATTATTAGTATAAAAATCGCCCGAAAGTTGTTTTCGATTGGCATTTGTGGAAAATATAGAAAAAAAAAATCCAAATTTTTTCAATTTGATCAATGTTGAAAATTTCCATTTTTTCGACAAAAATCCATCGTCGAGGTCGCAAAAAACATCAAAATTGGTCGAAAATTAGATTTTTGATTTTTTGACTTTAGTTGATAAAGCTAGTCATTATTAGTATAAAAATCGCCCGAAAGTTGTTTTCGATTGGCATTTGTGGAAAATATAGAAAAAAAACCAAATTTTTCCAATTTGATCAATGTTGAAAATTTCCATTTTTTCGACAAAAATCCATCGTCGAGGTCGCAAAAAATATCAAAATTGGTCGAAAATTAGATTTTTGATTTTTTGACTTTAGTTGATAAAGCTAGTCATTATTAGTATAAAAATCGCCCGAAAGTTGTTTTCGATTAAAAAAATCCAAAAGTTTGATGGCATTGGGCAAAATTTGTGGAAAATATAGAAAAAAAACCAAATTTTTCCAATTTGATCAATGTTGAAAATTTCCATTTTTTCGACAAAAATCGTCGAGGTCAAAAAAAATCAAAATTGGTCGAAAATTAGATTTTTGATTTTTTGACTTTAGTTGATAAAGCTAGTCATTATTAGTATAAAAATCGCCCGAAAGTTGTTTTCGATTGGTATTTGTGAAAAATATGGAAAAAAAACCCAAATTTTTCCAATTTGATCAATGTTGAAAATTTCCATTTTTTCGACAAAAATCCATCGTCGAGGTCACAAAAAATATCAAAATTGGTCGAAAATTAGATTTTTGATTTTTTGACTTTAGTTGATAAAGCTAGTCATTATTAGTATAAAAATCGCCCGAAAGTTGTTTTCAATTGGCATTTGTGGGTAATATGGAAAAAAAAAACCAAATTTGTCCAATTTGATCAATGTTGAAAATTTCCATTTTTTCGACAAAAATCCATCGTCGAGGTCACAAAAAATAACAAAATTGGTCGAAAATTAGATTTTTGATTTTTTGACTTTAGTTGATAAAGCTAGTCATTATTAGTATAAAAATCGCCCGAAAGTTGTTTTCGATTGGCATTTGTGGAAAATATAGAAAAAAAACCCAAATTTTTCCAATTTGATCAATGTTGAAAATTTCCATTTTTTCGACAAAAATCCATCGTCGAGGTCACAAAAAATATCAAAATTGGTCGAAAATTAGATTTTTGATTTTTTGACTTTAGTTGATAAAGCTAGTCATTATTAGTATAAAAATCGCCCGAAAGTTGTTTTCGATTGGCATTTGTGGAAAATATAGAAAAAAAAACCAAATTTTTCCAATTTGATCAATGTTGAAAATTTCCATTTTTTCGACAAAAATCCATCGTCGAGGTCACAAAAAATATCAAAATTGGTCGAAAATTAGATTTTTGATTTTTTGACTTTAGTTGATAAAGCTAGTCATTATTAGTATAAAAATCGCCCGAAAGTTGTTTTCGATTGGCATTTGTGGAAAATATAGAAAAAAACCCAAATTTTTCCAATTTGATCAATGTTGAAAATTTCCATTTTTTCGACAAAAATCCATCGTCGAGGTCACAAAAAATATCAAAATTGGTCGAAAATTAGATTTTTGATTTTTTGACTTTAGTTGATAAAGCTAGTCATTATTAGTATAAAAATCGCCCGAAAGTTGTTTTCGATTGGCATTTGTGGAAAATATGGAAAAAAAAACCCAAATTTTTCCAATTTGATCAATGTTGAAAATTTCCATTTTTTCGACAAAAATCCATCGTCGAGGTCACAAAAAATATCAAAATTGGTCGAAAATTAGATTTTTGATTTTTTGACTTTAGTTGATAAAGCTAGTCATTATTAGTATAAAAATCGCCCGAAAGTTGTTTTCGATTGGCATTTGTGGAAAATATGAAAAAAAAAACCAAATTTTTCCAATTTGATCAATGTTGAAAATTTCCATTTTTTCGACAAAAATCCATCGTCGAGGTCACAAAAAATAACAAAATTGGTCGAAAATTAGATTTTTGATTTTTTGACTTTAGTTGATAAAGTTAGTCATTATTAGTATAAAAATCGCCCGAAAGTTGTTTTCGATTGGCATTTGTGGAAAATATAGAAAAAAAAACCCAAATTTTTCCAATTTGATCAATGTTGAAAATTTCCATTTTTTCGACAAAAATCCATCGTCGAGGTCACAAAAAATATCAAAATTGGTCGAAAATTAGATTTTTGATTTTTTGACTTTAGTTGATAAAGCCAGTCATTATTAGTATAAAAATCGCCCGAAAGTTGTTTTCGATTGGCATTTGTGGAAAATATGGGAAAAAAAACCCGAAAATTAGATTTTTGATTTTCTGATTTTAGTTGATAAAGCTAGTCATTATTAGTATAAAAATCGACCGAAAGTTGTTTTCGATTGGCATTTGTGGAAAATATAGAAAAAAACCCCAAATTTTTCCAATTTGATCAATGTTGAAAATTTCCATTTTTTCGACAAAAATCCATCGTCGAGGTCACAAAAAATATCAAAATTGGTTGAAAATTAGATTTTTGAATTTTTGACTTTAGTTGATAAAGCCAGTCATTATTAGTATAAAAATCGCCCGAAAGTTGTTTTCGATTGCCATTTGTGGAAAATATGGTAAAAACCCAAATTTTTCCAATTTGATCAATGTTGAAAATTTCCATTTTTTCGACAAAAATCCATCGTCGAGGTCACAAAAAATATCAAAATTGGTCGAAAATTAGATTTTTGATTTTTTGACTTTAGTTGATAAAGCTAGTCATTATTAGTATAAAAATCGCCCGAAAGTTGTTTTCGATTGGTATTTGTGAAAAATATGGAAAAAAAAAACCCAAATTTTTCCAATTTGATCAATGTTGAAAATTTCCATTTTTTCGACAAAAATCCATCGTCGAGGTCACAAAAAATATCAAAATTGGTCGAAAATTAGATTTTTGATTTTTTGACTTTAGTTGATAAAGCTAGTCATTATTAGTATAAAAATCGCCCGAAAGTTGTTTTCGATGGACATTTGTGGAAAATATAGAAAAAAAACCCAAATTTTTCCTATTGGATCAATGTCGAAAATTTTCTTTTTTTCGAGTCCTTTATAGTGGCAAACACGATTATCCGGAGGCTGACAACACAAAATTGCCAGCACGTTCAATCCATAGTAATACTGGAGTAAGCTGCAGGCCAATTCGGGCACTTTGCCGCCAAACAGGAGAGGCAACGCAAAAATTGCTCCATACAAGGCAATTAGCGTGCGTTGTCAGCTGCCGCTCTCGCTCTGCCCTGTGGCTACGGGGCACAGCCTGGTTCGCCCCGAGGACAATCGCAATAGTTCCTGGTGACATGTCGGCAAATGCGAAAAGTTGCCAAAAGGCATTATCGGCTGCACTGGCAGATACAGTCCCCTCAACACGACCTCTGTTGAAGGTGCGGCCCCACTGACATTGCTGCTGCCACAGCGACTGGCACTGCCACTGCCTATCAGCTGCCACTGCTGCCACGGGCGATGCGGGCCAGCTCAAGTCAATGTGACCCTTCTGGGCGTTCAGTTCATTGTGCACAATTGTTGCACAATCATCAGACTTGCCGCAGACCCAACCCTCCCTGCGATTGGCCGTGGTCATGGATGGCACAGCAAAAGCACTTCACATTCTCGCTGCCCGAAGCTGGCGAAAGGCTTAGCTCGGCTTCGCATTTGTATTAGGCGAACAGTCGCACTGGGTATATAAGCCGGTGGGAGGCAATTAATGGTGCGATGAGAAGGTTCAGCTGAGTCCAAACACGAGTCTAGTGCTTTGAGTCTGTTTCTCACTTCAATAAATGTTTCGTTGGTACTATAAATATTTGATATACATATATTCAATATAGATATAAACTACCTACATTTGAAATATATACTTTTCTGGGTGTGGTGTTGCTTTCCTTCGACTTATGGAATGTTTTCCACCTAACACAGCTCAGCCCCTAAATACCCACATGAAAGTGAACTAGTTCTACACTCTGCCATCGTTTAGTTAGGCTGAGTCCATGGTAACCTGACCTAATCTGACCTCACTTACGACGCTAGCTTTGGCCTAACGAAGCCAATCGTTGCTCCAGTCAGCTCCATCGAGACCTTGCACTCCTAACACAATCCCCTGAGTTGGTTTAACTTGTACACTCGCAGGCAGGTGGGCCAGGCGGACCAGCATGTATGTTGATTGTTGTCTGGCAAAAACCAACTGCAGTTCGTTAGAATTGGCTCGACTTGAAATGGGGATTGGGGGCATGTGGATGTGAAAGGACTTTGGGAACATGGGCAACCATGTTTGATGCCCACTCACTCGCACAGCTTGGAGTTGATTTTGATTAATTTGTTTGCTTTCACTAAGCAATTTGCACACAGGGCACCAGCATCAGGGCCGGGGACCGACCTGAAAGATGGCACAGATAGCGCCGATAGAGTTATAGCCAGGTGACGGCAATGGACCAGAAATGTGCTGTGTGCTTAACACATTTGCCCAACTGCAATGCGTATGTTTGCATTCTGCGTGTCGAGCAGCGAGCAGTGAGCAGCGAACGGGGATGCGTGCTGTTTGCTCCAGATCGAGCATGGGGTCGCTCAGGCTCTGCTGTGTGGTGCGTGGTGTGTGCTTGGCTCAGGGCAGCTAGCCGAGCATGTCTAGGGTTTCAGCGCGGTCGGAATACGGATGTGCGCACATTTGTTAGCTGCCAAGGGGGATTATACAACAAGCGCAGGAGTATTTACCGCTGTTCCCGCTTGACTCCTCCTCCTCCTCCTCCTGCTTCATCTCCTCCCTGTGGTCCTTCTTTTCCTCCTGCTGCTGCTGCTGTTGCTTTGCTGCGTGTCTTGTTTGCTTTAGAGGCTACTTTGGTACGAGGAGGGCTGTAAATTGCAATGCGTTGCGTGTCCCTGCCAGAGAAGCTGAGCACTGACAGCTGGCAGAGTCAGACACTGCCAGACAACAATGTCGGGCAACGTCAGACAACGCTTGTTAAGCAATTGTTAACAATTTCAACAAACAAAACCGCCAAAATGTCTCTGCTTTCCCTTCCCCTTCTTCTCTCTCCATTCATCTTCCCTTTGGGGCTGCTCCCTTGCTGGCAACTTGGGTAATCTGTCAAACTGCCAAAATTGAATGCTGAAACTTTTTCGCGTACTAACAAACTAATTTAATATTATGTTCCGTTTTCTCCACTCCCCCAAATTCTCATACCCAAGTCCCGAAAGTACAATTATCGGTAAAGTTAATTACAACAAACCTAGCGAGAGTATAAAAACTGAACAAAGTTGTCGTCGAGTTTCATTAGAAATCTGCATAAGCAAAAAACAATCAAATTATTCTAAAGTTTTTCCTTATACGGCTCACTGATTCGCTGTATTCATGGTAGTTTCGTAGTATTATACTAATTTTAAATTAAACCTACAGCATTATTATCAAGTTATACACTTTATTTTAGTTTATTATATCATTACTTAGAAGTTCATCTTGAATTTTCCATTTGATTTGATGACATTGCATAAATTTGTGCACTTTACAGGGTGTGTGCTGTACTGCTAAGCTTATAGCGTGCTACCTTTTTTGGATTTGCCCTAATTGGTTGCTGTTTTTTTCTTTTACGTCACACCCAAACTGCCAAACTCAATTAACTTTACGCCCATCAATTGGTGGCAACACCTTTTCTATGTTCCATTAAAAAAGAAACTCCCACAGGAACGAAAACTTTTTGACTTACGCTCGATTTGACTTTGAGTCACACAATAATTATATCCTCACATTGGAATTGCTCGACCATGGGTATATTTAGGTTGTAAGTAGCATAGTATGTAGGGTATAGTTATTCTTAGTAGGTAGCGTAATTGTAATTTTGTAAATAATCACAAACTTTTCGCCTGTGTGAACACGCAAATCTCAACTGTAGAACATATAATGGCATCAAACTTGCCATAAGAAATAGAGAATACATCTATTTTAAATTTAATATTTAGTTTTAGACAAAACCCATAAAAGAAAAGTACAATGTGTAAGTATGACTTATAAGTATTTAAAATCCCAAGCAGCATATTTAACTGTCAGTTACTGACTTTTAGTTATCAACTTGATTAAGTTAATTAAATATGTTCAGCCACGATAGATGAAATTAGTAATACATTTGATAATAGTTATATATTCAGACAGGTACATATACAGTTGAGCCATTTCACTGCCAATTTCTTGCTAATCAACCGCACAACATTCAATCACCTTTCCTCGCCCGTGTGGCAAACTTTGCCGCACTCGTCGAAGCAACCACACAATCAGGTCCCGACACGCAGTGCCTTCGAGCAGAATGTGGGTCGGGCAACGTGCTGTATTATTTGTGCAAGAGAGGGAGAGAGAGAGAGAGAAATAGAGAGGGAGAGAACAGGTATGAACAAATCGAGCGCTTAAATCAATGCAATCAATAAAAGTGTGCCAGAGCTGAGGCCAGGCAACGAAGCCAGTCGATCGTGTACGGGAGCCGGCAAACCTGCAAACTATGCTGGCGCCACTACCCTCTTCCTATAGTGCCCTACACCTTCTCGTTGCAGTGCACTGCCAATCAAGGCGGGCGTATACAATTTTCACACACAAACACACAGACTCACACACGCTGCAGCTCATTTGGGGGTCCTGGCAGGGCGTCAGCCTGCGGCGGACAAGGCAACGAACTCCGGGGCTGGGCCGACTGCGTGTGAGCCTTCAGCTTGGCACTCCCCATTATAAATGCAGGTGAGGGCTTGAATTTGTATACGAGGCTATGTTTATGTTTATATGCCTGTGTGTGTGTGTGTGTGCTGCGAGTGTGTGAAACACACACATGAGACAAATTTCAGGCAAACACACTTAAGCTGCCTGGCGGCATGGCGGGCTGTCGGGCCCGAGTGCCTGACTAGGTGACTACCGAAAAGCCATTACCTCAGCTGGGTGTATCGTTGAAGGCGTGCCAAGGACACGTGAAGGATTCAGATTCATTTATAGCGCTGTCGTAGTCTGTGATGTGTACGAAATGCCATTAGTAGCTCTGCTTATAGGGATCGTCAACCGGTTGGTTGCCTGCCTGCTGCGCCCTGCTTCCCTCGCCGCTTTCAGGTTGGCTGCAACGGCTTCCAAATTAAGATAAATGCGCCGTTGCTTCCTCCGCCTCCTCCTCCTCTTCCTCCTTTTCTTCATGCGGCCTCACCTAGGGCAAGGCAGCCCACAGTTCTACCCCTAGTCTCAGCATCTATGCAATGTGTGCGGTATTGAAAGTGGCACGTGGGAAAAATGAAAATGCTTGCGTGCTTACACACTTACACTACCCGCGCTCCCTCTTCGCCCATCTAAATGTGTATAAATGTTGTCTATTTGCAGAGTAATTTGTTGTGCGGTTAAACTGCCGTCCAGTCCGAGCCACACGGCATGCCGTGTGCAATCTTAAAGGCAGCTTTAAAGCCGGAACCGGCAGGCGGCATCCATTGCATTTGCATTTTGCATGCGCTGCGTGGCAAATGCTTTCTATGGATTATTTAAATATTTGTCGATTTGCATAGGAGGATGGCGTGCAGACGGCGAAGCGGCAGGTGACAGAGCGCTCTGCTGCAGCAGATGCCAATAGCTGCTAGCCTGAGCCGTTCTCAGTACAGTGGGTATAGGGTTGCAAAAAATGAATCAATTGAAAGAAATATAACTAACATTAATTATATTTAACATGTGTTTATAATATAGTTTGTAAAAATAACAGACACATGAAAGGGTAAAGTACAATTATTATTAATATTTTCTTCTTTTGATAAAGTTACTTTAAACTAATATTTGTATCCTACCGCGTCAAATTTTATTGTATGCTTATGACGCTAGTCACTTTATTACCAATTTTCTATGGCTAAAAAAATGAATTACCATTCCATTCATTGCACAAATCCATTAAAATAAAGGTGTTCAATCTCTTAAGAAAAATTCCACCACATAAGTATGCAATATTTATTGCATTGTTCATTTATTAATAAAAAATGCTTTTTTATAAATGCCTTGGCATAAATTGAAAGCACTACATTAACATTTTTATTTAGAAATATAAATTAAACAAAATATTACCTTAGCAATAGTTTTATATTCCCAAAAAGCCTCTTAACATTGCGTGTGGTGTAGCTCTACACCTGAAAAAGAATTGTACAAGCAATTCACTTGTTTGCTTTTGTACCACGAACTTTCCAGACTTTTCCAAGCTAAGTCAGTTCATAAAAATGGGCAACCTCAATGACATGTCTTGTTCAACTACGTCACAAGGTCCTCCGTCTCCTGCTTGAACTCTCAGCCAGCTACGTCAGCTGGACATGCACGAGCAACGTGTAGAATACGTGCAGAACTCTCCATCTTTATGTTGGTGTGTGTGTGTCTATGTCTGTGAGAGTGACAGTCGGCAATTCTTGTGCTGCCCAGCAGGAAGTTCTTTGTTGACGGAATGCAATTTCCAAATACTTTGCATATTTTAAAGTAATTGCAAATGGGGTTCTATGCACTCAATGGCTCTTTCGCCATCGAGCTGACTCGGTCAGGGTGAACCTGGGCACACTATCAATAGTGCTATTAAAATCAGTGAGATTTTCGGGAGCTCACATTGTTGCTGGTGTTTGTTGGTGTGTGTGTGTGTCTAGCCGTCTATGCTTCTCGTGCTCGTGCCACGCACCATTCCCACAACAATCAACAATCAACGTCATCCCCATGAGATGTGCTTTCAAACATTTTCGAGGAAACTCGTTTCGCCGTCACATGCAAATTGGACGAGTGTGAATGCGATGCTAGAGACAATCCACGCAAAGCTCACGACTTCGACTTGTGCGAGGGTAGCTTAAGAATTACTTTATGTGGCGAGAAGTAATTTGTCTTATTTAATATTTTGAAGTACAGTAAGTTTCATATGGAAAGTAAGAAGGAGAATATGTTTTCTTATTATTTAGAAGAATTTAATACCAACTCGATTTATGTTTTTATATCTAACACTAGCAAATAAAGCAGTTATACCATATATGACTTATATAATTCAAGTGGCTACCCTCGCTTATAAAATGGCCACTTATACATGCAGTTAGCTACATGCCAAAACCTGACAGACACACCCAGAGGTAGCTACATTTTTGGCATGCCAAACGACTTGCATCGAGCGATTTTGACAGCTGTCATTGAGCTAGACGTCTCGCATGAAAAGTCGTATGCCCCGCCCCCGATCTTTATCATTCCTATTGACTTGCTTGTGCTACGTTTCGAGACGCAGACAATTCATTTAAGACGCGCTTTTCGCCACAAACTGTGCTACGACATAAGAAGTGGTTGTAGGGTAAAAGAGAGAGAGGGTGAAAAAGCGAAATAAAGAGTGTATTTCCGACAATGTTGAGGGTGAGTATTGTAATTTTAAGTGTCTTCCGGAGGTTTACACATAGGTTAAACTAAGTAATGAAAGCAACACTGTTTAACCTACTGTTTAACAAAGATGAGATGTCATAAACTTTGTGAACCGAGTTTTGACAGTTTTAAATTTCGGTTGAGAAGGATTCATGGTCGCATTTCCTTCTCGATATGTTTTAATTGTGAAAGCATTACAATTTTGAATTTAAATTGCCTGCAGTGCATTTATTTAATTATGTAAATGTGCTGAAAATAGAATTAAGTCATGGATCTCATTGAATTGCAGCCTGCTAAATAAATAAAACAATTCAATTTAATTATACAAAATATACAAAATGCACAAATTGCGTAAAGAATCCATTTGCCATCCGGGTGCTGGTGAAAAGCTCATTTTCAATTTTCCCAATGACACCCCCTTTCTCCTCTTCCTTCGTTTCTGTCTCATTGCATGAAAACTCCATCAGCGCGAAATGCAAATGATACTCAACTATTCATTAGCTGCTGTAATATATTTGAAAAGCTCTTTCTCTCCCTCTTGCACGCTCACACACCCACATCCACACACACCCATCCACACAACTGAAACTGCACCTTGGCTCTTCTGGGGAAGCTGTTGACAAGCTTCACAGCCCGTTTGCGAATTGACATTCAATCGAAATCCTTTCGCAGCAGCATCAATTACAATTAGAATATGTGGACATTCGCAACGGGGTACTGCCACACCCACTCACTCGTCACTGCCGACGACTGCTGCGCTAATTGCAAATTTATTGACTGCAATAAACGTCAGCACGGCTTGAAGTTGTCACATTAAAATGCCGCTGTCGAGTGGACTGAAAATTCAATCGGTTTGTTCCGCTGATTACTCGATTACGCGTGCCAGTTAGATAGTTAAATCGAAATCGATTTGATGAATTGTAACGTGTCGTTTGTTCAATTGATGATATTCATTTTAAAGATACAATTTACAATAATCCCTTAATCACTCGACGATTCATTATTATTCATATTGCAGTTAAAAATGTTCACAAATAATTAGTTAAGTCGAAAGTCAGATGCAATTTGCAAGTTTACCGGATTTAAAATGTAAAAAACCAAACAGATATATATATTTTTTTTTAGAAAATTAAAAGTGCCCAGCTCAAGATTCGATATTTTATATATAAGTAAATATTCAAATTGTTACAGATTAGTTAGGTGAGGTCGAACTTCAGTTCTTTTTCAGAATCTTTTCCCATTTTACCTTAATGATTCCGATGAATGAATACCGCCTTGAACGAGGAATAAGCTATTTAGTTTATTGCAGCAAATCAAGCACATAAATCAGGCTATGAGCTGTCATTGGATTATTAATATTTCCCCCTGAAAAAAAAGTATTTTCATTCGCATGATTTATTGGCCTCAGAAAAACGCCAAAACGAAGTGCCTTCTCCCATCCGCAGCTCACCAAAGCTCAGCTGTAGGATTAGCACGGAAGACAGCTCTGCCGCGGGTTCTGGGTGTCCACCACAATAGATTAAAACCTCACACACACAGGTGTTCAAATTTGAGTGTGTTTGTGTGTGTGAGAGAGGAAGCGAAGTCAATTTGTAGTGCAAATTCACACAGTTTACGCTTGCACAAATCATTCGAGTTGACCGAACACCGAGGTCCCTCGAGAGTTGCGGGCATTTTAATGAATGTCCTGGCGTGGAAAGTACTTAGCTGCCGTGCATATGGCGTAATCTCCTGTAAGTGTGCATCTCGCGGTCGGTTGCTACTTGGCAGTGAGGCAATCGAACAGCTACCTCGAATTGTGGTTACGGTCAGTAAGTCACTGCTGGCTTGACTTGAGTCTCTGAATAAGTGGATGGATTTCGAATGGGACACAAATCGAAATGAGTTTAATGACTGAATGTCAAATTGTGTGTATGCTTTGTAATGGTATGATATGATAAAACAAACGATTGTGCCAATCGAGATGAAGTGAAAGAACAGGAAAGAGTAGAATGAGAGGTAAGAAGACTGGGATATGATATTTTAAAAAACATTAAGAGAGATTGTAGCAATAATATGATTGATTAGAAGGTGATATTAAGATGAGATCTGAATTGTTTTATACTAATACTAGTATATATGTCATACAAATAACTCATCCAACATTCTTACCTAAGGTTGTTCATAAGCTTTGTGGCATTAAAGGTCATCTGCTAGTCGATCACAGCTTTCACTTGTGTATAATCACTTGTTACACGAATGAGTTTCGTTGCCCGCTTTTGGCTTACAGTACTGGCTCTGACTCTTCACCGGCATATGCAGGACTCGGTGTCAAGGCAACGACAACTACAACGAGCGGAGCGGGCATAATTACTACACCGACTATGGATCCGGTTTTGGTTGCGAGTCCGGGCAGGCACTCTGTTCCGGGGAAGGAACATTGGCTTTGGCTCGTCCGATGATTGCAGCAAGCAGTTTGGTCGGCAATTATTGCTCCGCTTGGCTTCGTTTGCGGCGGAGATATGTTAGGTTGTGGGCGACTGAGTGGGAGAGGGAGGCTGAGGTAGAACTACTCTTTAATGCGCTTGGTTTATGGCCATTTGCCACGTTGTTGTTTTGTTTACCACTCGGGATGCAGTTGAGCATGAAATATGTTTGAAGTGTTTGCGCCCTGCGGTCCGAGGGCAAAACTTGACTGCTGCCCGGTCGAGTCGCTTCTGTTGCTTCTGTGCAGATCACCACACTGGGTGCAAGGCCAACAACAATCCAACAATCCGCTTAAGAACTGTGTGCGCTCACACACACCTTGGATGCTTGAGCCCCAGTTACAGCCAAGTCTGCAATTTGTCGACTTTATGCCGAAAATGAACCCTATTCCCTATTTCGGACTGGGTCGGAGTCGCATCGTCGAAATCGTTGGTAGTTCAACTTTAGCCACTGCATTGCAGCTATAAATTGTTACAAAGTTTTAGCAATTAGGTAGAAATATGTTGTGCAAGCTCTGCTGCTAACCACACCACCAAACACAGCAGAACAACAGCAACTTCCACTGTGCGGCAAGCAACAAAATAAATGCCCTTGCATGTTTAAGCCAAATAATAATAAAGAAAACAGCTGTATTTGTTATTGTTGTTGCGATCTACTTTCACTCCCCTCTCGCAGCCTTGCCCAAAAAAAAAAAGTATTGCTTGAAACTCCCCTCTGTTCTAGGGTCCGTCCGAGGTTTTCTATTTGTGGCTCTTTCATTTCGTTGTTTTGTTTCTCTTTGCTGTGTTTCTTGTGGAATTTGTTAGAAATTATGGCAAACAAATAAAGCTCGAGCTTTTTCTGCCTGAAGCGGAGAAAAGTGCGGACAAAGGAAATCGCAATTGAAAAAAATCCAGGCAGAGGAGAAAGGTTTGCAGGAGGGGCTGTTGGAATTAGCCAAACTATAAAGATAAGCTGAAATAGAAACAAATACATCCGATACGGAAAATGTTAGTTGGCTGGCAAATGTGCTGCAAAATTGGAACGTTTTAGTACGAGGATTTTCGTATAACGGAAGAACAATAAAGAGGGGAGGTATAGAAAGAGTTTAGTTTTTCTTATTACCCATATTGTATTGAAAAAACTGTTTATTTAGTCATCTAAATATTGTAAGCAGTTGCTGATTTATTAAATTAATTGAAGAAGAGTTATAGAGGAAACCTTTCCAAAACTGAACAGTTATGATTTTCATTATTTTCTTTCTAAAAAATACAAAAATTTTGAATGAATGTTGTTCCATTTGCCAATATATATATATATATGTATAGTCAATTAATTTATATGCTATACAAATTTAAGAACAAAAAACTAGAAACGAACAATAAATTTCTTAACAAATGAAATAAAACCTAGAGTTGATTTACGAGCGGATTCTTCTCTCGGGGCAATTACACAAATTAGAGGATAATACAAGCAAAGTGAAAAACTCCATTGAATGGAGTGAAATAAATAATTATATACGCACCCATTGATGATGCCCCACAGACATAAACACACAGTCAAAGATTAGTATAAAAATGCAGAAACAAAGAAGAGATGAAAACGCACCGCCATAAATATAAATAACAATAAATAATCATTTTGACCACAATAAATATAAATAAAACAAATTCAATGAAACAACAAATGCCACGCCCCCTGCAATGGAGAGGGAGGACAAGGTGAAGAAGAACCGGGGGGTTAAAGTCAACAATTGTCATTGTCAACTTCGGCTGTCGATAAATTATATTATTAGAGCATTCTTTTATGTGGGCAAAACCTGCGGAAAACTATTTGCAATACAATCAGCATTTCTCTGTCGCACGCTCATTATCTCTGTCTCTTTCTCTCCGCCAGTGTTGCCGTGCGTATTTGTTCCAGCAATTGTCAACATAAATAAAATTAAATGTACGTTGCAGGGACAGAAGCGAAGGAAGAACGAACCCAGCTGACAGCAACTAACCCACCCACACACACACACACACACTCACACACCTCATCGCACACACTGACAGACTGGCACACGCACACATGCACACGCAAAGTACCTGTCACTGGCTGTCAAAGTGACCATTTCATTTAATACATATGCAGCTTCGTTTGTCTCCTCCCTCCACAAGTGGAAATTAAACACAATCCTCCGACACACACACACACAGAAGAGAATGGGTCATGAGCTTAGGCCTTGTTAAACCTCTGCCGATTTGGTCGATCATTGGAGCACACAGAGACACGCAGGTGGGTGCGGGATGGCAGTCATTTCTATTCCCCAACTCGTCGCATCCATTTATATGTCTGGCAGACTTCGCATTTGCTTTTCTTTGTATATTTATTTTGTCACCTTCATTTAATTCGTAGTTTGTGGTTTTCCTTTTTCTACGCAGCCCTTTCAGACTGCTAGCAAAATATTCAGTCAGTGCGTACGCTTCTTACACTGTGCGAAAGGCGGGGGAAGATACAGATTAAAGCATGAACATAGTAAGAAAATACTGATAGCATATTCTTGGAATATATTAAGTAATGCTGTAGACATGTTCATATAGAGTTAGGAATAGTCATATGTTAAATCAATATACGTATTCTGTTTAGGTTTAACAGACTATGTTATATTATAGCATCATGTTAATATTCAACATCAAGATATATCTCCATCAGTAGCATCTCATTCACATCGTCTAACTATTGTTACCTAAAATTCCCGCAGTGCATTCAATCGGAATGAGTCCCAGAGCGCGCTTTATCTCGCTGCTGCGCACACACAGATACGCACACGCAGACACAGACAGAGGTGCGAGTACACAGCGAGAAATACAAATACAAATGGCCTTGACATTTCTTATGCTTATCGCTGTCCGTGCAGGCGTTGAAATTGTAATTTGTGTAATCTCAGGTGGGCAACGAGACGCAGTCGCAGTCAAAGACAAAGTGCTAAAGGAGCAGCCAGGCAGCTAGTCAGTGCATGTGTGTCTGTGTGTGTCGGTGGTGTGTGTTTGCTGAGCATGACTCTATTTGGTTGGGGTGCGATGGGGTGTGCGAAAACCACTTAATCCGCGTAGCAGCTGCGTCTGCTGAGACTGTCGCGTGTTTTCTCCTAATTAACAGTCAAATAATGCTAATCCAATGAGCCGGGCAGTGCTGGAGATGGGGGAGGGGAAGAGGGGTGCGTGCCAGCGAGTCACTTGATATACTTGTGCGTATTGTATTAAAATTAATTAATTTATTTATTTCATAATATATAAATTACATTTAGAGTGCAGTGCTTAAATCGGGGCAACTGCCAAAAAGTACAAATCAACTTTGTTTTAACTAATTTGCTTTTGGTATAGCTGCGTGTCAGTGTGTGTGTGTATGGGTGTGTGTGTGTGTAAGTGTGTGTTGGTGTTAATTGGCGTCTTACATATGGCGGGTGTTGCTGAATCCACCGTGGCCCGCCTGGGAAGCACCCTTGTTGAAGCCCATCTGCAGGTTGAGCTCACCCTCGTGGGCGCGCAGTTGCTCCTCGGTGAAGGTACGCTCGTTCTTTTCGGCCATCTTGGGTCCCAGAGTGGGGCCAGTGAACTCGGGATGCTTTTGCGTCTAATCGAGAGAGGAGAGAGAGAGAGGCGTGTTTAAAGTGGACACTCCTGGCATAACCTGAAGGCTACTTACAATGCGACCCAAGGCGTACAGCGACAGGGTAACTTGTGGAATATTGCGACGCTCAAAGAGATCGGCAGTCTGGAAAATCTCCTCCTCGGGCACGCCGTACTTCTTCACAGCGGCCTGGAAGCGCTGAATGTTTTCCATCAGCTGGAAGTTGGTGCCGCGCTCCTGAATCTTCTTCACCGAGCCGGGAGCCAGTTTATTGGCCAGCTTGCACAGCCAAATGCCATCCTTGAGTATGTCCTCGTACTGGCCACTGGGCACCTTCTCGCCAAGCACTGCAAAGATCCAGTTGAGGACCTCCTGTTCCTGTTCCTTGTTGCGTGGCTGCAAATCGAATCAGAAATACGATATCATCAGCTAAGTGCCAAACAAATCAATTTGCTGTAATTGTAGACAATTTGGTAAACACTGAGCTCAATCTTCCCCACGATTGTCTAAAAATAAACCAACAAATCTCACAGATTGCCCGCATTCAGCCGAAAGTCAACAGAGACGGAGGCTTAATTTGTGTTTTTCACATGCTAAGCGTGCGCAGAGTCAAAAGCAAACAGCGGCTAGGCAAGTCACGACTGACTCGCAGTCCCTGTTTCGAAACCAGACCCAGACCCAGGACCGGCATTAGCCTTCGAGTAAATTGCGCTTAAGCCTGGCAAACTCATCCACTTCAAGTGGCAAACGAAACGGAATAAGAACAGCAAGGAAATTTGCACGGCAAATTGCTCGAAGGTGAAATACCCTAGACACTTTAATGGCAATGCAATGACAATATATTTAACTTAGGCTTTATGGAACAAATTGATAAGAACTCTATTGACAAACCTAACAAGTCAAGGGACATCGCTGGATTGAGTCAACTGCTCGCTGGGAAAACTTCTAAATGGTCACGCTTTATTCATAGGGTCTGCCCTTTTAATGCTTTTCAAATGATAATTCCCTCAACAAGGGTACAAGCAAAGAGGGGGAAAAAAACAAACGAATCAACGCCTGGAAATACACATTCATTTTCCAATTAATTAATTTCGATTTTAATAGCACGCGCTACGTGGCAGGGCCGCGGTCAACGGGGCCATCAGAGGGCCGGACAGGCGTCGCAATTTATGTGACAGTTGACAGGGAAAGCCACTAACTGTTTAATTGAAATTTACTTCCAGGGGGGCTGACAATATTGCACCCGATTTCGGTTCAATTGTGTCTATTTAGTTGGTACTATTTCGGCATATTTGCGGCCGGCAATGAAGTGCAGACTTTATTCAAATGAAATGCATTTGGCATAAAGTTCACCGCTGATATTTGATAATGGAAGCCAAAGCATTTCATATATCGAAACTATTCATAATCCAAAGCACTTCAATCCTGTTTTTATTCAACTTTTAAGTTTAACTCAATTAAATTGACCTTAAATCGATTTCTTGTTGGTTCTCTACGTTATTTTGTTGTTGTCGATATATGACTGCGAGACCAAATCAAATTACCTCATCTAGCAGTGCATATTGCTAATTAAACGCCGCATGGCTCATGCAATATTTACATATGCCATGTGCAGCTATGGGGCGTATACGCAACAATTGAATCAAGCCCACTCTTGTTTACTTTCGTCGAGGAATAATATTAATTGAAATCTCGCATTAATATTTTGCATATTTACGCTAATTTATTGTGTTTTGCATTTTGTGTGTTCGGTGCTGCGGCTTTTGTTCAAACATTTGTTTAAAGCGACCGCGTCTGATTTGCGGCCATGTTCGCATTGAAATGAAATGAAATAAATTTTTGGAAATCGCCGAGCAACCGAAGCAAAACCAAAGCGTCCGCAGAATGTCAAAATTAATACAAATGTACATTAAAAATGCATAAAAAGATCGAGCCAGCGAGGGTGGCTTCCATATAGCGTAGTGGCATCAATTGAATTTCCACAATTTTCCCCCGCATGCATGAGGTATTTATTTAATCATTTTCCGAGCTCAGCTCGCCGTGATGTTTTCACATATTTCGCAGTCCTCTGCGCGAGCCATCATTCATTTATATTTATAATATTTATTTATTTACTTGCTTACTTTTTTCTGCGTTTATTTATTTATATATGCTGTGTGTGTGTGCGTGTGTGTGTGTGTATGTGTTTGCTCGACATTTCAACTCCGGCACGCGACACGCTCAACTGGCGGCCAATGAAGCGCAGCCATTTTAATGAATTGCGCATCAATTTGCATTCGCCGGCGCGTTGGAGTTTCGCTTTTAACGGTAAATAACATGCTGAGATGAGGCCAGGCGAGCCCAAATGACAAATACCGCAGTGTCTGCAGTTGGTTTGTTTAATTTCGCCGTTGTTGTAGTTGTTGCTCTCTTGTTGTTGTTATTGTTGTTTTTCTACGATTTTTAATTGATTAAACCAATAAAAACTCATGCTCACTCTCTGTGTCTCTGTCTTTCTCTGTCTTTGTTCGTCTGTCTGTCTCCTTGTCGGCAGCTGTCTCTGCTTATTCCGTTAATTGGATTATCTGACTGATAGTCACCTTTTCTTATGTACATGATTGCTATCTTATGGCAACAACATGAACACGCAACTATCTCTCTTTCTCTCTCTCTCTCTCTCTCAGATATCGAAGTGACGAAGTGGAAATGTGATTCCCAGATAAACGTTTCGTTGAATGCAATAAATAAACTTGTGCCATGATAAAAATAATATGATATCTGCACTATCAATATTTATTTGCCGTCACAGTATGCATTTATTGCCCCACTGCTGTCCTAGGCAGAAGCGATCTTTGCTTAGTTATTCTATATGCCTTCTCAACTTTTTTTGTCTTAAACTTCTATCAAACAATTGAAAATTATTTTGAAATTTCTGGAGATTATAAAATTATATCTTTACTTAACATTTTTCCTATTTTTTCAAAGGGTTTATTCAGTCAATATCTTTTACTACATGAGATCTTTTCATTCAGCATTTTCCACTTAAATTCCCATCTGATTTTCCGAGATTTTATATTAAATTCTGGTACAAAATATTATTAATTTCTCAACACTTTTTATGGCCTCTTCCCCTTCGCATCCAGCGTTGACAACACGGTCAACCATGACCTTCAAATAACCCTGAATTCGCGTTGGTTGGCGTGACTCCTCCCCCCACCCCCACAGTTTTCATTTGGCTGTTTTCAGTTCAGTTTTTTCAGCTGTTTTTCGCCGTTTTTCCGGCCTCGCGCATAAATAAAAATTTTCATTTGAACATAAAGATAAACGTTCATTTTTGCGCTTTTTTGTGTTGTGTTGAGGGCCAAAAAGTGCTGGGCACTGTTGTTATTGTTATTATCGTTGTTGTTGATGTTGTTGCTACTGCTGTTGTTGTTTTTATTATTTCAATTTGTCACTTGGACTTCTGCCAATTGGCGGTCGCGGGGCAACATTAACCCGCAAATGAAATGAAAATGTGCATGCGGCGCCCACACGACTGCAAAGATCATCACAGGAGAGAGAGAGAGAGGGGGTGGCGAGCCACAAAAGTTTTTGTTTTTTAATTTATTATAGCAAAACATTGTGGATGCCCAACCAGCAGCGAGTTTGTTCAGTCGTTCCATTAAAGTTTTTAAATTAAAACTGATAAACTAATTGAGAATAATATGGCAAATAAAACTGATTTATCTGTTCATATCTCGGGGGTGCTCTGATAATGCTCATGCACCAAGCTTCACTGTACTCATCAAGGCCTGCACATTAAACGCTGTTTTGTTATGGCTTTCTGCACTTTTATGATTTTGTATTGTTGCCAAGAAATCGGCAGACGTGCTCGGGATAGTCCCCTATAGACTTCTGTGTATTGGTTACCATATCTGCATGTGCAGTTTATTTGCCGACTGTAAACAAAATGCATCCAGCCAGAAAAGTTTATGGGCCACAATCTAATTTTAATTATGATGTCAAGATGTGTTACATTTTTCAGAATGGAGGAGATTATGTTGCAGCATGCATACAATAATGTATTTAATGACAGATTGTAAAATACATTGTAGTTCATGTTTCTGATCTTTTTGGGATTGACAATCTCTCATTTTATATGTTAAAATTCTGTAGCCAATCTTCCTCCAGTTTCAAATATCAACGATCGATTCCCTTAAGTTTTTCCAATTATTTTAAATTGTTGTCAACTGTTTTCACTTTTAATTCATATATCATTTCATATCTTTTTAACTCAGTTGAAATTTGCATACAAATTTATGCTCTCGGATATGCAGACACACCTGATACGGCATAACAAATAAACAGAGGATTCAGAAAAATATTATGAATTGAATTCGCAGAACAAATGCTGAAAAGTGCAGTTTAATTTATGCATTAATGAAGTACCAAATAAATAAAAAACAAGTAAATCGAACAGAAAGAAGAGTGAGCGGGAGGAATTTATGAAAAATTTAAATGTACCATCGGTGAGTGATGCTGGTGTTCCCATTGATCCGGACTGACAGCTCGAAATTTATGACACGCGAATGGTGTGAGTGTAACAGGCCTGCGGGCTAATCCTCCCCCGGGGTGTGTGGGGAAAGAGGGGGACTTGGGCCCAGGGCCCAAATGTCAACAAAGTGATTTTTTATTTTAATTTACAAAAGCGAAAAAGTTGCCAGCGAGACGCAAACACGATATGAGCAAATGAATTATGGTGCGCCAGCTGTCCAGAGTGGGCGTGGCAAGCGCCTCAAATGTGCCAGAAATATGTGCGAGGCCACAGGGCGTATAATGGACACATGCGCGTATGTGCGCTCTGTGTGTCCAACTGTACCTCAGCACGCAGAAGTGCACTTGTATATTTATTGATAATTGACTATTTAAATGCTTCGACCATTATAATTTAATTAATTTTGCACGATACTTTGAGCTTTGCAATTAAATTGTTTGTTTTTGTAATTGTTGTTGCTATTTTAAATGCCATAAAAATAGTTTATAGTGCGTGATTTATTGGCTTTCAATTTTAATGTTGGTTTTTGCTATAGGTTTTTTTGTTAGATTCCCTAAGCACTTAATGTGAAATGTGGATAGAATTTATTTTGTTCTGTAGCTGGAAGTTAAACATTGTAAGTTTTAAATTAAACTATTCTCTTTCAGTCTTAATATATGTAAAAAAAAATGCTTTCTATTAATCAATACTGCAACAAGAATGTTAAAAACATAGACATAAACTATACATGATTGTATTATTATTATAATATTGTATTGTAAGGACACATAATATATAATCCACTAAACAATACAATATATTACAGCTTTCGTTGTTACTATTAGTGTGTAAAATGTATTGTACAGACTCGTTCTGTAATTGGCTGAACAGTTTTATATTACGTGATTTTAATGATTCCATTTACTTCCAGTAAATGTTTTCCATAGCTAATTAAGTTCAAATCCTGTTGTGATTTTCGAAAAATTTTGTTAATGTTTATATGCGGAAAATCAAATAAGTATAGTTCTTTTAAAAACTCTTTCTTAAGTTCAACGAAAGAAGAGGGGGAAGAAAGCAACTTTAAAATGTTCAAATCAATAGTTTCCTCGAAATTGAAGAGCACTTGGATATTTGTTGTAAAACTGATTTTATTTTTTTTTTGTTTTGTTTTTTAGAGAACCACAAAAAACTGCATTAACTTCACTTAAGTATCACAAAACTCGCAATTGATAAACTTAAATTGCATTGAAATTATTCAATTAATCTATACTTTTATCAAGGATTATTCCTTATTCATATTATTATACTTCCAATAACACTTACTGCCATTTTATTGTTTTGTATTGGAATCTAAAATGCAAACGATCTGCTGAGCAATGCGCGTCTGTGGCGTTCAAAGTGAAAATTTCGACTGACGCAAGTTGGCGAAACAGTTTTCCATTTATCCTAAGAGCCCAAAGATAATTTACGAAAATTCTGAAAACGTTTTGGGTTAGCCTAATGCCGCAGTCTGCGTCGCAGTCGCAGTCGCTGTCGACGGCAACGGCAACGCCAACGCCAACGCGAATGCGAACGGGAACACTACGTGGCATTTACCATAAGAGATGCCGCCGCCGACTTGCCAGATTGTGTGAATGCTAGAATCGCCAGAAATAAAGCCAATGTAGGCAGCGGACAAACAGATATAGCTCTGGTCAGCGGAAGTCATCAATGACGTCACACCAACTCTAACGCAAAGTTCTAAGTATTCAAAAAAAAAGAATAAAAAAATACAATTAAAAATAATTATGAAAGTGTGCCTAGTTCGAGTGCCAGAAAATTTCAAGTATTTTCGTTTCCCTTTCGCTTTTCGGCCGCACACATTTAGAGCAATTTGTCAGCGATATTATTAAGCAATGCGCACTAATTTCTGTATCTAATAGATACATTATAGTGTGTGCGGGTGCTCATGCAGATGCCAAGTTCAGGTGCAGGTCTTGATCTAGATCTACAATCATGATATTTTTGCAAAGTGCAGTACTTATTTATCTACTTCATAAATAGATCGATCTTCATTTTATTTCTTTTCATCTGTTCGTATTTTGTGATCCATCTTTGTTTGAACATGCTTGCTGAGAACACTTGTTCGCCCGCATCTACGAGGTATCTACACTCACCTCATGCACGTCTAGAACAGTCCGCATATAAATTTGATTAATTGACACACTTCTCCTACACTTGCAGCTAATTTTGCAAATGACGTTGACTTTGAGTTTGGACTTGGACTGTTTTTGTTTCGTCTGCAATGTCATTTGCCAAAAAATTGCACGATATTTGTTTTCAGCTTGCGGCGAATTTATTTCATATTTTCAACAGTTTCATCTGTTCGCGCTTCATTTCAGCCAAATTGACGCGCCACATGAAGGTCAGCATGAAATTAAATTATAATTCCAATTAAAAGTTTTATGACATTCAACTTTTTTTGCAAACAATTTCATTAAAAGCCAAAATATTCTTCAGCCTCATTGCCTCTCCCTCTCTCTCTCTCTGTTGCCGCGTCGACAGGTGCTGGAAAGTTTTGAGATTCCTTTTGTTTATTTGAAACTAATTAAATTATCTAGCAAAATATTTTGATCAAGTTCAAGTTGAAGTGAAAACATTTATGAAATGCCTCCTCGAGCGAACATAAACAAAGCAACTTGGGGGCCACACTCGTTGCTCTTCACACCTGAGGCCCATAAATTCTGGCACCTCTGACGTTTGTTTTGGCCTGACTGTCTGTCTGTCTATCTATCTATGCAATGTTATTTCACCGGGGTCAATGTTATGGCCATTTGGACACTTTTTCTCGCGCATCGAGAAGGTGAGACGAACGAATTTGATTTAAGTTTGAAATTTGTTTTTCTTTGTCTGCGCTGCAATTCTACAAACTATATCAAAAGTTTTAGTTCTATTTTAATTTACTTATCAGTCTCTAATCAGAGAGAATATACGACGAGGAAACATATTGTTTACGAACACTTAATTAAGAAGTCCCAATGAAAATTCCAAAACAACAAATTAAAAGTCTTTTGATTTTGTTTTTTGTTTGCTAAGCTAATTTGAAAATAAAGAAAATTTATGTAGAAATGAACTCTACAATGAACTGTGATAAATTCAGCAAACGAGTCAGAAATCTTCAATGGAAAACGATGAGGGATGGGGAGAAAACAACCGCAATACACCTACGATCTCGAAAAACTTCTGCGGCGGGCAGCTGCCAAGGTTGCAATCCGAATTAATTGAGCGACTCTGCGAATATGTTTGTATGTATGTGAGTGTGTGTGTGTGTGGTTGTGTCAAAGTGAAGGCGTTGGCGTGGGCGTCACACATATCGACCTAGAAAAGAGACTCGGCACTCTGACAAGTGGCGGAGCATCTGCATGTTGATTTTTCCAAAGCCGGCAACAGAAGCATCTGTGTAAAAAGCAACAGATTTATGACAACACATTAGGGGAGTGTCCACGCCTTGTCGCACACCGAAGACTGCATGCACTGCCAAAAGTAAATCAAACAAAGTAAAGACCTTTCTTGGTCTGTTTAAGTAAAGCAAAAACCTAAGACATATCCAGCTTGTCCACTAAGTAATTGGACTCGTCGTACAAAGAGTATTAAAATGACTAAGCAGCTGCTCTGTTTGGCCCATACAAACAACTGTTGCTCGTAAATAAGCTAAAAAAAATCAAAAAATTGAATTCAAAAACAACAGAAGGCAACAAAAGTAATCTGCTTTGCTTGTTCTTGTTGTTCGGTTTCCCTCCACTCACACAATGTTTGTCGATAATTATGTTCAAGGAAACCGCACTTGAATCGAGGTCAATTGTACATGGGCTCTCCGCAAGCAACCGCAATTCGGTATCTGGGCATCTTTTTCTCCCCCATTTGTATCTAGCAGATTTGATTTCATTTCCACTTTCTCTACAATTTCTTAGGTCTCTGCCGCTTCTCCCTTCCGCTTCTCTATGGCAGCCACTTAGCAGCGCCTCTTAATTCTGTTTTCTTTTTTTGGTGAATTTTTTCATCTTGCCAATTATGATTTTGTTTCATGTTTTATTTTATTTTTAGAATGTGGCAAGGGAATTTTATTGAAATTGATAAGCGGCTATTTGCACTTTAGGAAATTCTAAATATTCCAAAGCAAATCACAAGAAGTTTTAAGTAAGAATTTAGTTAAACCACACAAGTTAATAAAACTTTAAACGATTTATTTAATAATTGCATTTTGGCATTGTATCACGAATTATTTTTAACAAATTTGGCTTTTATAGCTAAAATATACAACAGAATAGTGTAGCTTAATCTGAATGCTGGCTATAAGCTGATTCAGCAGCACTGTCCAATGACCTATAAAACAGAATTTAGCTTTATGTAAATATATATATATTCTATACATATCTGGCCCGTATTTATTTAGCGCGCAAACAAACCGCTCGCCAGAGAAAAAGGCTAAAACTAACGGGGCGAAATACGAGCATGCTCTGGCTAGCTGGCGAATATTTAGCAGCAAGATGCGCGTTGCCATTCAAATGGACCCCACACAGCACTGTGTTTGCCCCTGTTCTTCCAGGCTGCCTTCAGATAATTCCCCCCCTAGTTGTTCAGCCGGCAATATTTATCTCTGGCCGGCGCCAACAACTGCAAGACAAACAATTTTCAATTTAAATAATTTTGCGCGCATATCTTGAGCACCCCCTACTCAGCTTTCCTCTCTCTCCCTCTCCTTTGTCCAGCTGAGCTGCAAGTCGGGCTGAATAGTTGAATAAATATTACAAAATAAAGTAAAAAAAAGATATCGCAAAAAATATATGAAGGCTGCAGGCAACACGCAAACAATTTGCGATATAAATTCATATAAATACACTCGCACACACACACACTCACACGCATACTTGTGTTTTCCTCTCAGGGCTGTATGTATTTGTATCTGTATCTTTAGCTGTAACTACAGCTTGGGCCATATCTGTAGCTGTATTTCACCGCGGGGGCATTTGCTAATAAGTCGCAGCATTTGCATTGTATGTAGATGCGGCTCACTCTCTCTCTTTCGCTCTTCGTGCCCCGTTTCATCCGTGCGAGTGCAGCATGTAAACAGTTTTCGCATATCATGCTCGGAATTAGTAAACATTCTCTTTGTTTATTTTCCAAATTTCCCCCCTCCCATGCCTCAGCCATTTCCGTTGCGTGCCCACGCAGAAATCAAAATCAGTTATTGTTCTCTGGCACATATCTCATGACAGCTGGCATATGTTGTCCATTCGATAAATAGAATAAAATATATATGCGACCAGTAAATAAATATATATTTATATCATGAAAAACATAACGTATGATATATAGTATTGATATATGTACACATGTTATCCTATGTACCGTGAATAATTGTTGCGCACCATGTTGTGATTTTCCATTAACTCATCTGACATTTATTATGAGATTGTGTCTGTCTGTCAGTTAAATATTTGTTTTATAATTACAGGTATTATTTATATATCTAATTGATGTGTAAACCACAGGCAGCACATACTTAGCTCTGGAATGAAACAGCATTAAAGCCCAACAAGGCATTTTTCAGACTTTAACTTTATAATCTACGAGTTTGCTGGGATTTATTTCAGCTGCCATCATATAACTCATTTTATACCTATGTGCTATAAAGACTGTAACAGATATATAAGATAATGACGCTGGAAAACAACTTACTATATATCTATAAATTCTTAGCCTAATTACCCAAGGTTTCTATTCCTTGTTAGAGTTCTGTTGAGGCTAATTAAACATTATATCTGAATGTAGCTTTGGTTATGTGTGAATTAATTCATGTTTTACCTAATTGTACATGGAATAAAAGAGTTCCCAGCCATGATTGCCATAATGTGATATGCATACATGTACATACACATGTGTGTGTGTGTGTGTGTGTGTTGACATTCATGTGCATATGTGTGCAGTATTATGAGACAATATGCGTAAATATTTGGTTGCAAAATCTACTGACACGAGAGCACACAAACAAATCGAATAATGCTCAGCATACACAGGCGCACAGTGTCACACACAGGCATATGCCGGAGATGTGTGTGTGTGTATGCGAGCAAGTGCATTAAAACATAAACATACTGACACATACACGTACATGAGTTGTCTATCTGTCTCTCTCTGTCAGTGCAGGCCGACGATCCCTGGACAACTACGCGTGTGTGTGTGTCGTCTTTGTAATCACTTTATTTTGCATATGTGAACGCAGTTAAGTGCATAAGCATGTACGGGGGCGGCCCTGTGTGTGGGAGTGTGTGTGTGTGGGCTGTGTATTGGTTTGCGGCTGTGTGTGACAGAGGTTGCATGTGTTTTTGTGTGTGTGTGAGTGTGTGTGACAGTATGCTTTGCAAATAAATTGCAAAAATATTTTAAAGGTTGCCACAACCACGTCGCTCTCAAGTCCTCTCTTGAGTCTGCCACCTTGTCACTCCCCCCCCCCTACCCTGCAGCTTCGGAAACTGGTAAATGAAATGAAAGAAAAGAAACAGGAACCGGGCAAGACAAGAGAAGACAAGACGAGCGAGCAGCAAGCAGCTCAACTTGCTTGAGGATTTGTAAAATTTATCGTAGACATCATTATGCGACAATTTCACCAGCTCACACAACCAACCACCCCTTCCCCCACTTTCCTTTGCTACCCCTTTAAAGTCTTTCTCTACCTCCTTCTCTCTCTCTCTCCCTCACTCTCAGTGAGGCAACAGCAGCTGCAACATGCAGCGATTGCTCGTGTTGCCGATGCTGTTGCTGGCATTTTTGCATTTCACGTTTTACATTGGCAAAATCGTTTTAAAAATGCAAAAAACCCTCTAAATTATTCAAAACATAAGCAAGCCATGATATATGGTACTGAAACTAACTCGCAGCATGCAACCGAAACATGGCACAAAGCGAATACCAAGTTAAAGCTATTTAAAAGAAAAGTCTCCAGAGAAATGTGTCATGAACATCATCTTAATTGCTTTTCAGAAACTGTACACAGTCTTTGTAGGACTTGAAAGTTGCTTTACTCGCACGATAAGTGGATAGTTACTTGAGCTGTGAGTTCTAATGTGAGTGAATGTGAGAATACATATAATATTTGTGAGCTTTGAAATATTAAAGTAAATATTTAAGGGGTATCAAAGGGTTAGAACGTGATTTGGTTAACATTTTAGATTCAGAAGAAACCAGTGTACGAGACTGAAGTAAAGTCCAGAATATCTTATATTTCTCTGCTGTGAAATATATGCAATTTTAAACTTTACATTAAATTAAAACCTTAAACTCAACCAATGCGATTGTACCTTCTATTCCTGCTGAACTTCTCCCTCAACTCATTGGAAACAGAAAATGATGTAAAACATGTTAGAAATTTTTAGGTCAAAATAAATAACACTGCATACTTTTTGGGGTCACAGCTGTGACGGATTAAGGAGAGATCGAGTGAAATAAAATATGGCTTAACCTTCTGTAGATCTGGAGTAGAAATTGAAGGCTTCGTTCACTTACAACGACCACTGTGCGACCGCATTGGGCACTGGGCAACCATAAAAACGTGCAAAATGAATCATTATAAATAACAATAAACGAGACGTAAGCCATATTTTAGGCATAATAGCTAATAAAACACACGGCAAAGTGGACGAACCAGAGAGAGGAGATGGTCCAGTGAAGCAGCCTGGTAATCATGCAAGCATAACAAGAGTCGCCTGTCTATATCCGACTACATTTCAAATGATAAAGGAATGCCGCAAAAAGGTTCCATGGCCAACAATAAAATGAGTCCACACAAAAAACAGAAGGCAACAACAACTACAAAAGAGCAGAACGACAAACACGAAACACAGAACACAAAACATAAAACAGACAAAAAGCCCAACCACGCCTTGACATTCAAACGTAGCCGGGCGAGGAGCTTAAAAAGAAGAAGAATGCCCGCAGTTGCCTTACGTGCTCGTTCAGGCGTCATCGAGCTCAGAGTCTTCTACCTTCCGGCTGGGCACGTGGCTCACGGTCCAGATCCCGGTCCACGTTGCACTCACCGTCTGACCGCTTCACTGTGGCCAGCTTCGACGGCGACTGCGACTGAGACTGTTGCTCGTATATTTCACGCTCGAACGTCTTTGGGGTCACACAAATCCGATTTACATGCAAATAAATAAAATTCATGTCGAACTTCGAGTTGCCGGCAATAAATTTTTGAGTGCGCTTCAGCAGCCCCGTCGTCGTCGTCATTGTCCAGCAAGTGCACCACCAAAACGAGGGGCGAACCAGAGACCGGCCAAGACCCGCCGTATTCTCTTCGGAGGCTTCATTTTTACTTTGTTACTTTTTCGCTTCGCTTTTCGCATATTTTCATACTTTCTCTTTCGCAGCGCCAGACGCAGCTACGCGCTGTGAAATTGTATTTTTAATGAATCAAATGTGATCTGCCGATTTTCCACTTCTTTGCTCCACACACACACACACACAGCATGTAAATATCATCCTACATGTGTGTGAGGTTTTTACCCTCTTCTTCTTCCTTTTGTCTGGTGCAAATAAATTATTTGACTATGATTCTCAGCCGACTACGAGGGAGCGCCTTCAAAGGAATATGATGAACATTTAAATCATCTTCAAGTTTACTTGAATATATAATTTCTTTGAAATTCGTTACAGTTTGTTATACTTAAATATCTTTATCTTTCATATGTATAATTTCTAATAATATAATAAGGGTCTTTTATGCCATTTAAGAAAAAATACTTGGGAAAGAACAATAAATCTCTTTTTATAATGAAAGTTTACATATGAAATTTATCGCATTGAAGCTTAAAATCAAGCAGTCTGTTGTTTTTAACTACTATTTATCTTGTTTTTTTTTTAACTAAGTTAAAACTAACTTTAATAGAATCTACATTCAATTTTATATAAGCTCAACTAGTAAGAGATTCTGCCATGTGAGATTGATTACTTTGTAAGTTCAATGTGTAGTTCTTATCTGCACTGTGAGTGTTGCATTAAAGAATATTACAGTTTAGTTTCAAGGTATATGCTGCAGTCGAGTCTGTCAAGGGACTGAGAGAGGGAGAAGAGGGAGAGAGGGAGAGGAGGAGAGAGGGAGAGAGAAGGGGAGTATGGGAGAGACATAGCTGTTGCTGAAGCAGAGTGCAAGCCATTTCAATAAACTCATCACATTCCTGCCAACTAGGCAACAGCGCGTGCATAGGGCAAGGGAGTGGACAAGTAAGAAGAGAAGGGGACTAGATGGGGGAGCAGAAGGAAGAAGAGTGAGAGGGGGCGTGACTGCAAATTTATGCGCTTAATTTGCCGGCAATAAAATGCGCAGCAGCTACGCGCGAAATAATAAAAATGACAAAATGGCGAAATGAGAAAATGACAAAATGGGAAAAATGCAAAGGAGCTAAACTACAGAAAATACTATTGCACAAAACAAAGAGCAAAATAAAGGGACAACGATATAAGAAATGATTATTTTTTATTATTTTAAAATTGTGCGCAGGAACAGGGACGAGAACTAAACGCACGGCGAGGAGGGAAGAGCTGCTGTTGTTGCTTTTATTGTTGTTATTGCCGCTGTTGTTGGTGTCTGCATTATTTCTGTTGTTGCACAGGTAACCGAGTCGAGCTGCTTGCCGGATTGTATGTGTGTGTGTGTGTAGGTGTCTGTGTGTGTGTGCTGAGTGCTGTGATGAGAATGTAAATTACCCGGAAAATGCGACATACACGTTCATGGGAACAACAAGACGAACAACAGGAGGAGCAACAACAACAATCAACTATGGCAATAAGGGGCAAGCAGAGCGCTGGCAAGGGCAACTAGCAGGGTGTCTGTGGGGTGCTGTGGGGCGTGGCTGTTGCCACAAATGGCTGCCGCTGTCAACTAAAGTGTAAAAAAATGGCAGCTTGAGCGTTGAAAGCACCGGAAGCAGCCCAGGTCGAGGTCTTGCTCGAGGAACCGTTCCGCGCTGCGCTCCCCCCCTCCGAAGGCAGACAACAATGTAGCATAATGGCGGTAACATTGAGTGCCTACATAAGTCCTTTTAATTTGAATATTTTACGGCCCCCACCAGCTGCGCGTGTGTGTGTGACTGTATGTGTCGCCCCTTTGTCACAACAAGTGCGTGTGTGTGTGTGTGGGTGACTTAAGACATCGCTGGCAAAGGACAGCGAAAAAGTGTCGCCGAAACTGCGCCTAAAATGTGCGCCACAATCAGACAGCCAAAGGGAAGCAGAAATCTTGAGCACGTGTTGCAATTGTCAAGTGGCACGGCCAACTAGCAGAAGGCAACTAAGACTGACTAACGGCGTGTTCTATGTGCGGGACATGCAGACATGGCGAAACGGCGACACAGCGACACAACCGGAAACGGAAATGGTGTCCGGGTGAGATGCTTGTAATCACCAAAATGAAAAATTGAAGCTATCGAGGTGTCGTTAATGTGATGTCGCCCTGGTTTAGGCAGGTTCGCAGCTGTGACTTGCCGCTTATCACTGGATCTTGCTCGCTGGCACCGATGTGACCCTCATTTTTCCCCCAAGTCGTGTGCACACAGAGGGCGACCGATAAAAAAAAGGAAGCATCTTTAATGTGTACAAGGTTAAGGTAAAAATTGAAAATATTGGCAAAAAATGTAATACACAAAGTGTTTTTATTACCTTACCTAACAAGTGGGGATATTTTGAACATGTTTGGGCTTCTGCTTTAAGGCATAAGAACCACAGGTGAGTCTCCCTTGAAATCTGTAAACAAATTCCGTTTGATTTTGTGATTTTGTTGAATTCAAAACGAATCGTAATAGGTCGTGTGCTTTATACCAATCCATAATGATTGCGCCTTTGTGGAATAAACAAATTGCCGTGAATCCGTGATATCAAATCAAAGTCAACTGGTTACCACGACGACATCATTGTAAGCGCTGCCAATTGCTTTGTGCGAACTGGCAAAAATAACAAGCTCGGCTGGCCTACGAGCTCTAAGAGTATCACAGTGCGTGTGTGCGTATGCGTGTGTATCTTAATGTGTGTTCGATTTACATATCAAGATCCAATAAGGCGAACAGCAACCACCCACCTACCCAGCCCCTGTCACTTCGCCGATAGATAAACAACTCGCACGACATTGGGGAATCAAGAAATGCCACGCAACCAATAAACGTGTTCATCATACGCCACGTAAACCGGATATAATAATAAAAAAGAGAGAGAAAACAAACATTAAAAAAGTCAAACAGGCAAACAAACTTCACCGACATCGACTTCTCCACTTCCTCTTCACTCACTTTTCCAGCCTCGTGTGTTGTTCTTTTTTTCACTGCCGCCTCTTCGATTTGTTTGTTTTTGTCTTCTCGACCAAATTGTAAATTGTAATAAAACGTGTCGCGAAAGTCTTCCGCCTCGAGTATTTCATTACCCAGACAGGAAAATAATAAACTTTATTAGCGACAGTTAATTCTGAAAGGTGTTCGACATCAGTTGGCAAATAATATTTATTAATTTTCCACACACATCGAATAAATCATCTTTCGATACACAAGAGGCTGTTGATTGCCAGGATGAGGAGAAATATATGCAGCATTGTGGGGAACTTTTAAAGGAAAGTAAATAAACAAAATAGTAAAGCATTTCTATACTTTCATTTATTTATTTTTAATGGGTGTCAACTCATTGCCTACTCTCAAGTCTATTTTCAATGTAAGAACCCTTTTAACTCAGAAAGCTTTGATAAACTGAACTTTAACTGAGTTAATATGGCAGACTGTTAGAGAGCTCGCACGCATTTCTCAGAAACTCAACAAACTGCCCGAAAGTCCTAAGCCACGTTTCCCCTTTGCAGCTAACGTAACATGACTATTCTTTTTGCTGTATATGTACGTATGTATCTGTGTGTACGAGATAGCTGCACCCTGACCTTACATGCAGTTCTTATACCCTTATTCACTAGCCAAAATATATGCATAAACTTGTTTTCAGCGAACTTTAAAGAATATGAGACTATAAAGAACTGCCCAACATATTAATAATTATATTTATTTAATATTTACTTCTATTCTAGCTAGGGTATACAAACGTCGTGATGCCGCAGGCTGCCTTTTATCTGGTCTTTTAGAGTTTATGTTACCTAGTTGCGCTGCCGTTTGCCTGCAGACATCTTAAATTCCATCCTTTTGGCAATTTACACCAAACAGTAGATTCGGCGCACCAGAGGGAGGCAAAGGCTACACAATTTCCGTGTTAACTACGCGTTTCCAAGTATTTTTCGTGCACACACACAGCGTATACGCAATGTGGCCCTGCCTCCGGGCCAGCTTTAATGACAGTCGCACTGAGCGCGTGTTTCTGTTTGTGCGCCATCTGCCTTATGGGTTTTCCCCCCTCGCGGCTATCACTTATGCTCGCTCATTTAGCCCTTAAATACATTTCCTCAAGGTAACTAAATGCCGCTGATTAATTTTCCATGAAGCTTCAATCTTTCAAGCCCTGCCCCCCAAGTCTGCGTTCTTTTCTTAGGGTAAAATTAAGATTTCAAAGAGCTGAAGACTTGTTCTATTTGGTATATTCTTAATTGACTAATAAAGAATTTTAGATAATGAATAAAGGAATAACATTAATTATTTATAATTATCAACATATGTATTTTTTACACATTCAAACAGATAAAAAACAAAAACGTTGGTTTAATACGCACACCTTAATACGTTTTAGTTTGCATAGTGTTTTTTCTACTCGCGTTTAAATATTAAAACTAGGTTAAATACTTTTTTGCAGACCAAACTTTATTTTGTAAAATTTTTACGAACTTTTCTTTCATTATCGACTTGCTTTGATACCCAGGAACTTTATAAATATTTAAACGGGTTTGCCGAAAACGAAATAAGTATGAAAATAATAAATAAATTCAGATTATCATTGAAGAATATTTTCTCATGGAATGCTTCAGCTTTTACTCCACATTTACACAGCTGAATGCTTTTTTTGAATTCTCTGCAGGGTATTTATCGTTCAGGCTAGACAAATTTTTACAGTTTTTTGTTTGATTTCTCTCTTTCTATTTCATAGTTTGCGCTTATCAAGTCTCCAATGAATTGCCAGAATAACACGTTGCATTTTTGAAATGTTTTTTATAATTTGATTATTTTGAAAATTCATTTGGATTTGTGGACCCTAATGACCCTTTCAAAAACCAAATATCATTTTAGCATACAATATTCATAACAATTTTGTTTGTTCATGAGGCTCATGGGAAATCTGAGAGTATGAACAACATTTGAGATTTGTTTAAACTATTTGACAAATCCAAAATGAGAAGTGTAACATTTGATTATGAATTGTAATATAAACTGATAAAATAGTTTATAGAACACATTGCAAATATTTTTACGCACAATTTAAGTAAATGTTAAGGGCTTTCTATGTTTTCCTGTTAATTATTTGCCTAAGAATTACCGAAAAATGTAAACAATTTTTCATTTTTGTTTATTCTCAATTTCTAATGAGCGTCAACAATTTTCTGAGCGTCGCTGTGGAATTTCTTTCAACTTAATCGGATTTTCAAAATGCTTTGAAAAAGTGGTCGCCATGTGCAGCTTTTCCGGGTACCTACAAAGCACATGAATAATGCAGTCGACAAGGCAAGTGGAAGGACATGCACGCACACGCATTCACACAAACACACACATACTCACACACACACACACTTACACTGAGGAACATGCACTCAAGGAATTTAATGACACGTGCGAAAATCAATTTTATATTTTATGAGTCAACTTTTTGTTACAAAATTCTTTTACGCAAAAAGGTATCGAGAGCCAAGTGAAACCGAAGGCTTTGTTAACTGTTTAACGGTATTGTGGATGCGAAGAGGTGCGTGGAGTAGTCTGTGGTTGTGTACACTGTCAATGCTGCTGTCCCTGTAGAATACCCTTTGGTTAGACGTCGCAAGCTCTGATCGACTACACTTTCCCTTCAAATCAAGGTCCATTAAATATTAAAGTACCAAATTTTAAAAATGTAAAAATAATCTTGCCATTGTCGAACTATTCTACATGTCAAAATAATTTTACTTGCATGATATTTTATGTCTACTCCAAGCCCTGTAAATGGCTGCATGCGACCCATTCAGGGTGGAGGCTTATGTGTCTAAGTGTTTGTGTGTGTGTGTGGGCCATATAAATGCAAATGGCTTATGAAAATAATTTGCCGGTAAATTATAAATTTATGGTAAATTGCATATTGAAGGCTTTTTCGTTTTCCAGCCATCTGCCGTTGCCTCTTAGCGCGCCTCCTTCATTGTTGTTTGCCATAAAGAGAACTCCCCCCCCCCCCCCCGCGACCACACCTTTCCAACACACCTGCCCGCTGGCAGATGTAAAATTTTATTCCTTATCAGCTTGATAGCGTTAAATGGAAATTTCTCTTTTAAATAATTGCGTGTTTAAGGTGAAATTTTCCCGTGCGCCCGGAAATGATTACAATCCAAAGTAGGCAACGCCAAGTGCTGCATGAGGCGTAAATTACAAAAGAAAATAATGAGAAAGAAGTGTAATAAGCCTCCCACAAAGGCTTAAGTGCCACTCCCACACACCCCATGCACACCTGCTTCGCTTAATGTGAGTGCCTGCGGTTCCGGCGCGATTGTTATTCATTGTAAATGTGCACAAATTTAAATGAATGCTTTTGTCAGCCTCCGCAGGGAAGGCAAATGCATTCGGAATGCGCATTGATGGTGGCTCTAAGTGCGACACAATCTGAATTAACCTAGTTTCAATTTATAGGTGAATTATTGTAATCTATAATTATGTATATATCTTAAACCATCGCGTGACTTAGGTCTTTGCTAAACTGATCGTCAAGTTGCTTCAAAATTTGAAATCAATGGAATCAGTTCATTACACCCACATTTTCACAGTGGATGCACACTCCATCGTTGCCTGATTCAGTCATTTAGTGAATCCTCCAGTCTGTGTACAGTGCACCAACCTGTTCAATTGCAACTGAGCCCGGCAGCTGCCCGGAAAGAGCAATGAGATGCAGCCTGATTTATCCAATACACGGGCCATCTTTAACTTTTGTTTTGCTGCCAAAGTTCAGCGCAATTTTCCATGCTGTTTACAAAATGAACGAAGCAAGAAGAAAACAAACAAATTGCCAAAGAAAACTTTGTACGTTTCGCTCGTTTCGTTTTTGGAAAAGTGGAAATGCAATTTTCTGCAAGGTGAGGCAAGAGATGCAGCCAACGGCAGCTGACTTTACTCTTTTCTTCACTCTGTATCTGTTTTCCACTCCCTCGTACTCACTCACTCTCTCTCACTTACTATGTGAAAGTATTCCTTTGTTGGTCATTAAATTACATTTAAACTTCTTTTATTTGAGTTTTTCTTCGATTCCTGTGGATTGTCCATTGCACGCTGTTTGTTGTGTCTTTTTCTCTTGCTCTCTCCTTGTCTCTCTCTTTTAACCTTCTTCTCATCCTCTTATTGAAGAGTTTCATTGTTAGTTTGCGACTCATTTACCATTCAGAGCATATTCCCTGCAGCTTTTAGATAAGCTTAAACGGCGAGTGGCAATTGCGCTATTATCGCCGTTCGTGAATAAAGATTTTACTTCGATAGTTTAGCGAAATGAAACAAATGTTTTAAACGTGCGTAACAGCAGGCTTAACTCAATCTCATAGGTTTTTCTGCATATCATAGGAACTGTATTTTAAAGCACTTTATTGTTTAAAAATCTTTTAATATTGTTGATTTCATCGTCTGATCATCAAGTAGATAAATGCTGGCAAGAAATTGGTTTGAGCTTTGGAACTCTGATTTATGTTATTATGTTATTCATTTCGAATATCAATTTTGAACTGATAATTCGTTTCTCCCTCCAAAGCGTTTGTTGGTGTTTTCGAGCTGTACTCTGAATTCTTACTGATATTAAAATATTACAATAAAGGCTAAACAATATTTACAATTAGCACCTCAACATTTCTTATGTTTCGGAAGGGTATCTTCTAGTATGTTAAACTTGATTCAAAATATTTGTTTTTGGCCATTCTAGAAATTCGAGTTCATTGAAAATGTTTAACACTCGCCAAATTTATTTAATGGGAAATAACCGCAACGAAGCTGATAAGCGCCTTGTCTTTTTACATGATCTGCTAGGTTAGTGACAATAATGACAACGAAGACTCCTCTCATATGCCACAAATAAAAATAAATGTACAACACACAACAATTGCTGCAAAGATTTAAAATATTTATTCCATTATTGACAACTTATTATTTGCATCATCATTTCAAGAAATTATTATTTGAATTATACAATTTAACCAAATTTAGTAGAGATAGAAAACTTATTTGTGTTGGTATTGACCATTTTGCCACTGATAAATTGGCTATTGTCGACCTAAAAAACATCGCTGAGTTGCAAACCAGTAAACAGTATACATTTGCAAAGACCACAAAATATTTCGAACATAAATGAATAAGTAGTTAAGTAAAAGTTTTGTATGTCTGACATGCAAAATGCGTCGACCAACAGAAAATTCTGCATTCTTAATCACATTTGTTTTCAATTTGATCTAAAGTATGTAGTATAAATTCCTGGACAAGCACGTGAGTTGTCCGCACAACAAGGACACTACGTGAACAAGGTTTAGCCGAATCAGACGTTTGTACTGCACGACTCAATACTCCATACAAGCATGGTTCTCTGCTTTTTTCACACTTTCCAATGAAACCACTGCCGCTATCTCCCTGACAAAGTTTACTTCCTGCTCGTAGCTGGACTTCATATTCTAAAGGTGTTTGTTTGCTGACAACTCCTTGGACCATGGTTAGGTTGCCTAGTGTGTTTGAATCGTTGTCCAGCGTTTGCAGTGTTTCAAACTCACCTCTAGATACGTTGAAATATGGGCTAAAAATGTTTTTGTAGCCTGGTAAACATATTGCGTTGGACATATCATCCCCAGTATGCTTGAGCTGCAATTGTAGAATGCCAACACCCAAAGAAAATCTTTAAGAAAGAAAGAAACAGTATTAAAAAAATCTTCACTAGAGTGCTAAAATCTCATAACTTACGATGGGTAGAATATTTTTTCGACAGCCCAACCATCGGTTATGTCAATATAAGATTTGCCTACTTCACGGATCACTCTTAATGCTTTCGGCGTACTGTTGAAAACGCATTGTACTGCAGTTAGTACCACATTGGGTCGGATTATGGTACCAGCGCAGCTATAAGTAAAATTACTTGTCTGATTGATGTCTTCATAAATAAATACTACCGATTGCGCTTGTTGTAATTTGTGTGGCACAGCATGTTTCGACATAGCCATACCAGGGCGCCTGCAATCGAATTGACATGCTTTACTTATATTTGATATGTTTTCCCAAGTTCCATCTTCGAGGCATGTAACTTCAACTGGGTCGACATTCTTGAATCCGTATTGGCAGCCAAATATGGCAGTGCTTTGTGGACGAAAAAATTGTTTTTGCTGACAATCTATAACTTTGTTGCTCTCGTCTCTACACTGTGGTTTCACTGAGTCCAGGCAGAAGAGTTCACGTCCGTTGCACAATTCTAATTGACAGAACAATAAAATAATTACGAATAACAAAGAATATTTAGTTCCCTATGGGCGCACTTACTACCGCAATTAGCGTATTCCACAATAAAGAATAATAAAGTTATACAAAAAAGCCGCCCAACCATTTTGTATTCGCACTTTCGAACCTTTATCAATTAGATGAATTTCAGTTTTCAATATGGGAGAAGAGCCACCTTCACTGGATGAGAGCTGGCTAGAAATTGATTCAAGCTTTGGCGCTCTGCTTCATTGTCAGCTTTAGCTTCGTTAAGTTTTCCATTTCTCTTGTGATTGTCAAACCATAGGTTATGATTTATTTATTCCATATAATTTTTGTAAAAAACTATAATGATAAGCAATTCTTAAAATAACGAAATTCATTCATTTCGTACAGTTGACAAACATGCAAGATAGAGGCAAATTCATTGAAAAAATATAAGAATCGCCTAATGTACATCCAGCGTTTTTTATGGGAAAATCCCAAACGAAGCTGATAAGCGCAATATTTACTTATATGATCTGTTATGTTAGTGACAGTAATGACAGCGAAGACTCCTCTCATATGCTCATTATTATCAGCATGAATTACTGTACGTCCAACTGTTGCTACGCAAAGAACAAACAAAAATAAATGTACAACACATAGCAATTTCAAATATTTAAACCATTTATTACATTAATTGAACATTAACAACTTATAATTTGCTTTGCATCATCATCTCAAGAAGTTGATATTTGAATTATACAATTTACCAAATTTAGTAGAGAAATATGATCATATATGTTCTGTTATTGACTATTTTGGTACTAATAAATTGACAATTGTCAAACTAACAGTGTTAGGTTACACACCAGTAAACAGTTTACATTTGCACAGGCCAAAAAATATATCGAATATGAATGAATAAGTAGTTAAGTAAAAGTTTTTTTGTATGTCTGACAAGCAAAATGCGTCGACCAACAGAAAATTTTGCATTCTTAATCACATTTGTTTTCAATTTGATCTAAAGTATGAAGTATAAATTGCTGGACAAGCACGTGAGTTGTCCGCGCAACAACGACTCGATGTGCACAAGGTGTAACCCCGTCAGAGCTTCCGACGGAGTGACTCAACACCCCGTACAAACACTTTTCTTTTCCTTTTCCATCACACGTTCCAATAAAACCACTGCCGCTATCTCTTTTGCAAAGTTGTGCTCCAGATTGAAGTTGAACCTCATATTCTAAGCGGTCTGTGGTCACGACTATTCCCGGGACCATTGTTAGGTTACCCAAAGTATTTGTACTGTTGTCCAGAGTTTCCAATGCATCAAACTCACCTCTAGATACGTTGAAGCCTGGACTAAAACTATTTTTGTAGCCTGGTAGACATATTGCGTTAGACATATCATCCGAAGTATGCTTGGGCTTCAATTGTAGAATGCCAACATCCAAAGACAATGTGTTTCGATCATAATTTCTTGAAAAAGAAAGAACGTATTTAATGAATCTTCATTAATGTGCTAAAGTCGAAATAACTTACGATGGGTAGAATATTTTTTCAACAGCCCAACCATCGGATATGTCAGTATAAGATTTTCCTACTTCACGGTTTACTCTTAATGCTTTCTCCGTACGGTTGAAAACGCAATGTGCGGCAGTTAGTACCACATCGGGTCGGATTATGGTGCCAGCGCAGCTATAAGTAAAATTACTTGTCTGATTGATGTCTTCATAAATAAATACTACCGATTCCGCTTGTTGTAATTTGAGTTGCACAGCATGTTTCGACAATGCCATACTAGGGCGCTTGCAATCGAATTTACATGCATTACTTATATTTGATATGTTTTCCCAAGTTCCATCTTCGAGGCATGTAACTTCAACTGGGTCGACATTCTTGAATCCGTATTGGCAGTCTAAAATGGCAGTGCTATGTGGAGGAAAAAATGGTTTTTCCCGACAATCTATAACTATGTTGTTCTCGTCTTTACACTGTGGTATCACTGAGTCTAGGCAGAAGAGTTCACGTCCGTTGCACAATTCTAATTGACAGAACAATAAAATAATTACGAATAACAAAGAATATTTAGTTCCCTATGGGCGCACTTACTACCACAATTAGCGTATTCCACAATAAAGAATAATAAAGTTATGCAAAAAAGCTGCCCGACCATTTTGTAATCGCACATTCACTTAGATAAATTTCAGTTTTCAATATGGGAGAAGAGCCACCTTCACTGGATGAAAGCTGGCTAGAAATTGCTTCAGTCTTTGAGGCTCTGCTTCATTGTCAGTTTCGTTAAGTTTCGTTGAGTTCATATCATCACAAGATGCTTGTGTAGTATACAGACATACATGTTTATATAAATATATATATTATCTATACATTATCTTCCACAAAAAGTGATTTTGTATTAAATTATATAAATGATACAGTTGGAAACATACAAGACAAAGGCAAGTTCATAGAAAAAATATTGTAAATCGCTGAATGTACGTCTAGCTTTTTTTTATGGAAAAAACCCAGACGAAGCTGATAAGCGCAAAGGCAACATAGATTCTAAGTTTCGAAATTATCACTACCCGTAGCATGAAAGTCTGTTCGACTGTCTATTGCTACGGAAGCTATTTTTTTTCGATCTACGTGAATGTACGCTGCAAATATTTTGGAACGTGCCAGATCAGAGCGCTTTACGGTATAGAACCTCAGAAGAGTCAAGAGTGGGCTGCCTTATCTATGGGGTTAATGGTGAGCTTACTATATACAAATATAAGGTACATTAGTAAATTTCCCGTTTATTTTATTTATTAATTTTTTTTTTTTGGTTATTCCCTCGGAAAAAGCAACGTACATATAGCTTGTCAATGACTCAAGTAAAAAGAGATATCAACAGACAGGTATGAAATTTTATTGCGCTCAAATCAAATGCAAATGTCTTTGACAAGGACGCGCTGCATCCCATCTAGTTCATCGGAAATCCTTTTCCCCAATATTTTCCTCTCATATTTTCTGTCGTTTGCCTATTCGATGCCGTTGATTACACAGTGATGCGAATCACCGAACGACTGCAGCTGCCCTTCATTAGAGCCATTTGCGGAACTTATTCCCAGCGATGGTGGCCACCTTCCCGTAGAAATGAAAATGAAAGAAAAAAATGTAGAGAGAAAGAGAGAAAACGACTCGTTTGAAGAATTATGCAAGGCGGCTTTGATGGCTGCCTGGAAGCGCAAAATGAAATTCATTCGAACGTTAAATTTAAATTAACATACTTAATTTTGTGAGCGCACACACACTTGCGCACACACGCACACTCAGCGGATGTCTGAAATGAATTGCGACAATTGATTTTCAAGTAATTAGCACTTTTCAAGTCGACGCTCATTTGGCCAACGGCTGCTGCCTTACCCCCCCCCTGCCCCTCTGGCACACAATCTTGAAGTCATTGTGCTGGGCTCCTGGCTGATGGCGCCTGCTGCCCGAATGCCAATTTCAGGCGCTGGCAACATTTGTCAGGAAGTGCGTTAAATTTTACGGAAATTGCCATTAATGAAAATACCGAAAAGCAAATAGTTTCAATTACCGAATATTGTCGGTTCGCCCCCTACGCCAGCAGCTGTTGAGCGACGACAAACAGCAGTAGTCTTATGTGCTTAATGGTTTCGTGCGGCGTATACGTGATATTTGTTTTATATCATCAAGTAACCGTTGTAACAGACTGTACCAAGTGCAGGCTCATATGTTGTCAAAAATAATTACGAGTATTTTATTCTTTGCAGCCTTTCCTCAGTTTCAATCGACTAAACACCTACTTGATGCGGACGAGATGGCCAAGGAATTTCTGACAGACAACTTGAGATTGATTGGGAGGTGCCTGTGGTCGGCGGCGAGAATTTAAGCGTCAAATGAGCGACTTAATTATATGACTCCCCTCACACCGCGTCCATGAACTCGTGCGATAATGATAATCATGTTACTTGCTGAACACGCACAAAGCCATTTATACATCACTGTGCATCCCTGTGTGCGTGTGATCCAAATGAATGTCATGAGCAGACGTGGCCACTCATCAATGCCAGTACTCGCGAACGGCCTCACTTCAGGCGCACTCCCTCAGTTGGCTAAGCGTTACTCTGACACTCACACTCACACACCCATACCCACACATTAATTTTATACTTCACACACACACACACACACACACACACTCAGCAAGCATTAAGTGCACTTGTCATGTGTCGGCCCCGACCCGAAATTATTGTCAATGTTGCTCGCTCAGTTGTGGCTTTATGCGCAGCCTTCGCCTCTGACAGCATAAGGCATTGCGCCTGCTTACTTTGAATGATATTTTTAGACCTAATTAGGAAGGTTCTTATAGAAGTCCTTCGTATGAACGGGCTTGTCATAATTTCGTTTTCAATTCTTCAAAATTATTTGCAGAGTTAAAATATTAATAATATGTTATGCAGTACAATGCATTTCTACTCAGCTTTATCTTATTTATTACATTGGTACATTCTTAATCTATTGCTGCGTCGCAGCGCAGCCTATCAAGTGTTCTATTAATAGCCTCCGACTCATGCTGACCCATGTGTTGCATGCTCAATGAGCCATAAATTGTTAAGGTTGATAATAGATAGACAAGAAGTCTCTGCATGTGACTGACTGCGACAGTTAAGAATCCAGTTCACTGCGGTAAAAAGTTCAGTGCTGCTATATGTTCGTAATAGAGCTTGAGCAAGTATAATTCGACTTTCTACTGCTAGTCAGTTCCTCAATCAAAAAACTTCTAAATATTTGTCTTGCACAACAAACAAAAATAAAATACACAAAAACAGCAAATAGATGTTTCATTCTGTTTCATTTCATAAGGAAAAATGAATTGTCTTCCTTATTCGTAATTCATTTTCTTTAAATGCGTATATCACAAACGTCTACGGTTTCCCTGGTAGCATGTGAACCATTTAAGGAGCAATTGAGGCGGCAAATATGCATAGCATAGCTTAATCTGAAATAAATTGGCCCGCAGATCCTGGGCGTAAGCCCATTTAATAGAATACGTAATGTGTGCAATGATCGAAAGTATCATTAACGATAAGAGCTTAACACTGAATGCTTAACGGCAAATTTGAGCATCTTAATTGTATCTGTAGCTCCATTATAAATGAAACTCATGAATATCTGCCTTCTCGAATTGTCAGAAACATGTTATCAACATGCTCTCATCCCATTTGCCCTCAACATGCCTGCTGTGACACAGAGCCTTCCAATTGCTGGAAAATAAAACGTTAAGGGTTATCTGCAGTGTCATCATTAACCGCAATCAGCGCATATTTTCTGCCAAATGACAAACAATATACAATTCTTTTTGCGGCCTCAGTGCCGACTTTAACTGGGGAATTAGGCCCTGTCCTGCCCGTTCCCTAGATAAAGAACTTTTCTTTAATCTGTTGATCTGCTCATGCGAGTGCAAAGAAAGAAGCGGCGACTTTTTCTTTTTCCCACTCAACTTTGTTCGGGAAATTTTAAGACAGCTTAGAGATTTTCCACACAACCTGAAAAAGGAGATAAGTAACCAAAAAAAAAAAAAAAGGGAACGAAACCACAAGGTAGAGACACACTGAATCGCTTTGTGCTCTATGAGGAGAGTAATAATAAAGCTAAACTTAATTTAATTTAATAGAAAATTATTTTTTGTACAATTTACTTGTAAATTTAGAAACATTTTCTTTGTAAAATAAATAAACCTTTTTGTGAAATCTCAATTGTAGAAAACATTTCTCATATATAATTTTCGTATGTTTTCTTTCTCGCAACACTCTATAAACCTCCGCGCTGGTTAGGGTATATCATAAACAAAAGGGACGTGTGACTTCCCTGCTGCACCTTGTTGTTGTTGCTGTTGTTGTTGGGTGTTGCAAAGTGCGCGAAAGAGGTTTTGTTGCTTTCGGATCGCAGTCAGCGTCGCGTCGGCGTTGGCGGCGCCGCTGTCGTCGTCTACGTCGCGTTGTCTGTCCGCTTACCTTGGGCGTTTTAGCAGGCACATTAAGCCTGGCAACTTGTACTGTTTGGGGAGCTGCCGACGGCGCTGGGCAAAACTTTTGGGTTTGTTGCGAGCAACACACGCGGCGTGTTAAAATCTTATCAACAAATACAGGAGCCTCTTAGTGTGTGTGTGTGTGTGTGTGTGTATTTTTGGCGAAGGAAATTAAAAGCAAAATGCGTTAATCATGAGTGGAGTTGAGTTTTCTTGCGTAGCAAAATTTAATTTGCGTTAAACGAGCGCACGCCGCTGATTAAGGCAGGGGTAGGCCAAGAGCCAAGGGGGAGAGGGCAGGTAAGCTGGGTAGCTATGGTAAGATACTCTGCTGCTGCTGCTGCTGTGGCGCACTGAGCCTTCGGCTGCCTCCTCTAATTTTATGGAACAACAAAACTTTTACACGCGTCGTCGCCTCATCTGTGTCAAAAGGTAACTTTGGGCCAAAGTTAACACCCCCACCCATACCCCAGCTCGCCTGTCGATGCCTTTGCGCCAAACAATGCCAGCACAAAGGCCAAACGGAGAAGTCGAGGATATGTGCCTAATCCAGGATGACAGCCGCACGTATCGTGGCAACGGCAATGGCAATGGCAACGGCAACATGCCAAAGATAAGCGAACTGCAACTTTTCTTTTGCCAGCCTCTGAAATGTGAGCATTCCGACTTGTTAGCGAGTTCTGATGAATTACAGCCATGGCAGGTTAAGGTGGCAGGCAGGCAGACGGCAACTTTTACGGCTGATTTACCAACCTTCTACACAGTGTGAAATGCCTTAAAAATACCAATACCTAATTATAAATAGTATTATTTCGGGCATGAATTCTTTACACTACTTATAAATAAAATTGTCACATAGTGACATCAATGACATCTTATCAATGAACAAATTAACTAGTCGTTCTTTAAATGTAAAGTGATACATAGCTAAAATTATCTTAAAGCGGTGTTTACAAAACATGAAAAAAGTCAGGTTGTGAATTGTTCAATTTATTCAATATTATAATACAGATATGGCACACCCTGTACATGTTACACTTGGGTACTTGTTGTATAAAAAAATTTTAACTTTTTATTAAATTAATTGGTTTTCTATGGAAGTTTTATTTGATGGGTGGATATATGCGATCTTGTAGATTTATTAAAAGCATTTCTGAGCTTAGAACTTGCATAGAGTTACTCTAAGAAAATAAAAATTTAAGCTTATCTGAGAGAGAGACTTATTAAATCATATTCTTTTAAAGGATTTGAATGTCTGTAAAACATGCATATACCCTTTGCCAGATCTATCAGATATAAAGTGAGTACGCCTAAAACGGCATAAAGAGTAGAGTAGTTTGCTTTGACACCCTGCAAGCGCCAATTGATTCAAAAGGGTGAATGCACTTTATGAAGATGTAGGCTAAGTGCTGTATATGCATCAACTTGAAGAAGTCAGATTCTATATATACATAACCCTTATCTTGAGATGAATTTCTAAACAAGTAAATTTGCATGCATTTTCATGGTGTATTCCAGGGTATTTAATAGGGTAACGACATAAATCCGCCGCCACAATTCCGCCGCGCCAAAACGTTATAATATCGCGCAATCTTATGACGCTTAAGGACGCCATAGGTTCGCCAAGATAAAAACGACACTATTTCGCCGCCAGCGAATTTATGTCGCCCTTAAGCGTCATAAGATCGCGCGAACTTAGGGCGTCTTGAAATTACTCGTGGCGATCTTGTGACCCTTTAGGACGCCATAAGTTCGCCAAGATAAAAACGACACTATTTCGCCGTCGGCGAACTTATGTCGCCCCTTAGGACGCCATAAGTTCGCCAAGATAAAAACAACACTATTTCGCCGCCGGCGAACTTATGGCGTCCTAAAAACTAGAAGCGAAATAGTGTCGTTTTATCTTGGCGAACTTATGGCGTCCTAAAGGGCGACATAAGTTCGCCGACGGCGAAATAGTGTCGTTTTTATCTTGGCGAACTTATGGCGTCCTAAAGGGTCACAAGATCGCCACGAGTAATTTCAAGACGCCCTAAGTTCGCGCGATCTTATGACGCTAAGGGCGACATAAATGCTGGCGGCGAAATAGTGTCGTTTTTATCTTGGCGTTTTTATCTCGCCCTTTAGGACGCCATAAGTTCGCCAAGATAAAAACGACACTATTTCGCCGCCGGCGAACTTATGTCGCCCTTTAGGACGCCATAAGTTCGCCAAGATAAAAACGACACTATTTCGCTTCTAGTTTTTTTAAATTGAATTTTGAAAATAATTATATTTACATGTATTTTGTTGTTGCCTTTTTGTGCAAGGCGCCAGTCTGCCTGCAACATTTTGTGACGGTACAGTGTCCTAAGAACCGATTCATTTGAAATGAAAACTAAGTGTTTAGAAAAAGTGCGCTGCGGGCGAAAAATTTTTGAAAAAATAAAATTGCGGCGCTCTTATCCTTATCCTTATCCGGAACTCAAACAAAATTTCTTCGCCTCACACATATGATAATCAGAAAGAATATGAACTATTAAACATCTTAATAATAATCTTAATCAATAATATATTTTTGCACATGAACAACATTGCGTTTGAAACAAACCGAAAATAACAAAATACATGTAAATTTAATTATTTTTTAAATTCAATTAATAAATAATTTTTTCACCTAAAATATTGATAAATATAGCCATATCTGTAAAAAAAATTTAAACAAAATCGGAGATGCAGGCAGCTATTTAACCTTTACCGAAATTACTCGTGGCGATCTAATGACGCTTAAGGACGCCATAAGTTCGCCGGCGGCGAAATAGAGTCGTTTTTATAACATGGCGAACTTATGGCGTCTTTAAGCGTCATAAAATTCTTCAAAGTAATTTTTGAACGTCATAAGTTTGGGCGATCTTATGACGCTTAGAGACGACATAAGCTCGCTGAAAAATAACGCCATAATTTCGCGGACAAAATGTACTGGGCGAAATCATAGCGGGGAATTATGACGCTATGCCGTATTTAATGCCGAATTCACTTGACTTTAACTTTATTTAGGCGCCTCTATTTTTTTTTGTCCGCCAAAGCCCAGTACAAACACTTGGAAAAGCTCGCTGCTGCTGGATTTGTGTGAAATCACACGTCACCCAACTTATTTACACTGCACTGCAAAAATTTAATGCCAACGTCAGCAAAGGCAAATGCAGCATCCGCTGCCGAAGGCAGTTTATTTGTTTAATTTGGCGACAGTTGCACCCCCCTTCACACATACACACACTCGACCACAACTGCAGGCGCGATGCTCGTGTGGCATTTCTTTATTGCCCTCATGCAGAACGAGGACTGCAGCTGCTGCTGCTGATGAGTTTTTAGGCAGCCAACTCAAACGCGAACTCCAAAAAGCGCTGCTACAATTGCAGCCACACACATTGGCACTTGCTGGCTCACACACACGCAAACGCACACACATGTACACTCAACTCTGCTCCGATCCACTCCACACTCGACTCTACCCCTACCCTTGCTACACTCGACAAACTAAGCACACATATTATTTACACTTTTAAACGCGCAACGTTGCGTCACGTCGAGCTCGCAACGCGTTTGCGCCTCGCATTTTATGAATTCATTTCCGTTCATTTACGCCCGATGTGACGCCGCCAGTTAACGGAGGCTGTAATTAAGTTAAACTGCCTGCTGCTGCTGCTGCTTCTGCTGTTGTGACGCGTTTTCCCCCGCATAAGGGGTTGGCGCTGCCTGTCCTGCTCATTCCCTCTCACTGCCTCGCACTAAGCGCCCCTAGTTAGGAATCCAACATTGTTGTTCCGAGACTCAAGTGTCAAGCGAGAGTCCGCTGCAATGAGTCCTTGAAGCGTGTTGCCCCAGCTAATGCAGCTGTGGCAGTCCCAGATATCTACCATAAACCCAGCTAAACTGCACATTGCATTTTAAATCTAAGAGGGGAAGTAATTAAACAAGAGTATAAACATCCTTTTTAGTCTGGACTGCTAAATACTCTGCGTAGGCAAAAAAGTAGAACAGACTTTTCAATATGTATTTGTATGTCCTACATATATATTCTTGATCAGCATCAAGAGGGAAATCGATTTAGCCACGTTTCTTTTAACATATATTCTTAATATTCTATATATTTTGGCAAGAAGCAGACTGTTCAATTGGATAAAAACATGTATATTCTTCTTCGGCAATAATATCAAAACCGATTAAGCCAAGTCTGTCTGTCTACTCTTCTGTTTGTGTGTCTGTATGTATACACAATTCTCAGCTAATATCCACATTAATTACAGTGGAAATATTCCATAAAAAATCATCATTTAAAGTAAACACTGTCGTATGATCAATATACCTCTGCTGTCTTCCTTGGTTAGTACAATACTTGACAGTTTTGAAGCAATCTTAACTATAACAAACGACGTAATTACCACACCCACAAGCTAATTGCTCAATTTTATTGTTGAACTAAACAAATCACTTTCTCTCACAATTAACTTGTCAATATTTTGACGTGGCCTACACGAATCGCAGGCTAAAAACGGATGTTCCTGGCAAACTGAAATCAAACGGCATTCAGCCTTCACAGTTCGCAGTTATTTCTTCGCTCACAATGGCCACAGAGTCGAGAGATTCTCCCGGAACTCGGTACCGCAGGATTATACAAATCTTGAGATTTTGCACCTCCATTTGTGGCAGTGATGTGATCGATCCCAACTTTCGCTTGTGGGCATTAAGTTACGCCATAATCTTTATCATTTTATCTTACTACGCCTGCACGCTATACACTATCTATGTGGGCGTTGTCATCGATAATAACTGGACAGTTATTCTGCAAGCCATGGCCTTGTGCTCCTCGGCAATTCAGGGATTAACGAAAATGTTGTGCTGTGTAGAAAAGTCGCATCTGGTTAAGGAGATTCAGGCGACCTACGAATCGATTTACCATGAGTACGAAGTGTTAGGCGGCGAATACTCTAGGTGCCTGCACGAAAGGATCAGTGTGTTCTGGAACGTTGTAATGGTTTTCGTATGCATCTATATAGCTGTCGTGGGCGGTATGGTCATTTATCCGGTGTACACAACGCTCGTGTACAAGGAGAAGGTAATGATAATGCAGTTTCTGGTGCCGTTCATTGATCACACCACCTACACGGGACATTTGCTGTTGATGGCAATACACGTGCTGTGCGTCATAATTGGGGGCTTTGGTAACTTCGGCGCTGACATGTACCTCTTTCTGTTCATCCTGAATGTTCCGCTAATTAAGGACCTCTTCAAGATTAAGTTGCAGGAGCTTAACGCAATTGCATTACAACGGGATAAGCACGACCAGTTGCATTCTATGCTCAGGGAACTATTGCTGTGGCATCAGAAATATGGCAGGTCAGTGTGCTGTTCATTTGAAAAGCAAATTGTATTCTATCTAAATGCTACTTTTTGCTCTAGAATTCTTCGTGCAACAGAACAAACATTCAATAAGGTCATGCTCGTCGAACTCTCGACTCTCTGCATCGGCATCCTGTGCACCATTTCGTGCATTTTTCTGCACGTTTGGCCCACTGCTCCGCTTTACTTGGTCTACTGCTTTGTCTTGCTGTATGCCTTCTGTGGACTGGGCACAGTTGTGGAGACTTCAGTGAGTTTATGAGGTCTTAATGTATCTAAGAGCCTTGTTTAGAGTTTACTTTTCAGAATGCAGACTTCATTGACGCCATCTACTCAAATTGCTTGTGGTATGAGTTGCCCGTAAAAGAACAGAAGCTAATGATTCTTATGCTGGCCAAGTCACAGACCGAATTGGCTCTGACTGCAATGGATGTGATGCCACTCTCAATGGCCAGTGCGCTGCAGATGACCAAGGGCATATACAGCTTCAGCATGATGCTCATTACCTACCTAGAGTAGAGGAAGATAACTCATGAATAAATATATATTAGAGGTTTTCAATAAAGAGTAGAATAGTAGTAATGAATTGAATACTGTACTCTGTATTTGTCAGAGTTGATGCTTCTGTTGATAGAAGTTCTATATAGTCAGATATACATTTCCTTCTTTTCAGGAGGTAAAGTAAAGAATAGCAGCTTCAATATGTAACAACGTAAGCCAAAGAATTATTATCCTTTCAGAACCTATTAGCATCGCTGTCACAAACACTTTACATAGATAAGACCCTAGATTCCTTATTAAAAGACCTGACCCAACAATATTTTAATTTCTTAACATAATTGAAATTTATTTTATTTAAAGAAATTTAAAAGAAATTTGCTGGCACCCTGCGTTGTTATGCACCCCCGTGATTATACAATATATAAAATACATACAGATGCGTGTGCTTTACATAGAGGGACTTAATAGTGTCAGGCAACAAGACACTCAGCTTGAAGCTGCGATGCGGAAAATGGCAGAGTAGAGGCAATTACTCTTGCCGGAGTAGACTGGAACATACCCTACCCCATGTCATGCACTTGCACGTACCGATAAGCAGCTCTATATGCTCATTAATTCATTCTTTTGTACAGTGCAGGGTATAAAAAGTAATTCAGATGAAAGATTGAGAGAAAGAGAGACACCGAGGAAAGGCAACTTTGCTACAGCTTTGTGTAAGCCGCAAGAAAAAACGCGTCACACAAGCGCCATTATTAAACCCATCCAGCCATGCGAGGGTGTGCGTGTTTTTGCGTGTGTGTGTGTGTGTGTGTGTGTGTGTGTGTGCGTGCGCATGTGAGACAAGTGCTGGGGGACAGAGCGTGGAGCGGAATATTAATTAATTTCTTTAACGCGCGCTCGAGCACCACAACAATGAGTAGCACAATGCGCTGTGATGTAGCAGCTCCTAGAATTATGCTATAAATATTTTACTTGCCATATTAATGCGATGCCGGCGACAAGGACGCTGGCGACGCTGTCTTAATGAATTTCAATATGGCGTCAGTCATCGCCAGGCGCGCGCCCCTCTCTCTGCCCCTCTCCCTTTCTATTCTATCTCTTTCTCATGCTTTCTATCTCCGCTGCTGTTGCTGCTTCTGCTGCTGTGCGCTCATGTGTGGAGATGCTCGGCAAATCCTTGAAATCCTTGCACTTGATGGCTGTTAATTAAAAGCCGCTTAGAAAACTGTCGCACCGGCGATTCAGGCGCCTCGTCGCGCACTCTCGACAACTTTTAAGTGCCTCGAAATCGTGTGCATTTCAAATGGAAACTTGAGTAGCGTCTGCAACATGTTGAAACTACTTCAATTCCCCGACACCGCCTGTCGGTCACAGTCAACTCAGATACTTCTCCCTGTCCCCTCGATAAGCATATTATACTCACTTATGTATGTGCAGTATGTGCGCCACCAGCGTTGATTCCGCCTGTCTGCAAACCAACAAATTTACCAAGCTTCGCGCCTCGCACTCGTCTGGCGGCTGCTTTAGCCTTCAGTTGATATTTCATGGTGCTCGCATTAAAAATGCAAAGTTAAAGCGATTCACGGGAAAAAGTTTTATCTGTCACTTCAATTGCCGCCTAGAGAGTTGCTCGTACACAAGGGAGTTTAAACACACACACGTACGAACACACACATATTTACACATAGTATTCCTATGTATGTTCTTCAGAGTCTCTTTTATTTATGTTCCTATTTAATCCATATATTTTGCTCCTCTGGGATCTATTTATTTTTATTTCGAGCGAGTCATTAAACGACGTTTCAATGCGAAAATTTATATGATATTAGGATTAAATAAAATGCAGGGTATGTGCAAGCAGTTTCAGTTTCATTAATATGAATACTTTTTTATATACTTTTGCAACATATAAATATAGTTTTATAATAATAAATTTAAATAATTTCTATAATACAGAAAGGCAATTATGTTTCTTCTAAATTTGATAATCAATTGAATTCTCATTTTCAGCTTAACGCTTATGATGAATATATTCACAGATTCTGAGTACAAACAAACTGATAAACAACATTGACTGAAAACGCACACTCACCGAAACCAGCCCACACCAACAAATCACATGCACTGCCTCTAACTGATTATTCAGGTTAATTGCTTGTCATACGATTGTGGAAGCACAATGATCAAGATAAGCTCATTCATCTCGACGGATTCCGATTGCAAAAATATTGCAAATGTTAAGAAAGGCTGGTGATTATTACGATTCTTTCACTAATATATCAATATACTTAGAAAACCTTTTGTATTAATCTAGGTAATAATAAATCATTAAACAGCAACGCTTTCTTCTGCACAAAATCTTAAAAATTTTGAAATATTTTCAGTTTTTCTGATACGCCAATAGATGGTGCGAAATCGTGCATCTGCATGCATAGTGATAAAGGGTCCTTATCTACATATCAGCGAACGGTCAGTATTGATTCAGTGCATATCAGTGAAGGGTCACTGTTGATTTAAGCGCGTGTGAAAACGTACCCTGTCGCCTACCTGCTTAAGATAGGAGTGTGCCTACGTATCATCTGCAGCGTAAGATTTTCTGCAGTTATGTAATATCGTACATATACAAAACATTTGTTTTGCAAGCCATTCACGTATACCCACTTCGAACAGTCCGCCGGGTATACCGATACACAACTAGGCTGTCATAGTTATATTTACTTATTCAGCCCCTATTCAAATCTAATCTCTACATCTGTACTCTATTAAAATTCTATTACTGGCTTTGATCTACTATATTTCCAGGGTATCTGCCTGTTGGTGACAAAGTTTATTGTGATCGTTATTGAAATATATTCAATTCAATGTCAATGTTGTGTTCAATCTCACAGACTAAGTTGAGTGCTTGAGCTGATAGGTGTTTGAGTTTGCAATTATGAGAGACACTGAAATAAATTACTACGAGGACGTTCTCAATGTACAACAAGCTGCCGAACGTTTCGAGGAGCTCAACTGCGACGAGGGACTCAACCTATGTGATTTGTCCAGCGTGGAACGCATGTTCCACCTTTGGCAAAAGAAGTTGCCACGTGTAAAGCCATTCTATGCAGTCAAGTGCAACAGTGATCCGCAAATTGTTAAAACTCTCGTTGATCTGGGAACTGGTTTCGATTGTGCATCCAAAAACGAACTAAAACAGGTGACTAACGGACTTCGGTTAGAGAAAAATAATCTAGACTGCTAACTTATACAGATACTCGACCTGGGGGTCTCGCCTGAGCGTATTATCTATGCCAATCCCTGCCGTTCCGTCAGTCATTTGAACTATGCTCGTGAAAACGAAGTGCTCAAACTGACAGTTGATAACGAATTCGAGATGTATAAAATGCACAAACATTACCCCAAAGCCAAGTGAGTAGGGTTAGCTATATATTTATTGTATATACTGTGAATAATATTGTGTATTCAATGTTGAACGTTATCTTTGCAGTCTTATTGTGCGCTACAAATGCGAAGCGAAGAAAGCGAGATATCCCCTGGGAGCGAAATTTGGTTGCGATCCCAAAAGTGAAGCTCCAGCGCTGATGCTGCTAGCGAAGGCTCTAAATTTATCGGTAATTGAACACTGATAAAACTAGATAAATGTAAATGCAGAATAACTAACGACTAACACCTTCTTCATCTAACTTAGGTAACTGGCACCAGTTTCCACGTAGGTTCCAGTTGCTTGGACAACGATGCCTACGCTAGCGCCATTGAATCGGGTAGTCAACTATTCGATTATGGAAAGCTGCTCGGGTTTGATATGCGTCTACTGGATATCGGCGGAGGTTTCCCAGGCAATGATGATGAGCAGTTTGAAAAGGCATGCACTGTACAGAGCTATAACTTTAATTCAAAACTGATCTTCAATTATAATTACAGGCAGCGGACGCAATTGATTCAGCATTGAAGGAGCACTTTGACGATGATCGTATTGAAATTATTTCGGAGCCGGGACAATTTTTTGTATCTGCAGCCTGCACAGTTGTTTGCAAGATAAATGCAAAGCGAGAGGTACGCAATGCAGGCGGCAGAGTTGATACCATCATGTATTACCTGAACGACGGTGTCTTTGGCTCCTTCATTGCCGTCGTCTTCGATGAACCTCTGAAAATTCGGCACTTTCTGGTAGTTTGTCGATGAATTTCGAATCATAACAAAAAAACAAGTTTAATCTGTATTTATTTCAGCAAACTGATGGCAAGCAGTTGCCTACATTCAAGAGCTTACTTTGGGGCCCAACTTGTGATGCTTTAGATAAGGTAAGTCTTGTATTTCTAGAGGTATTTCAATTTATCATTTTGATGGCTTTTTTAGATCTGCGCAAATGTTCAACTGCCCAACTTGAACCCAGGTGATCTGATTGGTTTTTTAAACATGGGTGCCTATACCTCTGTACTTGCTTCCACTTTCAATGGTTTCCATTGCTCTAAGATTGTATACTACAAAGCCAAAGCACTCACGATACGAGGTTGAATAAAAAACTACTCGACAGTAAGACTCTCCAGCTTAGTTTCTCTGTCCACAACATATATTCGTAGATTTTCCTGTTTAGCCTTTTCGCTTGCCTCGTTTGAGAACTTAACTAATCATGGACAAAAACTACATCAGACTGCGTAGAGCAGGCAGACAGAGAAAAAGAATAGGTTAGCCAGAAATTGGCATGACTTGGGTTTTAGTGTTTTCCCCGACTCGTTAAGGAGTCATTGGCAAAAGGCATTACCCGTAGCAGAAGAGAAATCAAGCGGGCCTAGTAAACTGAAAAGTCTGGAGAGCGCCGGGCAATGTTCACGTTCTCCGCATGGTGCCAAATAAAAAGAGCCACAAAATCCATTCACAGACTCTGCTCACGGCCATGGCTTTTCCGACGCGCGGCAGCATTTTCCAAAGTCCTTGCCCGAAAGTCCCTTTTTAAGGGGAGGCCCGCGCATAAAAGTTACTTCCTGTCGCCCGGCGGCAGCGGCGGCTGCAGCTGAAAAAGGCTAACAAAACTATTAAAACGCCGGCGACATCATATATTATTTATTTGGCTCTCTGTTTCCCCCTCCCCCTCTCTCTCTCTCTCTCTCTCTCTCTGGCTCTCTCTCTCTTTTTACGCCTATGTATGTTTATAGTTTTATTCCGTTACGTTTGGTTTTTGGGCTGGCATTTTATGGTGGCGCGGGCTGTGTCTGCGGCGCAGAGCGGAAATAGAAATCCTTTAACGGAGAATTGTGAAATAAATTTTTCACTTTACCAACAATTTCGTGTTGTCCACGTCGCATGCAACGGGCCTGCCCTGGCCTGCCTGGCCATGTGGCAGCCGTGCATGTTGCCCTAATGACGCGCAACGCCTGTAGGTCCTGCGAATGCTGCTTGCTTCCTACTGCCCACTGCCCTCTGTGCTCTGCCCTTTGGCCTCTATGCTGTGTCCTGTTCCCCCGCTCTGGCCTGCCTGACTGGAATGGATACTTTGTTTTGCTCAGGCTGTAGCTGCATTTGGCAAGCGACAAAGTAAATGAGCGTGTGGCTGCCCTGGCCCGGACCTCCCCCCTCCTTCACGCCCTTGGCCCATGTCGAGTCCAAATCCGAGTCTGCTCCGGGGCCACTCTGGAAGCCCTCTGACAACTTTATTTCAGTTTCTCTCGCTCTGCCAGACAACAGGCGCATTATTTATTTGTTGCATTTCCGCACAGCCCGACTTAGTCATTAGGCCCGAGGCGTTAGGTATTTAAAATCCTGCTCAGAACTTGTAAGCGAATTCAGCAGAGGGATTAAGAGATAGAGAGAGAGAGTTGAAAGGACTGTAGAGAAAGTTGCAAGAGTCTTGCTTTGTAACAAATTAAAATAAAGGAGTTTTCTATATAATGTGTTTATCTATTTATCTGATAAATATGTGTAAATAGAATTAGGTATCTGTACATATTGTATATACTTTTCTGATATAGATCTGTTATAATAAACATTTATTCGATAAAACACACTTTCATCTCCTTTCATATCATCTCATACCTTCTCAATGATATTGAAGAGTCCTGAAGTTATATAGCCTAATTGATTGCTACTTAGTGCTATACTTTCTAATGCATCTTCTATATATTTTATTCATTTCATCAACGTTCCCTAGCTGACCACCAATAATGCTTAATATCAACTTATTTTATATTTTTTTTCCTCCTCTTTTTTAAACACAAAATGTCCTCGTCATGATAAGTAATTTGAATTGCTTCCCCTGGGTACTGAAGCGTGGACACGTGTACGGGCCGAGCAGAATGAGAAGGGGGAGGGTGGCGATTTACCTGGAAGAGCGTCGAAATATTTCATTTGAATTTTTGTGCGACAAGCAGGAACTTAGAAATTAATAAAATGAAGCAGACATCGCGCCAAGAAGCAACGCGTTGCGTCGCAGGAACCAGCTGACAATCGCCCGGAGTGGTCCAGCTCAGGCAGGGCACCCTCCTCCCCCTCGTCTCCTTGGCGGGGCTGACAAACGCCTGGCACTTAATTTGGCAGATTTACATAAGAGCGAGCGCCCTTAGGCCGCGGGTTGCTTTTGGCTTTCAGCTTCTTTCAGCTGCTGCAGGTGCAAGTCGAGGGCGATGTCATTACGTACAATGGCTGAAGGCAGTAGCAGCGGCAGGGGTGGGGTAAGGAGAGGTGCCCGCAAAACTTTACAATGGCGGTGACAAAGTTTTGTCCTCGACGAAAAATCTCCTGGCATATGTTTCCACAGGGACTCTCTTGCTTATATTTATTTTTTTTGTGTTTAATAAAAACAGGAAATGCGCTTAAGCTATTAAAAAAGTATTTAGGAAGTATTCGGAGGTCGCCTCGCGCTGAGGGTAAAACTTTTGCCGCAGGCACTGCAGGTGTGCGCCTCGAAGGCGAAGTTTACCTGCCCCGTCTCCGATCCCGTCTCAAGATAAATTACAAGTCCGCATGATTAATGATTGTAAATAGGCTGACTTTGCCAGCGCTGTCCCTGCTTGCGTCTTTCCCCACCTTCATTCCCGTCATTTTCATCGTCGATGTCCTTGTAAAGTTGTGCGACATTTGCCAAGTTCCAATAAATATTCGAAATTACATATTCACAGACTTGCGCAGGCATCTCTGCATAAATGAATGCACATTCTGATCCAGGTATTGCCTTAATTTGCTTAATTCGAGTTTCATTATTCAATTATCCCAGCTCGAGTACACTTGAATTTTAGCTGGTAATACTTTGATTGATTGCCCCACTTTGACATTGACAATTATTCCACTGACCAAGAGATTTTAATTCGATAGTCAATTATTTAAAGTGCGTCTCATGCGACTAATAGAATGTCATATTCATAATTGAGTTCATCAAAGCTAAGTCAAGGTTGATGTGGACACTTTATACGTTGAGCTGATTTGTGAATCTACATGGCAATTGCGACGAGTGTTAATTTACTTAACCATACTTTCTTTATGCATATTTTTAAGATATTTATATTCGACTGTTCTAGATTTTTGAACACTACAAGACACTAAAGAGCTAAAATTATGAACAAAGTATCAAAAATATAAAATATAATATATATTTCACGCTAATTTAATATCTTTTAATTTTTAGCCACACCCCCTTCTGTCTTAATTGTTGGTAAACACAAAAATTATAAATAATTTCTGAAAGTATGGATTGTATCGCATAACTAACAAAGAAGTTATAAAAGAAATTCTAAAATGCATTGATTGCCTAGTGCCGCCTAAAAGTATGCAAAGCAAAAAACTTTAAACTGAGAAGTAATGTATCTAAGTAATCGTTTTAATCAGATGGGTTGGGGTAGCTTTCTTTCTAGTTTTTTAAGTTCATGAAGAATTTGACAAATAATTTGAAAGCAACCAACGTTTTAGCCGCTTTGGCGCAATACAATCGAGTGCAAACAAACTTTGATAGCAGCTCTCACACGGAAGCAAACACAAACACTGGCACACACATGCAAAGAACTTAGACCATACACACATGAAAATATGAATGTGTGTGTGTGTGGGAATGTTGGTTGCCAAATGGCTTTATTGCAATTGACACAAAAAATTGTGAGTGAAAACAACGGTATGCAGAAAACAAACAGCCAGCATAACAAACACACAACACACTCACACACACAGAGACTCCCTCACGGAGCAGTGGACAAGTAGAGGGATGGAGGAATTCGCAGATACGAGCAGTGAAACCGACCGTCAGCGCGGAACGCAAATGACAACAAAGGAATTTTTCAATATTGCAGTGCGTTGCGTATACGCGCCGTCGGCCAAAACAAATAAAATTAAACAAAGCGACAGAGTTGCGAATTCACATTGTGTGAGGAAGTGCGGGCGGGAGCAGAGCAAAGCGAGAGAGAAGGTAAGGAAATCAGGCTAAAGTGGGGGAAGGCAAGCGGGAAAGCTGAGAGAGCGCGCAAGCAGCAGGCAGAGCGTCGCCTTGCAGCGCCGCTATTTGCGCAATGTCTGCCGAACGGAAACAAAGCGCAGGCGGAAGTAATTGATTCGAGTGTGTGCGAACGTCCATGTGTGTATGTGTATGTGTGTGTTGTTTATGAGCTATGCAAATACGCAATACACATGCAAATAGCTGAGCAATAGACACAAGTTTGCACAGTTTTAAGCCAACTATGCTTTGCATCTCCTCTAAATATCCTAAATAGTACAAAGCATTTTAAATGCTTTAAGCGACTGGAAACATTTTACAACTGTTTAAAACTTTATTGAAATTTTAAGTAACATTTTATTGCACAATATTTAAAGTGCCTAAAGCACAATCTTCCATTAGGGCCTCAACTGGCGCAATTAAATAATCATCCACACCTTTTGCAGCTTTTGTTCAATTAAGAATGAACACAAATTCGCATTAAAATATTATTTGCTAAATTCGCAATGTTTTTGCAATTAGAGCTAAACACTCTACTCAATATCCCGCGTGTCTGTGTCTGTGTTGACTCTGCCCGACTAACAAACTGTGAAAATAATATGTTATTTTGTTCAAAACTGCTGCCAGCTGCATGCAAACTTAATTAACCAAAAATTATTTCACCACAATTATAATTAACAAAATATTGACCGAATATTAAAAAGACTCTCTCTCGCACTCACATCGCAGCATAAAACTTTGTGTACTTTTCGTTTAATTGTTTTAAAATACCACGCAATGCGAAATTTCATTTTGCGAATCTGCTCAACGCTGCAGAAGAATTTTACGTTAGCCAAATGACTGGCAAATCAGTAAACAATTATTTTGTGCAGAATATTTCACAGTATTTTAGTTTAATTGAACCTTGTGTGCTTAGCCATTAAATTGCCAGACACGAATGACTTTTCGTAAACGCCTTTTTGTTTGATTTAATTTAAGAAACAAAGGAATAAGTGGGCAGAGGGTTGGAAATTGAAGTTCTTTCATTAAGTTATTTTAAACCTTCTTTTGCGAATTTTAAATAAATCTTTATTATTTATTTTATAAACATTAAATTACTACACATTGCATAAGGTGTTTATGTTTTCTAAAATTAAATAAAACAAATATTACTGTATTGCTTCTTTCAGTTCATTCACCCATATTACATTGCTTCAAATATATTTTATACGTTATTGCCAACGCTAAGAAATCACAAAGTATTTTCCGTCAAAAGTCAACAACGAAATGAGCAGAGAATGAAATACGTATACGCAATATTTGTGAGCACGTAAATACAATATTTACGCACGACGTGCTCGCCTCTGTGTGAGTGTGAGAAGTTGTTAACACACTTCACGACTAATCAAACGGCACCTGTAAACAATCCACACGAGCTCAGAAGGCAGTACCTGGACCCTGGTCAGGAGGTAGCTTCAGCCCCGCAGTGGGAGATGCGAATGGAATGGAAGGGAGTGTCAGGAACAATGATTGATATCACTTGTCAATATTTCATAAAATGTTGATTTGTTCATTTTATTGTTTACATGCATCACAATTGCCACCCACACACACGCACACGTCCAAAACATGTGTGTGTGTGGGTGTGGAAGGAAGGCCTTTTTATTGCCACTCGAGTTGGGCAGCTAAACCTGCCTCTGCCTTTCCCCCTAACATTATTTGCGCCTACATCTTTGATTGTAAAATGTATGCAGACTGTTAGCGAGTACTCTAGTCACTGTTGTTGTTGTTGCTGTTACAGCCGTGATTGGTGTTGTTCCGGATGCCGTTATTTTTGCGCTAGTGATGGCAACACATTCATCAATTTCACAGCAGGACATTGGCAAAGGCAGCAGGCGCCGCCAGTTGCCAGTTGCCAGTCGCACTCTCATTACGTTTGGACATTTTTTCTCAGGGCTCAGGGCTGCCTGGCCTTTTCTTTTTTGTTTCCTATTGCGTTGCTGCTGCTGCTGCAGACATAACGGCACATTAATATGCGCATAAATATTTCATTTTGTTATTTTTGTTCTCTCACTTTATCAGCATTACGTTCCTCGTTTTTTTTTATAATTTTGACGCTACATTGATTGCTTTTTTGCGCACCGTGGGTAGATTGGCATGGAAATCGACACGAATTTAGTCAAGAGTTGAGACTGTAAGAGAAGGAGCGAAAAAGAAAAGGTAAATATGTGCAAGAGAAAGTATACAAGAGAGAACTAGTAAGAAGGCTACAGTTGGTATTCAAAGCTCTCAATTCTTTTGCCTGTTAAATAAGTAAAAAGTTTTATTAGTGTCCTTCCCTGTGGTAGAAGAGAGCAGAGAATTCAGCTCTAGAGAAAAAACTGAAATGCGCAGCTAATTGGAGCGTCCACTCTATAAACGAAATTGTTTTCGAATAACAAAACAATTATTTTCAGAGTGTGAAAACATCACTCAAAAATCGCAGCAATTTTTTCATACATTTCACTCATAACTGTCAATATTAATGCGAGCAAAAAACTCAAAGTTCCTCCCTCCCCCTTCTTCCTATTTCTCTCTCTTTCCTTTCCCTTTCTCGCCTGTATTTTTCTTTTCAACTTCGTGTGGCAAAATATATTTCGATGCCAGTCAACAAAGTTGCAACGCCCGCGTTAAGGTTGAATGTAAAGTGAAACCTACACGCAGCGGGAATATTTTATTTGCACTGCTGAGTAAAAAAAAGAAAAATTACACATACGCCCCGTGGTGCAATAAGCAACAGCAGCTGCTACGCAAAAACAGCTCGCTCTGGCTCCCTTTCGCATGCTCTGCCCTCTCTCGTTCTCCTCTCTATTTCTCTCTGTGGTTGTGTGCCCGCTCCACGTGTGTTTGCATACACACGAAAGTTGCCCAAGACAAATACAAACAGCAAAGTTTCCAGCTCAGTTGCGGGAGGGCAGAGGGAGCCACGCCCCCGCAACTGCTTAACATCTGATGTTTCAGCAATTAGAGCAGATATGTGTCTGCTCTCTATGTGAGCTGGACAAGCTTCTATTTTTTGCGTGTCTCATGCATAAAGCAGTTGCTAATTGAATTCCCTGATACGAGCCAAATGAGCTAGGGCCCGGAAATTTGTGGCGGTATTCGTCCATGAACCAACAACAACAACAGCTATTGTTGTTGCTGTTGTTGTTGCTGTTGTTGTTGCTGTTGCTGGGCTGTATCTGTTTTCAGCTGCAGCAGCAACAGCAGCAACGCAACTTCACCAGGCCACAAACATTAGATGCGCTCGTAATAGACATCATTGCAGCTAGGCAGGCAGGCAGACAGAGAGACAGAGAGACAGGCAGGCAGGCAGGCTGTTCCCCCTGACTGACGCGCGTTCTTTATCTGTCCAGGGAGTAACCACTAGCCTGTCTTCTCCTAACATGCCTCCACCTAGGCTGCCTTCTCTCGCTTCAACTTCCTTCTACTCTCTCACTCCCCTTTGCTTTCTCTTACTGCCAATTTCACTTTGGCCTGCACTCTGCTATTGATGGGCCTGCATTTATACTTGTCGTTCAATTCGCCGGCGATATATATCGAGAGTTGTCCTTGCTGCTGCCCCATGCCACATGCCACACGCCACATGCACTTGATGATGGCTTTCCAAAGTCAAACACTTGCCCAGTCCAGCGTTGGCCATATAAACTTGGCGTTAAGTTATTTGAGTTTAGCCAAGCGTCGCCAGCGTTGCCGGACTGCGACAGTCACTGTGATTTACAATTATGTGTGTGTGTGCCTGTGTGTGTGTGTGCTAAATGGCAGCATCTTTCCGTCTGTGGTAAATTATTTTGGCCTTTTAAATGTATGTTTTCTGCTCCAGTTAGCGAGGCGCATAAATATTTGAGAGCGACTTTAATGCCAAACATAAAACTAAGCCGCGAGTTTTCTCTTTTCTGTTGTGCTGTGGAAAATCTGTTTGCTTTTGTTTCGCTTGCTGGCGTTGAACTTGTTTTTCTCTCTGGTCAAGCCAGGCGAGCGCAAGCCGCTTACGTGTGTAATCCTCAGTCAGCGGTTTATACGGATTTGCAGCATGCCCCACACACACTCACACACACACACACACAGTAACACACATCACTCAAATAGAATGTCAATTGTTTCTACCTTGCACTCCATTTATATTTTTGCATTTTTTTTCATTATTTCAGCTTTGGTTTGTGTGCTCGTTTTTGGATCTGGTTGTCAGCTGCCTGTTGCCAGTTACATGTTGCCAGTTGCACTGACAGCTACCCCTCTCCCTCCCCTCCTCATCCGTCTCGCTCTTCTTTGCCTTCATGGCACTCGCCTGTCAGCCTTCATTCTAAATCAAATTGCATAACAGCCCCTAATTAATGAGCCCGTCCAACTGGCGTAGCTCTCGCATTTCAGTTCATAAATTACACTGTCCATCATTTCGCTGCGCTGCGCTAAACTAGTAAGTGAGTGGAGAAAAGGGAGAAACTAAAATGGCCAAACTGGATGACTGGATGCCATGATAAAGATAGTTTGGCAAAATTACTTTGCCAGCGCGCTCTGCTCTGTAATTTGGCACAGCATAATTAATAAACCTCGTTGCAATTTATTAAACTTCAGTTTGCAGAGAGAGAACACTCGAAAGCGCGTATTGCGAAATGTGCAAGCAAGGGGTTTAGATTGGTCGGGAGAGGGGGGCGTGGCAGTTCCTCCTTATGTAATTTTAGTCTGATACTTATCGTCTCTCTCCTCTTACTTTAACTGGCTAGAAGTGTTCAGATTTATCATGAATCTTCTCTTAAATGGAGCTGTCCAATCATAAACATATTTCACTAAGTAAGTGCTCTATTATATTACTATTTCTTGATCTTATCAGGCAAATGCACATGTCACAATCTCGTTGATAGTTGAGATGCTATGCGAGAGAGAGGGAGCTTCGTGTTGAGTCACCTTGTGTGATTGCATTGATTAAAGGCAGCCGCTCTTTTCTTGTCTCTCTCTCTTTCACTTACTTTGCTCTACACTTCTTTATACTCTTCTCTCTACTCTACTCTCCACTCTTCTCTCTACTTTTCTCTTCTCTCTACTCTCTTCCCTTCTTCATCACCCTTTCAATCCTTTCCCATCCCTCTCTGACCCTGCTCCAAATGCGGTCCTTTGCTTTGTCCTAATGAAAAATGGCCTGCGACAACAATGTTGCTCAGCGGGTCATAAAACTTGTGCAGCTACAACGGCGGCAACAACAACAAAAACAACACTGACAGCAACAACGAAAAGAGCAGCAAGCAGAAGAGGAAGAAGAGGCAGCGTAGAATCCACAAAATGCGGCACGCTGCACTTGCTTATCTACGCGTCGTCTATTTTCTTAATTTAACCATCTCTTTCTCTCTTGCCTGCGCGCTCTTTCTTCAGCTTCTCTCTCTGTATCTCTTTTTCGCCCCTGCTCCATCTCCTCTTCATTTTTTTCTGGCTGGAGAACTTAATTTCGCAGGCTGCTCATAAAGAAGAAGCTTGTGCACAGTTGCCATTTCTCTTACACTCGCCACATTTTCAGCTGTTGTTGTTGCTCTTCATCTTCTTCTTCTTCTTGTTGCTGTTTTCATGTCAATGTTGTTTTTGCTGCTGCTGTTGTATTTCGTAATTAACGCGCGTAATAAGATCACGATTAAGATTTTCTCTCGCTCTGCCTTTTCTCACCATCTCTCTCACTCTCTCTCTCTCTCACTCCGCGCTGCCTGTTCAACTTCATTAATTTTAATTCCAGTTCTTCTTTATTTTCATGGCAAAAGAAATGAAAAGCGTCCGCTCGGCAATCCACCGGGCATAAAGAAGGCGAAAATTAGCATAGATTATGAGCGGCTAGTGTCAGTTTCTCCAACGAGTTTTCCATTTTTCCTGTGGCAGCAGGAAAAGCCAATTGCCTGCGCCATGATTAAGCGTGGCTTATTGTTGTTGCGGATGTGTTGTCTTGGCCCCAAATAAGTTTGTCTGGCTTCATTAAGTTCAGTGCGTAGGAGAACAAATGTGGGCCAAGGAAAAGGTCGCCAAATTATTTGTAATTTTATAAACTTGCATGATACGTAAGTAAATGTAAACTTAAGTTGAAGATTTCCATGAAAAGAGAACTGTCTTGCTGTACTTGATTCAATTAAAATGGTAATACGAAATAAATGCGTGCTCTTCAATTGCTCACTGCGTATACGTTATATTTGTGGTGCCACTTGACCCTTTTGCAGTCGCCAAAGAAGAAGAATCTCCCTCTCTCTCTCTCTCGGCTCTTGCCTCGGAATTTATTCAGCAGCCAGCATACATTTTCATTTTTCAATTAGGCATTTCCCCAGCTCATTTCCACTAGCTGCAACTGCAGCCGTGAAATGTCTAAAGCACCAGCGACGAACCAAGATTGCCTTTTCATTAAGACCCGGCTACGCAAGTCTGCGCTGAAGCACTTCATCTTTTTGTCCGTTCGCTGTGGCTGTGCAAAAGTTTTTTGCATTTGCCGTTGATGGAGTGCTGGGGATCCTTGCCAGGGATCCTGCGTCGACGACGCATCCTCGACGCAGCTTTATCATGCTGCCAGGTCCAAGGCGGGACGAGCGCCACGCACACTTGATTATGTGCATTTACAGTGAAATTAATTTCTACTTTGGCCAAAAAAAAAAAAAAAAACGGAAAAACCGATGCAAAACGAAAAAGTTTCATGTCGCTTGCGGCTTTGCACTGACAATTAGCAAAAGTAAAACAAAAACGAAAACGAGAAAGGAGAATGGGGAATGGGGAAAAAAAGCAGAAGACGAAAATGACTCATGCCCATAAAAGTTGTGCCGAAAAATGCGCGCAAATGTTGCCATTTGTGACAAGGGAAGGCCCACACCCACCACCCCTTACCACCGCCTCTGCTTCCCCTTTGGGGCAAAGCGAGGCATGTCTCATAGCACCCTGAGGCTCGTCCCGTAAGCCGCTTATCAAAATGCGCTTTTTGTCGCCGTCTCCTCCGGCAGTGCCCCCGTCACGCCTCCAGCTTCCCGCCTTCGCGCCTGCTTTATCATATTAGCTGTGCGTTCGAGTATATGAAATTTATTTTCGAACTTTTAACGAGCTTCGTTTTTGCATCTTTTCACCTCCCCACGTCCGCCATTTACCCTTCCCCCTTGAGCCCTTTGTGTGCTCCGTAGAATGAGATTAATTGCATATATGGACTGGACCCAGTGGACCCCACTTTGGTTGGCTTACTCAAGCCACAGTCATCTTGGTAATTGCAGAATGTCAACGATTTCCCAATTGATATTCAAAGTGAATTTCTGTCTGCCGACCCCTCCCCCCACTTGGTCAACGGTGGCCGAGATGTGTCCGAATAAAGTCAAATGTTATACAATTTTATTTACAACCTGTTACGGCGTCAATTCTAACACATACTTAAATGTAATTTTCCGTAAAACGACGAACCGAAAGGCCAACAAAGTAACAAAATACGAAGGGGGAACAGCTGAAGGGGGAAAAAACATGAAACATAACCCAAAAAACGAAATGAGTAACGAGCCGGGCAAAGGATAAAGCGCGACCGCAGAGGCAGCGCCAACGTTGGCAATAAACGAAGCAGAGCCAACAAAAGAGTGTGGGAAGTGGGTCGGGGCAGGAGGAAGGGCATGTGGATGGAGCTGAACCTTTTTATTGATGCTTTTACATGTCATAAAATATTTTTTATAACATACTTTCAGGCGAAGGCAGAAAACATTTTGTAAATGCTGAGCACGAGAAGGAACATTAAAGCGACCAGCGCACTCGCACTCTCACTCACTCACCTCAACTCACACTCGCATAACTCACACACACTCACATACCCCCTACACACTCCTATCCTACACTCACACTAACAGAACTTCTGTAGTGGCATTAGCATTAACATGAAAGCAAACTCGTATGAAATTTCAACAATTTGAACTCTTTGCTTTTTTTGAACATGACCAGCCCCTTGCTACGCATTTATTCAGTAAACTCGTAAGCTAACAAAGCATAATTTACAGAGAGAGAGGGAGAGAGAGCCACAAACAAACATACACACACATCAGCTGTGGCTGCAAATCGCAATAGTTTTCCACAAAGAAACATTTCAAGCGTGTGCGATGAAGGTGTGTGCAGGCTGTCAAATTAGACTCGACCCTAAACATGTGTCGAGTTCATAAAGTTATCAATGTACATTTGGGTGGGTTGAGAGATGGAGTGGGACATTCCAAACTGATGAATATCCAACACTTCTTTCAGATATTCACAATGTATTCACAAGCAATTTGTGCCCTGTTCTTAACTCTCCCTCCCTTTCACTTGAAACTTTGGGCTGGCTCAGTCATCAGTGTGATATATCCTCCACATATGGTAAACACAGAAATATGGAAAACATTTTTGTAATTCCAGTGTCAGATATGGAAATGATATTCTGCAAATGCTTTCTGGCGCTTTGATTTGTAGCATTTGCATGTTGTGTTTGCTGGGAGTTTCAATTTGAGTTTTTAGTGAAAACTTTTGAAAACCAAATGGACATCAAACGAAATCGTCTCCCTGTCTCACTCTTTCTGTTTGTGCAGGTCGAAAAGGTACTGTGTGAAAGCCCTAAATTGGTTTGTGCGAAAATCCATTGGAAATCTCTTACTTTAATCGACACGAAGAACTTTTTGCCAAATCTCACTGTAGCTGCTTTAAGTCAACTTGAATTTGAGTCACTTGCTGTTTACATTTGAATATCTTAAAGCTGCTTCGGTTAGTTAACTGGCAGGCAACACGTCAGACGCTGCGTATACTTAATACGCAAACTACGTGCCGCTCAGCACAACAAGCATAATAAACGTCAGAGTGCTACAAAGAAACAACAGCAACAACAAGCAGAAACGAAGAAGGGTTCGGTGGCCTGCAACGTCAACATCAAAATGCCATAAAGAACATGTTGGTGAACCAATAAAGCGTAGACAGTACACTGTGCAAAAGCGGAAAGCCGTCAAGCAAATGAACTGCAGCCGGCTCAGCGAAAATGCTTTGAGAACACACACACACACACGCACACACACACAAGTTTTGGCATATAGTATGACCAAGAAGGGGTCTCACGTCGCAGGAAGACATGCACAGAGAAACTACAACAAGATATAGAAAAGGAAGAGAGAGAGAGAGAGTGCGACTTTCCCGAGAATCGAGCGATAGACATCACACACGTTCCTCGTGCCCCGAGGCACCAAGTCCGACTCCGACTCCGTTCCCGACACAGGAGGGGGGAAGCTGAAATTTCGCTACGTGAGGTCATTTGGTAAATGTTTTAACAATTTAGATAAAGTTAACACATTTCTTTAGACGTTCGCCCTCGTCCCGAAAATGTAAAGGGAATCTTGCAGCACTCTGCAAATGGGCATAAAATTAGTTGGGTCAGTCGTTGGGCACACACGTCGGCGGATGTGACCAGTGCTGCCAGCCACCGGATGTCCTTGACACAGACACACACACACACACGCAGACATTCACAGGGACACAGCACAATGAACTTGGCCTTGCACAAACGTTTATTATGTTGATAAGGAAAGCGACACACAAGAGAGAAAAATGGCAGCTGCTCATTTCGGGACGTAATTTAGTGTTGAGCACTGTGACTGATAACCGAGCGAGCGAAAAGGGTTGCCAGACTTGGCCTCGCCTGGCCTGGCCTGCTTGACATGCAGATGGCATCGCAGTGCTCATAATTTACTCACATTTACATCAAATCTGCCAAGAGAGAGCGAGCCAGCGAGGGCCACTTTAAAGTTGCGCCTCCAACATGCGAAACGAGCCACGATGCAGGCCATTTGCATAACAAGTGTAGCCGGGAGACTACAGCTGAATTGCGTAAATTTGAGGCCATAAACGTGCGTTACTCGACTGTGAATGCGATTGGGCAATCGCTTTGTTATGGCGCAACGGGCGTATGAGTGATTTTTTACCGGCACTTTTTTGTTCTAAAAATTTTATAAACCGTAAATAAAACAAGTGAAGAAACTTCACCTCTCTCTTAACTTTAATTCTCTTCTGTTTTTTTATTTTCACATTTTTTTATAGCATTTTCAACTAGATTTTTTCATTGTACAGCACATTCAACTATCTGCAGTTTAAGGTGACAAAGTGCCTTCGGTAAAGGGAACCTAAAACTAGCTGCACTTGCACCGCACGCAGCATGTACTGGCACAGCGGCACAATCTGTGCAGATCAAGTGCCAATATTGCATGACATAGCATCACTTTCAGCCCGGCAGCGACAAGGGGGAACTGGAACAAGCAGACGCACGGCAACGGCATTGACAACGAGAAAAGGGAACAAACAATCAGGTGCACATCCTTGCTGGCACTGCGTACTATTTCACTGCAGCTGCAGGCATGTGCGTGCAATGTTTGAGATCGCCCGGGGGTAGTTGGTGTATGGTATCCCCCCTGCAGCACGTAAAAAGTCCCAAAAAGCATTCACCTAATCACGGTTTGTTGTTGCAATTAATGAAAGTGTTTAAGTCGATTGAAGATAAATATAATTACATGATTTGTATACGCTTGCAAAGCATTTGAGGAGACAACTCTGACTTTATAAAGTTTATATGTTCTGATCTAAATGGAAGTCAAGCTCACTCCGTCTGTTGCAACACTGGTGTCTTAGTTTCATATTTATCTTTCAGCGGCACGCTGTTAACAAGTTGAAAAGAAGCAAACCAAGTCAACATTCATAGTCGCAGCAGAGAACATCTTTACTACAATTTATAATTTAATTAGTTTTATTTAGTTTAAAATTCTCATCAAAATCGTAGTTGATTCCTTGATTAAAACTCATAATGTACTGAGAGTCTTAATGCTGCAAGCCTAGTTGGCGCTGTTGCACATCGGATATGCTTTGGCCACGTGTTGCAGCATGTTCTTTGGACGAGTTCTCTTTCCGTCTAAAATGGACGCTACCCATCGCAGTTAGCTTTCACTAGACATTTCCGCTGTGAACGGAAATCATGGCAGGCCATTGTGAATAGCTGTGGTATTAGACAACAAAAGGGAGCAATTGAAGTCGTCTTTGATAACGTGGTGGAAACATACTGCGGCTAATCAGCGGATATTTACGAGAAAATAGAGAAGAATTCGGTCTTGCAAATTACAATTCTTTGCTCAGCAAATTGCATTTTGAATTTTAAATATAATGTATGAATTAAATTGCTAAAAATAAATTTCAAACATTGCAGTTGAGTTTTGTATAAATTTTTAATCGCTCATGTTCATTTTTCTTCCACCATGCATAAAGTAATCTAGTAATATTAATTTGTATTTTATTTTACTTCTCGAGCATGAACCTTAAGTAAACTCAACATTTTTGGATATAATTTTCGGATATGCCAGCAAACAAAGTGGCCACAAATTGTGTTTTTATTGTGCACTTTAACCGCAACTGAATACTGCTGAGAGCCCAAAGAAAATTCAAGCTGAAACCAGGCCAGAGAGGGATAGTGAGAGAGAGAGAGAGGAAGGGGGGGGGGGAGCTGAGTAGAAGCTCGAGACGTTCCATTCATTATGCAGGCCATGTGCAGAGTGCAAAGTCTTCAAGTGACAGAAACAGGACAAGGCAAATGGCAGCGGCAGCGGCAGCAACTGGATGGAGGAATCAGCTCCAGCTCTGGCTGCGATTCCGGCAATGGACACTGCCGCAGGCATTAGCATCGAAACGATTCCGACAGACAGGCTGAGGGGAGCCAGAGCGGAGGGTATGAAACGACATAAGGAGTGTGCAGAGTAAGAGATCTACATTTGTGCACAGCGATGGAAACGTTGCTGCTGCTGTTGTTGTTGTTGTCAAGTTGTTGTTGTTGTTGTTGCTGAAAACGAAAGCAAACCGAACGAGTGAACGAGAAAAATAATTTTTAATTTTTTCCCTTGAGCGCCCTCGCTCGACTGTTAGCATTTTGATTATACTTTCAAATGGAATTTACAGAAACTTTCGGCTAGTTGAACGTGGCATAAACTGCATTTAATTATTAACAGCAATAACAACAAAGCGGCCCCCAAAAACACTAAGGCCAAAACAATAAGCCGATGCGTTGTGTAAACTCGAATCGGGGAATATATATATATATAGATGGCAGGGCTGTGCTCAGAGAGAGGAGTGAAAGGAGTGACGAGCAAACGGGGTTAAGTGCGTTGGAGAATCTGGGGCAGTTCCTGCATCCGTCAGCTGTGCGGAAGTTTCTTCATTTACCACTTGCCACATGCCCATTTGCCCAAATCGGGCTTAACTGCGGCTCTACATTTCCTATGGCTTTCATTTAGCACGAACTGATGGCAGAGACGCCCCTGTCCTGCCTTGCTCTACTCTGCTGTGTCCTGCCCTGCCCTACCCTGCCTGCTCTGCCTGCCTGCTCTGCCTGCCTGACTGACTGACTGACAGGCCCATTGGATAATCGAAAATTGTTGCTGCTGCTGCCACTGCTGTGTTATTGTTGTTCTTTCTGTGTCCTGCGGCAGCTGCCTCCCTCGATGCGAATTGCGATTCAAATTCGCATTTCATTGTTTGCCGCATTCGTTTTGTTATTCAGGCCATGTTTCGGGCACTCAAAAGACAATTCACATTTTGGCTTTAAAAATATGACCAAGAAAAAAGAGTTTAGTTTTGCATACTTTAAAGAGAGACAGAGAGAAAGAGAGGGTAAAGGGAGAGAGTGTTAGTTGGTAATTTCCGATTTGTGATTCCCGCTGATTCGCCTTAACCTTAATTATTCATTAACATTTGATCAGAAATCGGAGATTTGTGCATATTTCAAGGCCTGGAGATTATTGTTGATGAGCAAGTTCAGTCATCAGTTACTAATAAACAAACAGACTTTGCGGCTCCCAGGGTGTGTGTGTGTGTACGTGTGTGTGTGCCCTACTGCAGTGCGTCTGTTGGCTGCGACCCAGTCTCGCTGGAGCGACCATATCACTTCTCCCTCCTCTCCCCTCCTCAGCCACCCCATCAATCTGAACCAGAGGTTTTTGCCCGCCAACTCTGTGGCCAACTTGTCTGTTTGCTTTGGGGCGTTCGCCAGGCCAGGCTAGGTCAGAACAGGCCAAGCCGGGCGCATGTATTAAAGCGATTTTGTTTACACGCGTGTTAAATGATATTTGGGTCGGGACTGCCCCGCCAATGTTGTTTCATTGTTGCACAACGTGCGGGAGCAGGGAACAACAGCAACAAAAACAACTACGTTTTCCGCATGTTAGATTGGTTAAATATGGCGTGTGCTTTGGGTGGGTTCAGGTCACTGGAGCCAGTCCACGCGGCTGCTGCTGCTGCTGCTACTTCTGTACATAACATGTTCTACTCGTGTCGTGATTAAGACAAAAGTTACACGCATCCAGCTAAGTTTTGCATACATTAGCGACGCTTAAGGCGTATTAAGTTATGTATTTTAATAACTATTTAGCTAAGAGATACAGTAAGAAAATGAGGAGAATATTCTTTAAGATTAATTGCTGTAAATGAAAAGGGGAATAGGTGGTTTGCAAGGCAGCTTATTTGTCTATCTATTGAAAGGCTTTGCTAGCAAAAGAATTTTATTGATTATGATATCGCAACTTTATTAATTAATTTAATTAATTAATTTAATTATTAATAAAATATTTCTCAACTTTGTCAGCACAAGTGCAAACTCTGACAATAAGATATGCTTAACTGATTGAAATACCTACGTCTCACTTGTGTCAGTCAATAAAGGCGGCCTGAGTATCTGTTATACTATATATAATTTATATATACATACCCTGCGACTATCCTACTGTCGAGTGGGATCGCCTCTTGTTTTTCGTGCTCTGCACTCTTCAAGTTCAGCTTGAACTAATTATTTATAACTAATTACAGAATTATGCAAAATGAAGCTCCATTTTCTGCCAGCTTGCAGGCGGGCAAGCACCTAAATGTTAATGCTAGTTTCTGCTGCCCAAAGTGATATGAATGACGGCGAAACTTAAAGTTGAACTGAACACACAACGTTGATGATGATGATGATGATGCTGCTGATGCTGACGGTGCCTCGACTATGCGGAGGCACAGCATGTTGCAAGTACCATACGTAGAAAATCAGAGGGCAGCAGAAAGTTAGTTCAGGCAGCACGAACAACGGCAGCAGCAACAGCGACAGCAACAACAACAGCCTCAATGTCTACACTAAACCTGAATGTCTAGCAATTTGCTAAACAAGAAAATAATTGACTTGCCACAATGTGAGGCATGCGAGGCAGCACTCAGACACTGCGCGCCACACAAACACGCACACACACACAGACAAGCAGACAGCAGCAGCAGCAACAACAAGAGGAGTGGCAAACTTAAAGGCACAACAGTAAATTGAATTTCAGCCCGCCTAAGTATGCAACATTTTTTGCCGGCCACCAGAGCAACCGCCGCCCACTTGAGCGGCTAATGGGGTAGAAAAACGGGTCGCGTGAAAAGCGCATGGCATAAAAACGAATGCGCTTAAATGAAGCTCGTGATGGTCATGCCGATGCTGATGCTGATCCCGATGCTGATGGGATGATGTTGATAGCCAGCCACGGGGCAGCCTCCTGCTCGGCTGCTGCGATGTTGATGTTGATAAGTGGAACTTGAACGTCAACAACGCATGAGGCCCCCAAATGCAGCGAGCGATAAGATAAATTAATTCAAGTGTCCTGTTAAGCGTGCTCCATGCCCAGCCCCTCGTCCAAAGCGGCCCCTGGCAGCGCTGCCTACTACCTCCTGCTTGCTGCTCCCTTTCACTTGCCAAGTTAATGAACGTAATTTTTTGACCCCTGTCCCTGTCCCTGTCCCTGTCCCTGACTGACTGGGCCATCAAAGGCATGCATAATGATTTGCCCGTCGGCTTATGAAATACGAAAATCAACGAGCGCCCACGCCGTGCTGCCTTCTAAATTATGTTATCAGACGCCGTCGACTCTGCCACGCAGACAGGGCATGGCAGGGCAGGTCAGGTCAGGGCAAGCAAGCATCGAGCAGGCCAGAACGCATCTGAATGTGTGCTCCAATGCCATGTCAACAAGCCCGGCACACGCGTCAGCAATTGCCAAGCCCTGATTTAGCATCCGACGAAATGTGACCACGACAAAGCGACGCTCCTCCCACATGCCTTCACAAATTGGCAGCGCGTGGCAAGGCCCAAGCAAAGGGGGAAACGACGGGGGCTCGTTACCAGACGACACTGAAGTCGAAGACTTACCTCCACAGAAAATCGCTTGAAACCCAACGCAGCCAACTAGCTACTGCAATTGCCATTATAATCAGAGTAACTTAATGTTCGGTAATGCATTTGGAACTATGTGGAAATCTCAAAAAAATATATATATCGCATAAGATTCATTATGATGAAAAATAACACTTAACTCTTGTTAAGGAATTCAAAGAAAAAGTTTAAGTTAAATGTATAAAAAAGGAATTAGGCTTAGATACTTTCAAAAAGATGCCAACAGTACCTTAGATTTTCATAAAGGATATTCTATATATAAATATATATGCAATTTCTTTTCAAGCATAAGTGATCGAAAAATCGATGAATCAAATTGAAGTTTTCTATGACGAAGATGCTTCCACATTTTATGATAAAGAAGTCTTGAAAAGTTCCTTAAATTATTCCTTATTCCAAAACATATTTGAGGTTGTATAACCAAATTAATCACACTCGACGCATATCTAGCAATATAAATAACATATTTATCTGACAGAAAGAGTTAAAGAAGAAGATAGCACTAAGTTAAAGAGGAGTACTCGTTCCTGTAATTGACTAATTAAAATCGCAAGCAAATATTAGTAGCTATTTTTTTTGATACCAAGCAAAACTGTTGTTTGCCTTGTTAACAGCTGAGTCGGCTGGCAAAGCATTCAATCTGTTTCCACTTTACACATTTATGGCAGCCAAGCAGAGTCGTTGTTCTAGTGCAGAATGCAAACGGATTCGCACACGCACACTTGAGAGCCAAGGAGCAGCGGTCATTTGATAGGATTGAGGCTGCTCTTCCTTGTGCACGAGGTATAATGCAAATATGCCATAAACTCAAAATGTCAGAGCAAAGTGCAACGGAAGCAACAACAAGGGGTCGACAGCAGCAGCACCACAATACTCTTGACTGCAGTGGAACGAGACGGAGCAAGGTGGGGGCTATGGAGGCTGTGCTGGGGAATGACAACTACGGCAACATCTCAACTGGATGTGGCATTGTTTTTGCCCCCGCTGGCAGCTAAGGAGTTCGCCTGCGATTGATGGATGGCAAATGGGAGAGCAGGCGGCAAGGCGAGCAGCATGAAGCACCACAATCAACGTCATTATCTGACATGGGGCTGAGCGTGCTTAAATTGTCACCTCAAAGGACAGGAAGAGAGGCGACGAGATGCGCCACTGACTGACAATATGCGAGAATTTCAATTAAATTTTTGCCTGAGCAAATAAACTGAAATCTGTTTAATGAAACATGCGACATTTTCATATCATAATTTAATGTTGCTCGGACAACAAACAAGAGCAAAGGCAAAGCAAGAACAAGCAGTAGGCCGCAGGCCACATCCACATGCCCAACCTAACTCCAGTCCAATGTTGTCCATCACAGTCTTCTATTCCGTATTCCAGTGCTCAGTGCTGGACCCGCCTGCAGTCGAGCTTTGTGTGGCAACTATGTAAATTGGCTTAATTAATGCAAAATACTTTCGTAAATTGAGCGCACGCAAATGGGATCAAAGTTAAATTTAATAAGCTTTCATTTTGATCTAATAAATGTTGCCAAAATGGGATTTTCCCCCGTGTCTCCCTCTCTTCCACCCCTCTCAACATGACGTATGCTTTGTGTGCAGTTAAAAAACACCAAACCGGAAACTAAGAGGCTTACACAGAGATTAATTTCTGATGACTGTCGAGTTGAGTTTGCCTCAAAAGAAAACCAACTATTTAAACTAACCGAAAGTCCGTTTGGTCAGCCCACCAGCCAGGTAGGTAGCTGACATTGCAAACAAACCCGACTACAATATACCCCGCAAACGATGTAAATGTTTTTATTGCTAATGAAAATAATAATAATAATAAACAACTGTCATAAAAAGCAGCAATAATAATAACAATAATATTGTGAATAAAGAGCAGCTCTCTCCCACTCTCTTTCCCCTCTGTTTCTCTCCCTCTCTCTCTGTCTCTCTTGTTCTATGTTAGTGTAATCCCCTCAAGCCTCGTTCACATGCAGCGCGTAATCCGCAGGTGCAAAAACGAAACTATAACTGGCATTATGAAGATAATCGGAGCTGTGATTATGATTTAGCTGCGAGTGTTTTTATGTTTCCGGTCCGCCGGCAGCAAACCGGATGGAATCAAAGCCAAGGAACATGGGAAGTACGAACGGTGGCACGTGGGTTGCCACCTAGGTGGGAAGGGAGGGGGGGGACTGAGGGGGAGACACCAAGCGGCTCATTTCCTTGCCGAGGGAACACCGAGTGAAACACAATAAGTAATGCGCATAATGAAAAACAATGAAACGTTTTACGGTATTCACATCCCTGCCACGCCCCCCGCCCTTCCACCTCCTGTTGTACTCTAATGAACATAAAACGTGCGGTGGGATTAATGCGATGCGAGCAGAGCAGCTCGCGGGGGCTAAGCTCGACTATCTACAACAAAAGTTCACACACCCCGAAACACACACACACACACCCACACACACACTCACACAAGTGTGTGTTCTGGCGCCTAGTCGGGGCCGGCACATTAATTATGAAAAATTAGTTATTGATGTGGCTCCTGCGTGGATGTTGCTAAATCACGTGGCGAAAGTTCATTTCGACAGCCGCAGCCATTAAAATGAGCAATGGCCCAGCACATTATATTACGTTGCGTTCCGTTGCGTTACGTAACTTTGTGGCTGCCACCTAATTACAGTTATTATGCGCCAGTTAAGCCGCACACACACACACACGCTCGCACGAAACTAGAATGGAATTGGAATTGGCAAGTGAACAATGCGTCTGCCAATTTGGGAAAATTTGAAACTTTGTTATTGCAACTGCTTCATTGATTGAGCTTTCTCTCTCACATTCTCTCTCCCTCTCTCTCTCTCTCTCACTCTCCTCTCTTCAAATTCCATATATAAATCAAAACAATGACCGAAATAAATAACAAAATAATTTGCCCTCTCACACAAAGTTCTAAAAATCAATTTCAGTCACGCCAGTTAAAAAGGTGTTCAAAAAAAAGAAATCCTCACATCAAATTGTAAATTCGATTTGGAAAATCCATTACAGAGCAGCAGTGAAAATAGGAAAAATACAATTTTAAATATTTTTACTGTAACCCCTACGGTTAAAGGGTGCTGCATGCAATGAAATATTTTACACAAACAAATGCAACAAAGCAGCGACAGGAGCAGGAAACAAAAGTTGAAACACACACACAAGAAAAACGAAACTCAAACAGTGCAAAATGAAATTAAAAAGAAACAGAGAATGGCAAATTAAAATGGGAATGAACACGAAAATGAAAGGGAGACTGCAACAGGCGCTGATTACAAACAATTGTAATATTGATGCATGTTTTAAAATTCAAAAGCAGAGCTTGCAATCGAATTGGTTCGAAGGTGGAGGAAGGGGGAGAAGGCATATATACTTTGCATTCTATTTTCTTTAATCCAAAGATATGCAGGCCTCACACTATGCGTATACTTACAACATTACGCATACGCACTGTCAGCCGAAGCAGTTTGATTTTTCTAATGCATTTTCTATCGATTCAATCGTTGCCATTAGGAAACCCCCTTACGACCGCACATTTAAGTTATCAAAATTTATAGTGCATACTTGGTCAGATACAGTGCGGGAGAGGGGAGGGAAAAGAGGAAGGAGAGGGGGCGGTACTTGCCTGGACCCGCCTTTAGATAATGTTGTCATTAATTTTTACGATATTTACCAAGTTTAATGCATTTTGCTGATGCTGGCGCACAAGTTTAATGAAGGCAAACGCACAAACTCTTTTAAGTGACTTTGTGGCCAGAGAGAAGAGTGGAAAAGGGAAGCAGAAGGGTAAGGGGGCAGTTCGTTCAGGGTGGAGAAAGAAGACGCTGCATATTTCTTCGTTAGATAGCAGCTCAGTCCACATATGCAGCGCACTCAACACACATTGACACTCAGAGGGCTGAGAGAAGGAAGGAAGAGAGGGGAGTGCCATGAAATGTTTCAAAAGCACTTTTCAGTTTGCAGCAGCAGGCAGACGAGCAACCAGACAGCGCTAAGGTTAATGGCATAAAGTTTATCTGCAATTACGATATGGCCTGGCAATCAGAGGGGAACGCCCCTTGTAACCTACTCTCCACCCGCCCACACCCTTTCAATGTTGCCATTCCACCCGGCTAAGTAAATATTTATTACGCTATTTTCAAATGCACTTTAATGTGCGCGCATTGACGACGACGACCACGAAGAGGAGGAGGGACAAGAGCGTTTGCTGAGGGCGTCGCTGTAGATGCAATCGACTTGATTCGCATCGCCGTTATGGTGGTATTTATAAGCATTTCTAAGAAGCCAGACTATTGCGACTGATTGCTTAATTAACATAATTAACAAGGAATAAGTGCGTCACACAGATTGACGAGAGAGAGAAAAGCCTTCTTCACATAAACTGACTAATTTATATATCTCCGGTTTATTCACTTTTTCTGATTAGCTTATGAAGTAGAAACTAAATCAGCAGCAATAACGAGACCAGAATAATCATGAATTATGAACATACTTCAAACTTATATTCTCATAATAAATATGATAAGTTTAGCAACAATTCACAAATCAATTTGCGCGTAGACAAGACTCAATTCATTCCCCATTTGACACCTTCAACTATCTGGCACATGATTTCATATTTTGCCCATAGGCGACAGTTGAAATTGTCTTAATTAAATTAAACTCACATTTGCTGGGTAATAATTCAATTTTGAAAATATCTCAGCACAAAGTGTCACAACAAACGGTTGTCTGCACGCCGGAGTTGAGCTGAGCGAAATGAAAATTTCTATTTGTCTCAAAGTGAAATTCAATTAATCAAAAATGGGACGAGACAACGAGGCCTCTGACAACGACAGCAGAAGGACAACGAAGAAGCAAGAGTGAGAAGGTGGGGAAATGAAGGAAGTGGTGCTGAGGCAGGCAGCCGGCACTGTCTGCAGTTCGCAGGACAACAAGGACATCATATTGCATCAAAAAGTAGACAAACCATAATTTATCATTCTCACATAGGAAACACAACTGCTGCACACACACACACACACACACATATATATATATATATACAAAGAGGAAAGCACAATTTTAAAATTAAAGCACACCACGAAAGTGAGTAGAAGGCTTGGGATAAGCCCTGCAGACGAACCAAAACTGTAGCTGGCCACTGCCCGGAAAGGGACTCAGCTTGGAATGTATCTATATATATCATACTATGTACACATTAGCTGGCACATACGTACACCAACGTGTCATGCAAACGATTATAAAATCATCATTTATCACATTATGTCACACTCCCTTGCCAGAGACGGCCTGGCGACAGCCTGATGGGCCCTCCCAGACGGTGACCTGACCTCGGCCTCGCAGCTCGCTGGGCTCGAGACTCGGGCTCGCCAGGCATCCAGACAGACTGCTCTGATGTATGCATGGAAATGAAATAATGACGTCTTCTTCTGCTATACAGCGCGTTCCCAGAGAGAGATATAAAGTGCGAGGGGGCACATTTCCGTACATTTTTATAAAGTCATTACACGACAGACATAATCAAATAAGAACGCCTCAATAAACAGTACATTTCCCGGTGGAAACTCGCTGAAAATCAGAATTATTCTGTTGCGAAGCAGTTAAGAAATTCTGAAACAGTATTCAGCTAGAAAGAATGGTTAGACGACTGACTCAACTCGATTAATAATATAATCTACTTAGCCATTTTAAATATAAAAAACTTTACCTTTGCAAAACTGTCTTTACAATTCCTTTGGGGAATCTTTAAACGGAAATTTCCTTCTGGGTCTTATGTATATTTCAAAATGCCAAAAACTATGACCAACTCTTCTTCTCATGGCAACCTACAAGCAAACCTCATTTGAACTCAAGAACTATTGTTAAATTATATAAGAAAAAAAAGTTCTCTGATACGAAATGCTTTTAGATTCCCTTTTTGGGGGAAATCTTGAATCGGAAAGGCATGCGACGGGGGGATTGCCAGAATATGATGACATGTCGTGACCCAAATAAAGTTTGCCAGCTCTTGTGCATATGTGAATATCTCTGGCAGCAGCAGCAGCACCACAGCTGGTCCTTGAACTGCTTTGACAGGGAAACAAAAGGCAAACTAACCGACACTTTTTGAGGCGGGCAAACGCAACGCGGCGGTCAGAGGAAATGCAAACGTCGCACTTAAAACCGAGAAATATCCTCGGGGAATGCTCAATGGCAGCAAGTAAAAGTAATTTTCCAACTCTTTTCCCCCTCTCTCTTTCTCTCTCTCTCTCTCTCTATCGCTCTCACTGTCTCGCTCTCTCTCTGTTTTTTCTTTTCATTCCATTCGCCGAATGCAACTTTCACCTGGCCCCAAGTGACATTCAAGTTTTCGCTAAATATTTGCTCACCTGGCTGACTGTTTGTCTGCGCCAAGCAGTGTTGGGCAGCCGTGGCGTGCATCTTACAACACTGAACTCCTGTCCGGCCATTACATTTAAAAACATTTCAAGCTCGGCTGTTACTTTAAATGCATTTCTCAGATATATTTTGCCGTCTATCACTGGAAAGGTTTTCTTGCCGGACTGGAGCGAAGGGGCAGAGAAGGCGTGGCAGGTGGTGAGGTAGGGAGAGAGGGAAGTGGGTGCTGCTGTCAACACGTCAGTCGAGTCCAAAAGCAATTTGTCAAGCAGTTGTGATTGACAGCTAAGGCGACACAGCGAAGCATGAAGTGCCGCATACCACAAACACGGACACTAATACAAATATCGCAATATAGAGAAGGGTCACCGGAAACGGGCAATGCTCAGCATAAACAAAATGGCGACAAACACACGAACACAGATATACAGACACTTCAAGGCAGTCACATGCTTGAGACATTTGGCAACATAAACCGAAACGCCTAAGGCGTCTGTCAAAAGCCACTCAACCCTAACCTCACACTTACACACCTTCCCCACACACACACACACACACACACATAGACACACAGAGAGAAACCTTCTTCAAGTCCGGCCGATAAACAAACCCAATTGTTCAACATATCGTAAAGGCAATCGAAGCGAACAAATTAATATTCAATTATGCCGCAATAAGATTATCAACAGCTTCGCCTCACAAAGTGTCGGAGCAGCCTCTTCAACTCAATCAATATTGCCCCACTTTGCACTCCAAGCTGGAGCTGTTCAGTTCTATCATAATTCAGAGCCAGGTGAGCACATAAAATAGACTCAAGCCCGGAGCCAGGGTCGTCGCCTATTCATTAGTTTTAAGCGCATTTAATGGCAACTGATTCGACAAAGCTCGACTCCAATGACCTAAATTACTCGAAATTACTCGAAATTAGTCGCTGATAATCATCTTGTGTCTAAACAAATCGAATTTAATGTTGAATATATTACGATAATTGCGGTCAAAGTTAATGCAGCTTTGAATTTGCATTATTGCAGGTAATGTGCAATGGCTTTGTGAGGTGCAAAGCTTTGCAAGGACGAGGAGGTTCTTCAGTGAAGAAGTTTAGGCAACATAGTCTAATTTCAATTTCTTTCTTTAACTTAAGTAATATGATTTTGAATTAAACCAATTACGAAGGCTACAATCGACTGAATCGACAGAAAAACATAAGAAAATAAAATTTTTATGTTTAGAGTATTAAGTGTTGCATACTTCAGGGAACGGTGTGAAAACCAGTAACTCTTTATATTATTTCTTTTATAACTTTTATTTTAACTATCCGAATGCGACCAAATTTTCGGAAATTATTTGCGTTCTTAAAATTATTGTCTTTACCATAAATGAAATGCATTAAGATATCACATGGAATAAGGTTTTTATACATTTACGTGGGCGGCAGGGGGCGTGGACAAAATCTAAAATAAACTTGATCTGCGCTCAATCTTTAATTATTAAAAATAAATCCATAGTGTCTAGTCCCTTATTGATTTAAATTATAAGAGATAAAACGAAGCCTACGTCTAAAAGCAATTCACGTTAGAGACCGCATAGATTCTTTGATGTTTCACAGACTGTTGAATTTCTAATGAATTCCAACTGAGGAACTTCCACTGCTAAATATTTTACAAAATCCCCTTAACTTTCTCATTATGTTATAGAGGTTAGAATATCACTTCTTCTGTGTGCTCTAAATACAATTACCGTTTTATCTGTTATGATGAAAAAAAAACTTAAAATAGGACACAAGAGAGTGCGAAAGAGAGAGAGAGAGAGAGAAAGAAAGGGAAAATAGATACCATTAAGGCTGAGAATCTTTGCCGGTTTTTGCTGCAAGGAAATTTCTGGTTTTTATGACCTTTTATGACTGGTCCGAGCGATTGCTGACTCCGACCCCCCGGCTGACTCGTTGTGGTTGATGATGATGATGACCTCGATGATTAGATTCCATCGTTTGTGGTGCTGCTTGCTTCGTTGTGGCCTTCCGGCTGCATTGTGGATATTGCAGCTATTTTTAGAGAGCTCATCGGTCACCTTTGACCTGGAGGTCCAGGAGGAGAAGGTGCAAAACTTTTCGTACGTACGTGTTACATGGCCCGGCGTATGTGACAAGATGGATGGCCCCGGCAAATGCCAGGGGACTCGACTCGACTCGACTCGGGTTCAGCAAGTGTCGAAAGCATAATTAGACCGCAGCATAAAGGAAATTGGAACTGGCGAGCAAGCTGGCAATACATTTCAGGCAAAAAAATTAATTTAAACTTTTGCCACATTTACTCATTAGCGGCAAGTTTTGGACTCGTGCACAACTTGCTGCTCAACAAGTTCGCCCTGCACCTAATTTGCTTGTGATTTGTGGGCGGAAGGAGGGAGAGAAAAGGGGGGGGGGGCTGGTAAAAGCAACAGCAGCGCAAGCACTTTGCGAGAAATTTATTCGAGTTAACCGAAGTAACATAATTTGCAAATATCGCGGACGCCCTTGTCGACCGTTGCACAATGCAAAATGGCCGCGGGCGTAAGAGAAAAAGAGAGAGAGGGAGACAGAGAGAGAGGTATAGTATGGCAGTGGGAGCGAGAGAGGGAGAGCAGGAGCATAAGCATACCGAAAATGATTTAAAAACTGCGCCAGGTAGGCATGAAAATAACAATGTTGAGTTTCCCCCCCCAGCGTACCCTGCCCTTCCCCTACTCCCACATTGACCCCTTCCTCAAAGCGTGTCGTAAATAACGGTTTTTCCCGCGACTTTCAGTTGCATTAGTTGCATAAGTCGCTTGCTTCGCCCTCAGAAGGTGTTCGCTTCTCTCTCTCTGTGAAACCATAAATCACGCACGCGTTGTCGGCGGCAGCTCACTGCGTGACTCTGTGTACGTTAGGGTGTATGTGTGTGTCTCTGTGTGAATGTGTAGATGTGTGTGTTTGGGTGAGGGATGCATGTGTCAGTTGAATAAAGTTGGCTGTGCAGGGGGGAAAATTTTAAGCCGATTTCCGTAACATTTTCATATCAGTTTGTGTGTCACACGAGGTCATCAATGGATGAAGATAACATGGTAGTGAAGAGACATGACAGCGAAGTTTTGAATACTCTATATGAATAACAGTAACAGGAAATAGGTAAAAAAAAGATGAAAAGCATGAATCTAACCCTTTGAAAGTGAAGTTTCATTATGAAAGTAGCGTAGTGAATATGGTAAATCAAGTAGTTCCATTTGCTTGAACAGAGAGTAAAGTATGTAAAGTAGCTAAAAAAAATTGATAATGTAAATTCTCTCTACACTTATTTAATTCAAGAACAAAACCTTGCAAAACATTATCAAAATGATAGCATATTCAACACTCTTGAAGCTCTCTTGAGCTTGAGCAAGCTCATCTTGTGTAGAGCATCATCCGAATGCAATAAATATCGCAGTTTCGCTGCTTAGGCGATAAAAGCCTCATCCCAAGTACGCTATAAATTTGAGTTGTAACCACACCATAAACAGCCCCAGCCACAATCTCTGAGGGTCATCCAGCAAACCGGTTAACTGGCATGCGTGTGTGTGCGTGTGTGTTCAAGTAGTTTACTCTACAATGGCCATGTTGGTCTTGCCGGAAAGCCTTTAGACCAAGAAAGAGTAGAAGAAGAAGAAGAGCAGCAACAAAAATTTAATAGAGTACTTAATGCATAAAATATGAACATAAAACAGCAAGCCAAACCAGCGCAACCCGCAACTCGCACATATGAAGCGCTTTCAGGGGGCAAAGTGCGAGCGCATCGTGTTGCGTGCCCCATGAACTGTTAGGGGGCACAGTGAAACCGGCGCTGCTCCAAGTTAATTGCGTTCAAAATTGTGTAAATTGAATTTTTAACGCGCTGTTGGGCAACAGCAGCAGAGGCAGAGGCAGAAGCAGAGGCAGCGGCGGAGGGCAGCCCACAGACATGCATAGTTACACGCATGTGAACAGAGTCCTATGTCCTGGGCGGGTCAAGCGGAAATGAAGTTATTTCGCACGCAGCCAGAAGGGGAAGGGAGGGCGCAGAGGTGGATTGCTCGCCATCTTGTTGTGTGGCGTGTCGTAGGCCATGTTTTTATTTGGAGGCACCACTCGCAACTCGCACCTTGCTCGACTATCTTGGGCGTCATCGCGTTCGCCCATATGTGGTGAGGGGGGGAAGGTCCGAAAAGAAAACGAAGGTTACGCCTCATGCCTCCTTGGTGGATCTTCTCACATTATGCAGACAAATGGCTTTTTAAATTGCTTGCGTGCGGCCAACTGTCTGCCCGTCTGGCGCTCTGTCTGCCAGTCTCCCTCTCTCTCTCTCTCTCTCTCTCTCTCTCTCAGTATGTCTGTCTGCGTGTCTGTCGGTCTGTCAGGCAGCGTCTGCGCATTTACATGTTGATTTGATATATGACTCGCTGCCATACCATCAATCAGTCCGTCTATTGGCAAATGGCGTGCTTGCAGCCCCATGGCAGCTGCTGACATCCACATCCACATCCACAGGCACATCCCATCCACATTGCTGTCTACATGCACAACCACATCGACATCCACATCGACGTCGACATCGACACCGATAGCGTTGCATTTACGCACATCGTTAAGCCACGATGACGATGGCACTTTCATGAGCGATATTATTACCCCCTGTCTCCCCTCTGTTCTCGAATGCTCAACTCGAATTCTCGCCCCGATTGTGTTTCATTTGTCAGCCTGACTTGTTGTGCATGCAATTAATGACTCAGCACTTCCAGCAAACAATAGACGACAGAGGATGAATGTTATAGAAGATACATTCAGTTTGAGCATGCTCAAATACTTTAAATATCTATGAATGGACAGTAACCTGTGACTGTGATACGCCCGCTTCCTACCCGATCAATATCATTTTCGTGATCAGCATTACTTTTTGTTGCGAGAAGGAGAAACAACTTAAGCATAATGTATATTGGCAATATAGAGATGCTTTAGCATATCTAGCTCGAGCTCTTATAGTCTCTGAGATATATTCTCGCAGACGGACAGAAAAACGGACTCATGAATCGTCTTAAGTACCAATCATTTAACAAAGATGATTTAAAGACTCTTTCATTCCTCTAATCTGTATTCTAGCAGCTGCTAATTTCACAAACAGTCCCCATATGCTAGTCGCTATCTCGAGCGTGCATAAATTGAAGTGAATTCGTAAACAACCCGAACTACCTTTATTTGTTGGCAACATACGGAACCAACTGGGTCAATATGCGACCATTAAAAAGTGGTCAAGCAATCTGAGCGGTCTGGGATAGCTCTTTGTGCTCGTTAAATTCAAATGCACAACTTTATAATAACTTTTTTCGTCCGCTTTTGTAGGCAAACAAAAAGTTTTTAAGTATAACCAGTCGTGATTGGCATATAAATGAGTGCAGGATAAACAATCTTTAAGGTTGCTTCCCGCATGCGAGCAGACAAATAAACAATGCGAGAACCTGCTCTCTCTGTTTTAAAGAAAGTTGTATAAAAAGCATTTTCAAGTTACACTTCAAAATAAGAAAAACTAAACGCAAACTGAATTGAGAATTAAACCGTTTTAAGATGCCATTGAACTATTCCGTTTCAGTGACTAATTCGCTTCGCTGTTCGAGTGTTCTGCCACTTGGATGTCGCCTCGCTGCTCAATCAAATGACAATTGATCTCACTCCCCAGTTGTTGTTGCTCCGTGTCGAGTCTGTTCTGTGTCGCTGCTCGATTGCTTTGCCCGGACAAGATGGGGCAGGGCAAGGCAGCACATGTGCCCCGAACGTGCTTGTGTGTAGTTTTATTTCTGTCCAAGAGGATAAATTAAATTTAAGAATGTTTTTTTTTTTTTCAACCAGCAGCAGGAGAAGCAACATCCACGCGAAATGTACTCAATGCCTTCTGATGCTAGCCAAGTTGTTGGCGAGATACACCGGCGAGAACAGGGGATGGAGGAAGGGACAGTGAAGCGTGGGCGCTAACAAGTCGATGCGCATTAAAGCGCTTTTGAAGTACCAGACACACATTCACACACACACACACAGACAAACACACACAGCAACACACACAGTTGCACCCACACGTGTAAGACTATAAAATGCGCATATAAAAACTTAAATGCCTCGAAAAATGCCGGGATATGCCGGGAAAATGCGAGAAAAATCAAAGGCCATTCCCAGCCGTTTCCCTTTCGAAAATATACTCTGTCGATTTTCGATTGCTCTGGACACTCCCACTCCGACTTGGCACAGCGGGACTTTTATTGTTCTTGTTGTTTTAATATTTTTATTTGTTTGCTGCTGTTTTCCTTTTTCTGGTTTTTTTTTCGTTTGCTTGCCACTTTCGCATTCGCGTTCGACAATTGCCGCATGCAGCCCAATGGACAAGGGAAATAAATAAAACAAAATGGCCGGCAAAGGTCGCACAGCAGCAACAATAATGCGAAAATCACACAAGCACGCGTACTGAATGAATTAAAACAATAATTTAATTTAAGTTGAAGGGAAAAACAAATCAATGATATTTATTTGTTTTTAAAACATTAGTAAATTCACATACGAATACATCTCCTTACAAATATATCTCCTTAACCAAATAATTATAGTCTTGAAGTGTCTCAACACTTTGCACCCCTGTGAGATTCAAAATCATTTAATAAATTTAATTACTTTACTTAATGAATCTAATTTATATTTGTATGTGTTTACGAAAGCTATTGAATTTTCTAAAATACTCTTTAACTTTTTTCAAACACCAAACTTCTGGCATGTTTTAAGTATTAAAATGAAACTCATTGTAGATTATTATTCAGTGCTTCCTCTCCCTTCTCATTTCTCTGCTCCCCTTTCTTCTGTCTTTGTACATATTTTGCTATTTCTAATTTATAATGTGTACCTGGGCTAGACTCCCTTCCATTCTCATTCTGGCCACCTCATCCCATTTGAAGAGCATTCGTTTTCAACTTTTTAGCCACATTTTAAGGCTAGACACGCTTTGTAATCCCAAGTCCCTAGGCATTCATTCGATTCATTGTGCAACTCATTTCCCAAGCTTCCTTTTTCTCTCTCTAAAACTTTCTCTCTCCCTCTTTCTTTCTATCAGCAGAAAATGCAGCTGTAAATGCGAAATTGTTAATGTGCAGACAACATTCTGCTTTGTTTGCCGTTCGATTGCACAGCCAGGCACATGTGTGTGTGTGTGTGTGTATGTGTGTGTGTGTGTTTCCGCATGCTGTCTGTATTTTTGTTAACACTTTATGCCTTTGTCATCACGCGTTTATGGGCTCGTGTCCGTGCGCTTTGTCTTCGTCATTGTTGTTATACAGCTTTGTCTGCGCACACTAATGCACACACTCACACACACACACTCGCATGTGTACACACACCCTCGCATCTATTCACACTCTACCACCCACAATCAGCCGCACTCATTCATGTCGAATAACACTTTTCATAGTCATTGGGAACCGTCATGCGCTTTTGTAATAAAAACCAAAAGTGCAGAATAAGATTCATGAAAAGGCATTAGCACACACTGCGTATACGTAATGTGCAGCTATGACTTTTATATTGGCCACAGCACGTGCATAAGGGCACAACATATCTGTATTTATACTCTCCATAAGCTGTTCTTAATTGAGCCATCAGAGGCTAACCACATCAATAAATGATATATATAGATTTGATAGCATCTTTATGGATACAATAGATTATTATGAATGCGTCGTAAATTAATCAGATTGCCCAGAGAAAAACGATGAGGAAGGCGGGAAAATGTGAGGAAGTTCTCAGTACTTTCATTGATACTCGAACATTCTTGCTACATATTGAAATTACAACTATTTAAATAATATTGTTTAATTGAATTTGACTCAATCAAGTGTAATTGGATTCAAGAACTTGGCAATTCACTTTCACGACTGAACAAACCTGCAAGCGCTAAAAGGAAATGAAAAACGCAAAAAATTATTCAATTAACTTTCTTGTCACTTCTTTCATTCATTGATAACTTTTGCAATGATCAGAAAACTGGCTGTAGGGAAAAAACGAAATGTAGCCAAGGCAAAAACTGAATATATGCAAATAATTGTGACTGCAAATCAAATTGATTGTCAGTCAAAACTCACGTGCGATTTTATATGAAAATATCGAATACTTTTTTTCACAGTGCATTTATAATGCAAACATTTATCAAACAAAAAATCAGCCAACTGAAGCCAAGCTCGTTCCATTTATGCTAGAATCTAAGAGGGGAGAATGACTGGTTGCCCCGTTAGGCGGGGGCGAGACAATCAATGTGATAAATTATTAAAACGAAAGTAAAATACAATATTGAATAAGCCGGCTAACGAAAAAGGAAGTCGAGGCCATTTTACAAAAGCCAAAAGAGCCCGAACGAACCCACCACCAGAGGTATTAACAACGCTTTTTGAATTTTCCGCTTGACCAAACCAATTAAAATCATAAATTTCCAGGGCCTGCGGTGGAATATCGTTCAAATGCATCAACAAGTTCTTCTCGTTCTCTTTTTTATCACACACAGTACGCAGGGGGAGAATAAGGATAGGGGGATGTAGCATGAATATTTGTGTTTGCATTTCTCATTTCCATTTCGCATGAAATACTTTTTCCCCCAAATTTATAACAATTTCACGCCAGAACGCGTGAAGAGATAAATATGTATGGTGTAATCAGGAATCGAACGGCAGTTACCCTAGAAACTTTGTGACATGTGAGATTGTATGTTTAAAATGTTAAAATAATGTGAAATTTCTTGTAGTAAAGGAAGTATTTCAAAGGAATAAATAGTTAAATATATTATTAGGTGGAATATAAAATCGATCTCTGCACGATGCTTCCCTCACTATGTTAGTAGCTTTGTGCTGGGTATGTTCATCCTAAACCAGTGTAAATATTTCTGCTGAACATCAAAATTTGGTGCAAGTCTAACAAAGAACAAATCAACATTTTCAATTATTTGCAAATTCCATTAGGCAGTTCTTTTTTCACTATAATAGCATATCTAATAGGTCAAAAGACTGTTTGTTACAAGTTTACTCAAATAAAATATCTAAAATAATTTTTAACTTCAAAATATTATGTATATATTTTCGATATATGCTTATCAAGAATGTGTAGTAAGAGTCTTTAGGGTATTCCCACTTCGATAACCAAAGTATGCCACTCAATTCTATTTCTAACCACACTTAAAGAATCGAACAACAAAATTTTCACTAGAATAGACCCACATTCAATGCGAGTCAATGGCCAAAATTGAAAGTAGTACGAAAATTGTGGCAATCGAAAAAAGTTGGTTGTTAACCTTTGACTGCTGCACCAATTAAAGAGCCATTCCGCAGGCCCATACAGTCAAAGCCCACACACACAGAGAGAGAGAGACGGTCGGACGGACACAAATCGAAGCATTGGCCATACAAATTGTAATAATTGTTTGGAAAATTGTTGCTCTTAAAAAAACATCGGAACATTCTCATGGGAGACATAACCAGCTCGACCAGGGCTGTTGGAGCTTTCGTGTTTGGCTACTTCCGTTTTCACAACAATTCATTGAACAGGACACAGCACAGACACTCACACACACACAGGCACACTCACACTTACACTCGCAAGCATATGTAGGCATGGTCGGCCGCCATATTGTTTTGGACATGTGCATGTTTTTGATGTCAAGTGGCCGCTCTACTTGAAAACTGGTTTTTTGTTTGTTCGCTTTGGCTGCTGTTGTCCCTGTCCCCGAACCTGTCCCTGCACCCCTTCCTCTTCCTCTTCCTCTCTCTCCTTTGTTACTGCTGTTGTTGCTATGCTCGTTCGAATTGCGTCCATGGCGTCAATTTTGTTGACGTCGTTATCAATTAAGCGACACGTTGCGTAGCCAGGCACAGTTGGCGGGAATCGACTGAGCACCAAAACGGAATGACCTAGTGAGGCTGGGAGTGGCCAAAGGGCAGGAGGGGAAAGGGGGAATCGGTTGGCGAAAGTGCTTTAACAATGGGGTCAACTGAAGTGAACTACAACTGCCACTTGAGCTGAAAGCGCAATAACAACTTGCAATTGTCTTCAATAGGCCTTAAGGATATAAAACGATACAAAGTTATTGCTCAACAAATTGTCGCTCCTTATGTTAGTCCGGGCATTAGCAAAATCTGTGCATCTGCCTGGATTTATTGTCTTAACATGCATGAAAATATATGTACGAGTGTTTATGAGGATCATGACGTGAGAAAAGAATTCTCAAGCAAATATGAAATTAAACAACTTGTGGTTGTACATTGAGAAGGAAATCGAATTGAAGTTCTTAAGTTCTGTATTATCTAAATATGCCTTTGTCATATTATATATATATGCCATAGTTACTATATAAGGTTTGAGCTCAGATAATAGTAGAGAATATGTTAATATGTATTGATTCCTCAATTCAACCCATCTCTCTTTTTATTTCCTTTCTTATTTTATTTTCTTCTAATGCTCATAATACTCCCGTTATCTTACAACCAGTTAAGTTGCTTATCAAACTATCTCTCCACTTTTTGGCCACTTCTTAGCAACAATTAAACAATATTAGTTTAGGCAACTCCACATGCTGTGCTGCGCTGTGATTGCGGCCATTTTACGGTGTCAAACTACTTAAGTGCAGAATGTTAACTACTTGTGCCACATATTTTATCGCCCAATTCTGCTGTCATTACAACCTGTTGGCGGTGCTTATCACCACGTGTGTTCTCGACCAGCCTGAGTAGCCTGTGAATACAAACAAACAAGGCTGCAGGACAGCGGGGGGGAGACAAAGAAGGCGAAGAAGAAGCTGGCGAAGACACAAAGTTTAGTGTAACGACACACTAAGTATTAGCCGCACCCACAATTATGCATGTCAAATTAAGTGTAACTACAACTTGTAATGAGAGAAGAGACAGCCGAAAGAGGGGAGTGAGACAGGCAGATAGAGGGAGAAGGAAGACGGAAGTGAGCTTGTTGCACAGTCATAAATCTTCGATGCGGCAGCACAGAATCAGCGAGCAGTAACTAATGATGTTCATAATCAGAGGCGCGTGTAGAAGGATAATGGCAAAATGCTGATTAACAACAAGGGTAGCCCAGTAACGTGTGCCAGGGAGGAGTGGGAGGTGAGGAATTAAGGGGGGATTAGGGTGCAGGAGTTTGCCAGGAGTTGCTGTTACTGTTGGGCATACGCATCGTTGTGGGCAGCCAGCGGGTGGTGCCGAGTTAAGTTGAGAGCTACGTCAACTAACCACAACTTCATTAAACGCAGCCACTTGCCAGTCTTGTAGCCACAACGTAGTGTTCCCTCTATGTGTGTGTGTGTGTGTGTAACGGAAGTGTCAGCAGTGGACGCCATTAATTTAGCGGAAATAAACAAACAAAATCAACAAAGTAACAGTAAACCGCAAACAAAAGGGGTGGAGCCAACTGAAGTCGGACTCCAATCAGTGTGGAAATGAGAGGAAGAGAGAGAGAGGAAGGAAGGGAGGGAGCCTGCAGAGTTGCATGTACTCCGGCACCTGTTTGAACAGAATACGCTTGAGCGCTGTCTGCTTATAATTGGAGCATAAAGCGAAGCTGTAAGAAACGCGCAGGCCGTAAACGCGCAGAAAGTGGAGCGAGCCAAGCAAGGCCGGAAATGGAGAAGTGGCAGCAGCAGAGATACATTTACAAGTCGTTGGCTGCCAGGCCTCGTTTATTACACACACACACACACACAGAGACGCAGGCACAGAAGCCAAGCCAAGATATTTTCTACACTCATGTGGCAATCCAGAGACCCGGTTCCGCATAAATAAAAGGCCGAGGTTTCTCTGGCAAAAGCCTTTGCCCGAGAGTGGCGCGCAGTGCTAATTTATGATCAAAATACAAGCTACTCGTACTGACATCCACACTCGCACTCACACCCGTACTCACACCCGCACTCACACCCGTACTCACACTCGAACTCACTGCTGTACTCACACAAAATGTGACTACACTTAAGTGTTAGGCCTCCTGACGTCTTGAGCAGCCCGTCATGTCATGAATTTCAAGTGATTTTGTTTGCTTCAATCTGCGAATTCTTTTTAATATTCCCGCATGTTTCTGTTTCGCTTTTAATTAAATGTCCAATTTAATTTAATAGGCGAAACAAGATTATGTCTGCGCTTACAAGAATTTTCAAGACCAGACGAGAGTGTAACAAAAATTTATTTGACTTTTGTATAAAAAAAATTTCAAAGAGAAAATTCACTTCAGGTTAGTAGCAAAAGAAAGTCAAGGAATAATTTTAAATTGTTATAAAAAAGCAACCTTGGCGTTTGATATGTTGTAGAGAGTATTGGAAAATATTGGAATATATAAAGATTTAACGGGAGCAAGAAAAATCTTATTACATATTAATGTATTAATTTATGTTCAACCAGGCCCGTATCATTGCCAAAGGGTCCCCGCCCCCTTGCTAGAATATATATTGAGAATTTGTGAGGTCTGCTACGCCTCCTCAATAATGCGTTTAATAGTTACCAAGTAAAATGGGGTAGATTGATTGAATGGATTAGAAATATTATCAATCAAATTAAGATGGCCCCAAAAGTTTCGCACGAGGCGCCACGGCACCCTCGCTACGGCCCTG
>JAEIHA010000859.1:0-126620 GCA_018904595.1 Zaprionus indianus | reverse complement strand
GACAAAGAATTTTTTATATGTTATGTGAGTTAACTTCATTTCATATGAAATTTTTCTTAACTTTAATAATGAAGGCAAAAATAATTAAGTTATTTAAAGTGCAGTTTACATGAAATACATGAAAATTTATAAAGTAGTCGAAGTTAATGGAAAATTTGACCAGTTTAAAAATTTTTTTCAAATGAAAATTTCATATGTCTTGTGAATTTACTTCATTTCATATGAAATTTGACTTCACTTTATTTCACATAAAATCTTTTCAATTTTTATTCTCTATGAAATTTTTCTTATATTACTTTATATGTAACGAAAAGAAGTTAAATCACTTGAATTGTGAGAAGAATATAGGTAAAATTTCATATAAAATCATGAAAATTAGTATTTTTTATGGAAAATTTGACCAGTTTGCGGATAGCGTGACAAAAAACCTTTGTAGGTAGAGTAATGTTGCGCAAAAAGTTAAATTTCCTGGATTGTGAAGTGTTGTCTTTCCGGCAATGTAATTTATATACATGAAAGCAAAAATAATGAAGTTATTTAAAGTGTATTTTACATGAAATACATTAAAATTGATAAAATTAAATTATTAAATTAAATTATTAGGAGTCAATTGAAAACTTGACCACTTTGAAAATTTTTTCTTATGACATTTTCATATGTTATGTGATTTAATTTCATTTCATATAAAATTTGTCTTTAGAAATTTGCCAAATAAAAAAATTTTTTATGGGATTTAACTTTTGTTTAATATAAAATTTGACTTAACTTTTGAAATTGACAAACAAATTTTTCATATGTTATGTGAGTTAACTTCATTTCATATGAAATTTGACTTCATTTTATTTCATGTGAAATTTTTCTTAACTTTTATTATGAAGAAAACTTGCCAGTTTGAAAATTCTTTCATATGAAATTTTCATATGTTATGTGATTTAACTTCATTCACTTTTTTATATAAAATTTGACTTAACTTTTGAACATTGACAAACAAATTTTTCATATGTTATGTGAGTTAACTTCATTTCATATGAAATTCGACTTCACTTTATTTCATATAAAATCTTTTCAACTTTTATTTTCTATGAAATTTTTCTTATATTACTTTATATGTAACGAAAAGAAGTTAAATCACTTGAGTTGTAAGAAGAATATAGGTAAAACTTGGCCGTCAGCCGTCAGAGACAGCAAGGGGAGTTAAATTTAACCACAGCATTGGCTGAGGGAAGTGCCGTCCTTGCTCCTACTGACGGAAGTGCGGCTATACTCTCCACGTGGAGCGGCTGGAAGCAGGCCCCTAGCACGGTCATGTCTCTGCTAGGGGTGCTGACTAATTGTAGTCGGGCGAAGATCGGGAATCTATAAATCACCCCAATCCAAGGCGGAACAGCATACGCTAATGGATGCATGGCCGGGGGGTAGCCCGGTCTCTAGTATGCAGACTCTGGATACCTGTCGCCCTCCAGTTTCATTTAGACTTCCCACGGCAAGCGGGCTATGTCGTGGGTGACCTTCCCTTCCCGCTTACTCGTGGGATCAAACTTTATGGATCTGATTAACTCTCAAAACAAGCCTGATACGACTTTGAACGCCTCAACCCAGGGCGAAGCCTTCACGGCCGACCCCAATACCAGCACTGCAGCTATTGGGCTGCTGGCTTCCACCCCCAAAACCATGGGTCTCGGCCCTGGTACTCCGGGGGACTCGGACAGGCCACGAACTGAGTTCGCTAGTGCTGCCTTGTCGTCCAACAACTGTTCGGTTATGCAGCAGACCGTCGAGGTGATGTCCTCCGACGCCGAAGCTGAAGGTGACCTGATCAGCTTTGCTGACGACTCTTCTGTGGCCTCTCAGAGGTCAGGCCTCACGGAAGCAGGCTCCCAAATCCAGACTCTGCGACTGGACTCGGGGAACGCCTTCGTCAAACTGAAGACCCGCGAGAAGAAGCTCTTCAAAGCTGCACTCGCAAAGGGTTCAAGCAGAGCAGAGGCTCTTGCTATCGCCACTGCGCCCCCGCGGAAAACAAGGCTAAGCGGATGCGCGGTGACGACACCATCCCCGAACCCCAAGGGTCCTCAAAGAAGCCCAAAAAGACTCATGTGGAGTCCACAAAGCCACTCTTCAGCCAAGTGGCAAGCAGGGTGAAATTGGCCACGGTGCAAGAGAGCATCCTAAAGGCGATGCGGCTGCCTTTCACATCGGAAGTCGGCCCAGGTTTCGAGGGTTGTATACCCCGAAACGAATGGCTGCTCCTGGTGTGCGAGAACAGCAGCACTGTCGATTGGGTCAAGGAAGCTTTTGGACATATCAAGTCCATCAGCGGCATTGAGTTAAAGTTGCTGGAGGAAGCAGAGTTCCCAAGAGCTCACCTCATTAGAGGTTACTTCCCTAACAGCGCGAAATACACACCCGCCGATATTGTGGAATACTTGGGTATCCAAAATCGTGAGCTCTCTACGGAGCTGTGGCGGGTCGTGCAACACAGCCTCAACGGCAATACGACACACCTCGCGATGATGGTCGACGAGAAGTCGTCTAAGGCTCTGACGGAAATTAAGGGTGTTTATACCAACGTGGCAACAAAGGGTTAATCTAAAGTTGCGAGCATCTCGCTTAAGCGGAGCTTTCACTCAATGAGAGCTTTCCCCGCTGAGATCCTCTCTAATTGTAATTTTTAGTCTTAAAAAATCTTTTGAAGTGCGCGCACGCGAATAAACAATTTGCAAACTATTTGCAAAGTGAAAAAACAAAAAAAGTGAATTTGTTTAATCTGCCCTCCTACGTTCGTGAAGAACATTTTGGTCCTTCGAGCCGGAGCAAATTCTCAAAAATTCGCATTGGCAAATTATCCAGATAAGTGCTTTTTTTGTCCTTCCTATTTTTCCAATGTTCAAAGGTGTATAAATATACACACACATATGTATGTATATATTTTTCCTACACACACATATACAACATATATATATCTAGTTAAGTGCAAGTGCTTGTTTTAGAGTATAATATAATAAAAGCAAATCTTATAAAACATTTACATTACACAAAAGCAAACTTGCACTTACAGTTATGTATGTATGTATATACGTATGCGCAGCCAACGTACATATATAAAAGTGCTTGCTGAGACACCAAAGCTGCATATGCACAGTGGTCCATATCTTATAAAACTACTATCAAAAAGTTAATAACAAAAACATACATAGAAAAATATAATATTTAAATCCTCATCTACTCATATATTTTCTACCATCCATACACATACATATATTTTTTCCAAACATACATATATACATATATAAAATTTTAAAACGCAAATATACACACACACATATATTTTTTCAATGTCCATGAACACATAATATAAAAGTACATTGCTGAGACACCACAGCTGCATATGTACAGTGGTCCATATCCAATATATACAAAATTCATCAAAAAAAAGAATAATTACATATTAAACGTGACATTATCATATTTTTCATATTGCATATATAAATATACATACATATATTGTGCTATGCACATACATATATACGTAAGTACATACATGTGTGTATGTAGGTGATCTTTTGCAAAGGTTAAAGACTCGCTATTAAGTACCGCATACCCAAGTACCGCAAACTCTATTAAATACATACATCCCGCTAGTTCAGTACCGCTTTGCGAGTTCAGCGGCACCTGCGCTAGAAGTACGCTCAGCATCAAGGGTATTTAATACCCTTTAAATCTTTCTACTTATTTTTGGGTTATATCCGACTTGTAATATCCTTTACAATATTTCTACATACCTTTAGGGTATATCCGACTTGTAATATCCTTTACAATATATCAACTGATTTTTGATGTATATCTGATTTGTAATATCCTTTACAATATTTCTACTTAGGTTTGGGGTGTATCCGACTTGTAATATCCTTTACAATATATCAACTGATTTTTGGGGTATATCCGATTTGTAATATCCTTTACAATATTTCTACTTAGGTTTGGGGTGTATCCGACCTTTGAATACTCTCTAAAAATTTTTAAATTTATTTATTTGTTTTTGAGTATATCCTACTTGTAATATCCTTTACAATATTTTTGGGGTATATCCGACTTGTAATATCCTTTACAATATATCAACTGATTTTTGGGGTATATCCGATTTGTAATATCCTTTACAATATTTCTACTTAGGTTTGGGGTGTATCCGACTTGTAATATCCTTTACAATATATCAACTGATTTTTGGGGTATATCCGATTTGTAATATCCTTTACAATATTTTTGGGGTATATCCGACTTGTAATATCCTTTACAATATATCAACTGATTTTTGGGGTATATCCGATTTGTAATATCCTTTACAATATTTCTACTTAGGTTTGGGGTGTATCCGACTTGTAATATCCTTTACAATATATCAACTGATTTTTGGGGTATATCCGATTTGTAATATCCTTTACAATATTTCTACTTAGGTTTGGGGTGTATCCGACCTTTGAATACTCTCTAAAAATTTTTAAATTTATTTATTTGTTTTTGAGTATATCCTACTTGTAATATCCCTTACAATATTTTTGGGGTATATCCGACTTGTAATATCCTTTACAATATATCAACTGATTTTTGGGGTATATCCGATTTGTAATATCCTTTACAATATTTCTACTTAGGTTTGGGGTGTATCCGACTTGTAATATCCTTTACAATATATCAACTGATTTTTGGGGTATATCCGATTTGTAATATCCTTTACAATATTTTTGGGGTATATCCGACTTGTAATATCTTTTACAATATATCAACTGATTTTTGGGGTATATCCGATTTGTAATATCCTTTACAATATTTCTACTTAGGTTTGGGGTGTATCCGACCTTTGAATACCCTCTAAAAATTTTTAAATTTATTTTTTTTGTTTTTTTTTTGAGTATATCCTACTTGTAATATCCTTTACAATATTTTTTGGGATATATCCGACCGGTGAATACTCTCTTGAAATTTTTCTAAATTTATTTTTTTGAATTTTCATGATTTTATATGAAATTTTACCTATATTCTTCGTACAACTCAAGTGATTTAACTTCTTTTCGTTACATATGAAGTAATATAAGAAAAATTTCATAGAAAATAAAAGTTGAAAAGATTTTGTATGAAATAAAGTAAAGTTACAAAACATATGAAAATTTCAGTTGAAAAATCTTTTTGACCGGTCAAATTTTCCATTGACTTTCACTAGTTTACCAATTTTCATGTATTTCATGTAAAATACAGTTTAGATAATTTAATTATTTTTGCTTTCATAATAAAAGTTAAGAAAAATTTCATATGAAATAAAGTGAAGTCAAATTTCATATGAAATGAAGTTAACTCATATAACATATGAAAAATTTGCTTGTCAAAGTTAAAAAGTTAAGTCAAATTTTATATGAAATAAAGTTAAATCCCATAAAAAAATTTTTTTTTATTTGGCAAATTTCCAAAGACAAATTTTATATGAAATGAAGTAAACTCACAAAACATATGAAAATATCAGTTGAAAAAACTTTTTAACTGGTCAAATTTTCCATTGACTTTGACTAGTTTACCAATTTTCATGTATTTCATGTAAAATGCACTTTAAATAACTTAATTATTTTTGGCTTCATTATAGGTTGAAAATATTTTATATGAAATAAAGTGAAGTCAAATTTCATATGAAATGAAGTAAAGTCACAAAACATATGAAAATTTCAATTGAAAAAACTTTTTAACTGGTCAAATTTTCCATTGACTTTGACTAGTTTACCAATTTTCATGTATTTCATGTAAAATGCACTTTTAATTAATTATTTTTGTTTTCATAATAAAAGTTAAGAAAAAATTCATATTAAATAAAGTGAAGTCAAATGTAATATAAATTTAAGTTAACTCATATAACATGAAAAATTTGTTTGTCAATGTTCAAAAGTTAAGTCAAATTTTATATGAAATAAAGTTCAATCCCATAAGCAATTTTTTTTGTAAAATTTTGCAAAGGTAGATTCAATTTTCATATGAAATGAAGTTAAATCACATATTAATCAAAATTTCATATGAAAAATTCATTTGGCCATTTTCCAAAGACAAATTTCATATGCAATGAATTTAAATTACATAAAATATGAAAATTTCGTATGAAAAAATTTTCAAACTGGTCAAGTTTTCCATTGAATCCTAGTAATTTATCAATTTTAATGTATTTCATGTAAAGTACACTTTAAATAACTTCATTCTTTTTGCCTTCATATATTTAAATAACATTGGCGGCAAGACAACACTCCAAAGTCAATAATATTTCAATTTTTCGCAACATCACTCTACCCATAGAGGTTTTTTATCACGCCATCCGCAAACTGGTCAAATTTTCCGTGAAAAAATACCATTTTTCATGATTTTGTATGAAATTTTACCTATATTCAAATTACAACTCAAGTGATTTAACTTTTTTCCTTACATATAAAGTAATATAAGAATAATTTCAAAGAAAATAAACGTTGAAAAGATTTTCTATGAAATGAAGTGAAGTCAAATTTCTTATCAAATGAAGTTAACTCACATAAGATATGAAAAATTTGTTTGTCAAATTTCAAAAGTTAAGTCAAATTTTATATTAAATAAAGTTAAATCACATAAGAAATCTTTTTTTGTCAAGTTTGCAAAAGTACATTCAATTTTCATATGAAATGAAGTTAAATCACATTTCAATGAAAATTTCATATGAAAAATTTATTTGGCAAATTTTCAAAGACAAATTTCATATGAAATGAAGTTAAGTCACATAACACATGAAAATTTCATATGAAAAAATTTTCAAACTGCTCAAGTTTTCCATTGACTCCATATAATTTATCAATTTTAATGTATTTCATGTAAAATACACTTTAAATAACTTCATACTTTTTGCCTTTATATATTTAAATAACATTGCTGGCAAGACAACACTCCACAGTCAATGAAATTTCACTTTTTGGGCAACATTACTGTACCTATAGATTTTTTGTCACGCCATCCGCAAACTAGTCAAATTTTCAATAAAAAAATACCAATTGTTTACGCCGAAACCCGCCGGCAGCACATTGGCAGCAATATCATGTTAAGTTAGGATTAAGTACATAATTTTATGTAAATGAAGTTTAGTATGAAAATATATAGTGAAGTGAACGCCACGCGCCCCCATTTGTCTTTCTTTATTCGATTTGTTTTCGCGTCGGTTTATTTCCGTTCAACCACAGGTATTTCACCCCCACGTCACGATCCCCACCACGAAGGAAGACTCTCTACAAGGCCGCCACCACAAACATTGGTCCTTCGAGCCGTATACTTGTTTCTACGTTTTGGACTTACGTCGCTGGATTATCATCCCCCACTCCGCTTGAACTAAACGAAGACGGCATCTTGTTAGGATCCCACACAGATAAGTACTATCCTTTTTTACTTATCTTATACGGCAGAGGGCTGTGTGTAATTTTTCGAAAAGAAAGATCTCTTCATCTTTTCTTTCTAACCTCGCAATTAGCGACCGGCATCTCTGTATGCACATATATGCTGCATTTGTAAGCACATACCTACTTACAGACGTCTGCCATCTTCCAAATTTGTCCATACATATATATGTATGAAAAGACAAATTACACACAGTTTTATCCATTATACTTGTATTTGCAAGCCTCTGCCACATATATGTATGTACTTTCTCCTATCCCCTTTTTTTTTAACAAAGGTACATACAATCTCCAAATAAAAGTCGTATGTTAATATATGTATGTGTAATTTACATACATATTATATATATACTTCTTGTCACATACTTACGTTGCCCATTAAAATACATTGCCAAGGTCCCAACCTCAAGCGGCAATTGTACGTCCCAATTTAATAAAAAAAAAAGGATAACACTCGCCTTCCACCTTTTTAGGCCATGGATTTTAAAAAAATTCATGGTCTACTGTGTTTGTCGGAACGAGTTTGTGCGTGGAGGCATCTCCGACCCCATAAACTATATATATTCTGAATCAGTATCAACAGCCGAGTCGATTGATGTCTGTATGTCTGTCCGTTTGTCCGTCTGTCCGTCTGTCTGTCTGTATGAACACCTGGATCTCAGAAACTATAAGAGCTAGAGTCTTCAAATTTTGTGACAACATCCATGTATGTTGCAGTGTTTCAAAGTTTTTTTGAAATTTGGCCACGCCCCTTCCTGCCTCTGTAAATCAGTAATAACGATTTAATATACACAATATACACCCAACAACAAAAGTTGTACATTTCACATGACAAATACCTTGCCACGGGTGTTTTCTGAAAATTTCATAGAAATCGGACTAAAAATAAGTGAGATATGATCGGAATTAAACTCAATTTGAACGTATACTTATGCGCATATTAAGACCTAATTTACGCATCATACCGAAGTTCGAATCGTCGGACACACAGCATTTTACAAAACTTTTTATTTGCATAGAATGGTAACATAATTAGCTCAGAATGCAACTTTGCCGATCAATCAGTAAATGAGGCGGTGGCTTAGTGGTTGGAGTGGCGGACAGCGGTCCTGCGTGTGTGAGTTCGAATCCCATGTGCGGCCGGCTGGTAAAACTTTTTATTTTAATTACTTTTCTTTTGGTTATTTTTTTATTCGTATAAGCTTAAATGAAAACTACAGTTATTTAATTAAATATCAATAAAAATAGTTTTCAAAAATTAAATCTCATGTTTTTTTTTTGCAATATTTAAGACAATCAATAAGTTACGAATGTTAGAGCGGGACGCCGATACATGCATGTCTGCATTTGCACATTTACGTTTCGGCGTCCCGCTCTAACACACATCAATTGCCGTATTCGGCGTATGTACGCAACTGTCAGACTTCTGAATGACCTGCCAAACCTCCGACTTGCTGATCCGCATTTCCACCAGAGCTCTCAAATAGACGTGCTCTTAGGATCCGACATTCTACCATCTATTTTCAAGAGTGGCTCTGTATCCAAAGTCTGTGGAACTTTGCTCGGTCAAGAGACCATATTCGGCTGGGTCCTCACTTGACCAGTAGCCAAGTCGAATCCTTCGACAGTCTCATCCTTTACGACGAGGATTAAGATCAGCACAGAACATAGGCTTGATGATCTTCTCACCAAGTTTTGGGTTGTGGAAGATCTACCAGCTAAGCTGGAAAAAGTTTCTGATTCAGCGTGTGAAAACAACTTTCTTCGCACCACTTCCAGAACCAAAGAGGGCAGGTATGTTGTTATACTCCCCTTTAATAACTCTGAAAATTTCGAACTAGGACATTCAAGGTCCATCGCACTCGCTCAGTTTCTCAGAAACGAATGTCGTTTAAAGAGAAACTTTCCTTTAAAAGAGCAGTACGACTCCATTATTCAGGAGTATTTAGATTTGGGCCACATGAGGCCAGTCTCCCCAGACTGCAATAATTTTTACCTCCCTCATCATGCTGTTTTCAAACCTGAGAGCACCACTACGATAGTTCGCGTTGTTTTCAACGCCTCCAGTCCGTCCTCCAATGGGAAAAGCTTGAACGACATCCTACATTCAGGACCCGTTCTCCAATCCGATCTGACTATGCAGATATTGAAATGGCGTTTCTTTCGCTTTGTTTTCAATGCCGACATTGGCAGGAATTCCAGCTATTCATCCCTCCATAGAATTCGGATCCCAAAATGGGTCCAATATACTCCTTTGGCTAAGCTCCAAATCCATTGCTTTTGCGACGCATCTCAGCGTGCAAACGGAGCAGCTATCTATATCCGTGTTGAAACCCAACATAATATTTCAAGCCATCTCCTTGTAGCCAAGACCAGAGTAGCCCCTGTGAAGACCATCTCCTTGCCCCGATTAGAACTATACGGTGCATTACTGCTAGCCGAGTTATCTGCGACACTCCTCCCTCAGCTCCCAGTCAATAGTTACGAAGAGTACTATTGGACTGACTCCACAATTGTGTTAGCCTGGCTTAAGCCTCCATGTAAATGGACGACCTTCGTGGCTAACAGAGTGGGTAAGATGACTCAGCTCACTAGTTCGAGCAAATGGTCCCACGAAAGATCCGAGCAGAATTCTGTTGATCTTGCCAGTAGAGGTGTTTGGTCAGAAGACCTTATTGGCAACAGTCTCTGGTGGCATGGACTCGATTGGCTGGTCCTTCCAGCAGAACAATGGCCTGCTGCGATCAATATTGCCCTTTACTTTCCACTCCCCGACGAAGAGCTTCGTCCTGTTAAATTCAACTTAACTAAGTTGCCGCCATCATCCAGATGCATCTTGGAGAAATTTTCCGAGCTCGACAGAGCCCTGGAGGTGATGTCCTACGTATACCTCCAGATATCAGCAGCTCTGAACTCTTCAAGGCCCAATATCTGCTCATCCGCAACACCCAACGTGTTCGATTCCCTAAAGAATACAACTGTCTGTTGAACAAGGAACAGATTCCAAGGAGTAGCGACATCATTAATTTGAATCCCGTGTGAGAGCATCCGCTTCTTTAAGCTACGATGAGCGGCATCCGGTCATGCTTCCGTACTCTTGTACCTTCTCACACCTTCTCGTCCGTTTTACGCATCGTATCTCCCTCCATGGTGGAAATCAATTAATGATGCGTCTCATCAGATCACGCTACTGGATTCCGAAGCTTCGAACTTTAGTGAAAGCCACATCAACTCTTGTCGAGTTTGCATCCTCCAACAAAAGAAGTTGCAAATTCAACTCATGGGTACTTAGCCTTTTCCAAAAGAGTGGTGGTCCGCTCATGTCCGTCGCAGAGCCTGAAATCCAAGAAGACGCTATATCCATCATCAACCGATGGCAGCGACTTAAGGCTCTGCATCAACAGTTTTGTTTCCGTTGAAAGGAGGAATATCTCAAAGAGTTGCATAAAAACTCCAAATGGCAACTTCCAACGAGAAACCTCCTAGACGGCGATACGGTGGTTGTCAAGGAAGACAACCTACCAGTCAATGAATGGCGTCTGGGCCGCATCCACGCTACATATCCCGGCACTGATGACATTGTACGCGTGGTGGACATCCTCACCACCCGTGGTATCATCAAAAGGCCAGTAGCAAAATTAGTCCTACTTCCTTTAGAGGACAGAGTCCAGACGCCCTCCTAACCTTTTGCTGTCCATCAGTGGATATATGCTTCCAAATACTAATCCATATATCCATACTCTCTCTTTCAGATTAGTGAGATGGCACCATGAAAGGCCCAAACACCAGCAAAGCCCAAAGGAGTAAACTCCTTCCGATGCCGCGTCTGCCGAGGGATCCGTGCACTTAAGAAGTGCCAACGTTTCCTGCGTCTGGCTGCGGAGAAGCGTCTTCGGGCAGTTTTGATCAACAAATACTGCCCGAACTGCCTTGCCCATGAACATTCCAAGGGTTCATGCCGCAGTGGTGGCACCTGTCGCACATGCGGCGAGAGCCACCATACGGTTTCTCCACCTCCCTATCACCACCCAGCCCGAGAAGCAGACCCCTACGATACCAGCGCCGCCTCTCCCACCTTCGGAGTCCCTTGCGACATCCCCCTCTATGGCAGTCAGCATGCTGCCGACGGCCATAGTCAACCTGAACGTGGCCGGCAAGACCTTCGAGGTGCGCGTGCTGTTGGACGCTTGCAGTCCATATAGCCGCATGCCCACCTCATTGGCAAAGGCCTTTGGTCTTTCCGCCGAAGACGGGTTTTGCCGTGCCACGTTCAGGTCAAGGGCGTCGCCAGAGTTCGCCCTCACAGTGACTCTGAAGATGGAAGAGGTTCAAATTAGAACGCCGGCGCAGAATGTCGGCAAGGAGCTCCAGAACGCTTATCCAGGCATTACGCTAGCGGACAATCGGTGCCATGTGCCAACCAGAGTCTCCATTGTTCTGGGGGCCGACGTCTATGGCGACGTACAACTCCCAAGGCTAGTTCCTTCCCACGGTGGACTGCCGTTGGCCCAGAATACTCTGTTTGGCTGGGTACTATCCGGAGTCTTCAAGACATAGTCCGCTAGCGGCTCTAAAGCCCCTCCAGTGGCACACGAAAGATCCCGTCTCCACCCTCACATTTGCAATAGTATTGCAAGGGGGGCGGGATGTTTACGCCGAAACCCGCCATCTTAAAGTAGGCAGCATATTGGCGTAAACAGTGCGAGAATCACTAAGGGCTCCCGCGCTCTTTTATCCAATATCATGTTAAGTTAGAATTAAGTACATAATTTTATGTAAATGAAGTTTAGTATGAAAATATATAGTGAAGTGAACGCCAAGCGCCCCGATTTGTCTTTCTTTATTCGGTTTATTTCCGTTCAACCACAGGTATTTCACCCCCACGTCACGAACCCAACCACGAAGGAAGCCACTCTACAAGGCCGGAACCACAATCACAAATTTTCATGATTTAATATGAAGTTTTACCTACATTATTCTCACAACTCACGTGATTTAGCTTCTTTTCGTTACATATAAATATAAGAAAATTTTCATAGAAAATAAAAGTTGAAAAGATTTTATATGAAATAAAGTGAAGTCAAATTTCATATGAAATTAAGTTAACTCACATAACATATGAAAAATTTGTTTGTCAATTTCAAAAGTTAACTCAAATTTTATATGAAATAAAGTTAAATCCCATAAGAAATTTTTTTTTTATTTGGCAAATTTCCAAAGACAAATTTTATATGAAATGAAGTTGAATGCCCTCCTATCCTAGTAGACTTCTGTTACTTAACCTGCCATCTTTAGCCAATCGTAGAACCATGCTTGGTTTATTAATAAGCTTATTCAAGGGGACATAGACAGTGACGACTTGCTTAGCCGGTTAAACTTTTCTGTCCCTAGTAAAATCACCCGTAATTTCCTTCCACTAACACTTCCCAATTGTAGATCGAACTATGCCCTGCATGAACCTTTCAGGGCATTATGTTCGGACTATAATAAATTATATCCTATCATCTCTACTAGCAACTATAATTGTTCGTCTATGTTAAAATTCCAAATCCTATCTCACCTGTCCAGTATTTAGTTAATATACATGTCGAATTAACTTTATCTCCCATTAGAGCGTAGCGTGTTTCAAACTGTTCACAGGCGGTTCCTCAAGCCAAACGCCCTGCTCGTTTTCTAACAGCCCATACGAAACCTTCGAACCACACTCGGTAGCAACGTCGCATCGCCGTGCAACTAAACAGGCGACACGGCGTTGTCGCCCCGCTCCAACGGTACTTGCCGAAAAACGACGGACACACCGTGCAGTTAAACAGACGACACGGCGTTGTCACACCGCTGCAACGGTACGGTAACGACGGACAACCACAATGCAAAGACGCAACACATAATATGATGAAATAATTCGAGGTCATGCGTAATGTTCTACTACTACTACTACTATTACCCCGACACGGCCATCCTGACTCCAACACGACCTCGTGTTCCATTCAATTCGTATAAACTTATCAAGTTAATTTCACAAAACAGTATCAAGCCTTCTTAACCAATATCTTTACATAATTCTTACTATAATGTAATTTTTAACAAAATCAATTATTCTTCTTCATTCAACATTACAAATTCAATGCCCCATACGCCATGATCAAAACAAACTTGTGCTTGCATTATTTATCTGGTCTTGTTACTCTGCCATTTTCTTTGGCCAGCAGTAAATCTTTCATCACCTTTATTGGTGTGCTTCACTTTCTTCAGTGGCTTCAACATTTTCATTTTCGCTCTCTTAACACACATTCAACTCCTCGGGCACTTGCCCCTCTGGCATTTTTCTCAAATCTTCATGTGGATATTTATAATTTCTTTTATTGGTTAAGGACTTTAAAGTGTACCTGTCACCCTCCAGAACCTGTATTATTTCAAATCTGTACAGTACTACATATTCCATTATTGCCTATGCCTTTCAACATAACAACACTATTAAATCTTTTACCAGAAAATTTAGTACTTAGCTTTTCTTTCAAAATAATTTCAACGGTGTTACACCACGACGAAGCGATTGCGCCTGCCTTGTCTGGGTTGCATTTGGGTAGTTGCACCGCTTTACTTTGCCCCGCATCAGATGCCGTTGTTTGTATGGCCCGCACAAGTTCAATTAAATTTTTATTTTGCATTTCCATAATAGTACGCCATGGTCCATCTATTGTTGAAGGTATAGGACCCGATCCCACTTCTGATGTCGAATTAACTTTATCTCCCATTAGAGCGTAGCGTGTTTCAAACTGTTCACAGGCGGTTCCTCAAGCAAAACGCCATGCTCGTTTTCTAACAGCCTATACGAAACCTTCGAACCACACTCGGCGGCAACGTCGCATCGCCGTGCAACTAAACAGGCGACACGGCGTTGTCGCCCCGCTCCAACGGTACTTGCCGAAAAACGACGGACACACCGTGCAGTTAAACAGACGACACGGCGTTGTCACACCACTGCAACGGTACGGTAACGACGGACAACCACAATGCAAAGACGCAACACATAATATGATGAAATAATTCGAGGTCATGCGTAATGTTCTGCTACTACTACTACTATTACCCCGACATACACATATTTTCTTTCTAATGGTAGAGGTCCTGCATGGTCGCACATTCCTATTGCGATTTTTGATTTTATTTTGTTTACTAACACTAACTCTCCTGATCTGATTGGGTTTTCTGGGTTTCCCCAATCCGCCGCAACAAATGTTGGATCAGCTTTTTTTTTGCTTTTTTGCCCCAGTTTGAATCCAAAAATTTAAAATTAAACTCTTTTCTTTTTAAGCTCTTTTTAGTTAATTATAATTTAACAAATTAAATTAATTGTTTTACTTTAAACAGTCGACTGACCGTAGTTGATTTTAAATTTAATTAAATAAATAAATAAATAAAAAAATTTTCAAACTGGTAAATTTTTCCATTGACTCCTTATAATTTATCAATTTTAATGTATTTCATGTAAAGTGCACTTTAAATGACTTCATTCTTTTTGCCTTCATGTAGTTAAATAACATTGCCGGCAAGACAACACTCCACGGTCAAAAATTTCACTTTTGGCGCAACATCACTCTACGTACAGAGGTTTTTTGTCAGGTCATCCGCAAACTCGTAAAATTTTCCATTAGAAAATTCCAATTTTCATGATTTTATATAAAATTTTACCTATATTCTTCTTACAACTCAAACGATTTAACTTCTTTTCGTTACATATAAAGTAATATAAGAAAAATTTCATAGAAAATAAAAGTTGAAAAGAGTTTAAATGAAATAAAGTGAAGTCAAATTTCATATGAAATGAAGTTAACTCACATAACATATGAAAAATTTGTTTGTCAATGTTCAAAAGTTTTTTTTTTTTCCAAGTTTTTTCTCTTGTTTATTGAATCTTCCCTTTTACTTAAGAGACTAACAATAAGTTTTCAAATCTTATTCTAAGCTAGCTAATTATCATTTTATGAGATGAGTTGTGCTATGTGGCCTAACAAATTTAACGCTGGGCTGGTTGATCGTTGCGGTGCAGTCGACTTTGGCTGCATACTCGAAGAAGTTTTCTTGCAAGGGGATTTGGATGTGAGCCTAGTTTTTCCTTGTATTTTACTTTTCTTTCTGTTATTGTCTCAATGACAAGTTTTATTTGTAGGTCTTTGTGTATATTCTCGTTCTGAAGACACCATGGAGCTCCAGTATGATGTCGATGTTGCTTCTCGATGCATTGCCCCATAGCTCGGAACCATAGGTCCATATGGGTTTAAGAACGGAGTATCCAAAAGGACTTTGTACTCCAGGCTTAGGTGAGACCGAACGTTTATAAGCCAGTGTAGATCCTTTGCTTTTAGTCTCAGGTGCGTCGTCTTGGCCTCTATGTGTTTCCGCCAGGTGAGCCGCTAGTCCAGATGAATACCTAAGTATGTTACGTCATCGGCTTGTGTGATGCGCGTGTGGTTCATAACCAAGGGCGGGCAGCTTTGTTTGTTAAGGGTAAACGTAATTTGTTTGCATTTTTGTTCGTTTACTCGTATGCGCCAATCTGCAAGCCAATTCTCTACACATGTTAAATAGCGTGCTAGTTGCATCGTAGCTTTTACTGCGCATCTGGATCGACTCAGTATTGCAGTGTCATCAGGGAATGTGGATATTGTTAGCTGGTAGTCTGTTGGGATGTCCGCCGTGTATAAGGTGTATAGAAGTGGACCTTCTATAGTACAATCGCTTCAAGTGCTTGAACTAACAAAAGTCAGAGTTACGGAGGGGTACGACAGTTTCTGCTGGTGCCTGCAGATTCCTGTGGGCTTTCCACAATGAGTTTTTTGTGCTGGTGGGCGTGAGATTCTCAATGTAACGTAGTTGTGCGTCCGCTTCTTTTTTCTTAAGCGCTTTAGTAAGTCTGCGAGAAGCTCCTTTTAGTCTACTCTTTGCGCCAGGTGATCTGTGCTCCTGCCACTCCCTTCGAAGTCGTCGTTTTTCAAGCACAAGGAGTTCGGTATCTCGACTTGTCATGTTGAACTTTTTACTGCATCCGTGGGTATCTTGTGGAGTTGACGCTTTTGCTGCTGCAACTAGTGTTGATTCTAGGCTACCAGCAAACTGATCGATGTCTTGCTCGGTTTCCAATGAGCTAGAGAAGTCGGTATGTGAACAAACATATTTTTTGTACCTCTCCCAGTTGGTCCTGCTGCTTGTGAGTCTATACGCTCGCTCGATGTGTTGCAGTTGGTACAAAAGATTAAGAAAGAGCACCGGGCAGTGATCAGATGAAAGTTCTGAAAGTGCCTCAGCTGTAATCATTGTTTGGGATATCCTTTTGGTGATGGCAAAGTCAATCAAGTCTGGAAGCTTTTTAGGATCTGCTGGCCAGTATATAGGCGTTCCCGGAGAACCATAATTAAGCTTGTTTTGCGGTTTAATAATTGCGTTGTATAGCTGTTTTCCTTTAGGGGTAGCTGTCCGAGATCCCCAGTACATGTGCTTGGCATTCCAATCACCAGCTGCAACAAACCTTTCACCGAGCGAGTCGAAGAGTGTTGTGAATTTGTCCTCAGATATTGTGAAGCGGGGTGGGCAATAGACTGCAGCCAGAGTGAGAGCACCGTTATAGCATTGGAGGCTTATAGAGGTAAATTGTAGGCAGTCTTCTTGCCAATTACTAATAAAGTGGTGTTTGATTCGCGATCGTATTAGTATGCCAGTGCCTCCATGGGCCTTGCCAATTTGTATCCTGGTATTTGAAAATTGTACTTTTCAGTAAGCTGAGTCTCTGAGAGTAGCATAACATCAATGTTTCTGTCGGCTAAGAACTGAGCAAGTTCTAGCTTGTGCCGCGAAACGTCATTAGCATTCCAGGTTGCTATTATTAGGAGAGTCATTATACTGTTTTAGAAGAAACGAGCATTTGAATAAGGATGTTTTGGTTCCACATAAGCTCTTGCATAGTTGTTTGCATGAAGGCCATAAAGTCTTTCATGCTTTGCTGCATCGAAAGCATAATCGCTTCAACGCCAATTGGCTGCTGTTGCATGTTATCGTGAGTGTTTGTTTGATGAATGGGGGTGTCCGCTGCTGGTGTTTGATTGATCCCTGATTTTAGTGCACTTGCAAAGGAAATATTTGGCGCTGTTCGGTAGCTGGTAGACAAAGGGATGTTAGTTGTACTCGGTTCCATTGCTTTGTGGTTTGTTGGTGTGGTACGATCACGAACTAAAGTCACTCGTTTGTTTAGGCAACTCTTAAGTTCCTTGTAAACAATGCATCCTCGCCAGTTGGCTGTGTGGTTTTCGCCACAGTTGCTGCATAATTTAATTGAGCTGTCGTCCTTGTTCTTAGGACAGTTTGCGGTACTGTGAACATCGCTGCAAACGACGCAGATAGATTTTAGGGTGCAGTACGCTTTGGTCTACTTGCGCTTGTGTGGCTCTTCGACGGTTATTCTCCGGTGCAGTAGAAACTGTAGTTTATAAATAGGATGTACTTCATTTTTGCTGATTTTTTGACTGGATTGCACCAGTTCGAGTTTGAAGAGTGGCTGCGGCTCTTTCTTCCTGTTAAGAATGTTGATCACCGTTTTTGCCTTAAAGTTTTTCTCCTTTAGTGCCTCGATAATTTCGGATGGGGTCACTGATGATTCAAATCCTTTAATGACAACCTGCAATCCTTTGGCACTTTTAAGCTGGTAGGTATAGTAACTCTTTCCAGCTTCATCCAGGTACTTGGTCACTGATCGATGGCTAGACTCTGCACTTTCGTTTCATGTATGTTTCCCTTGGTAAGAGGTATAACGTGGAACTTGTTTTCTCCGATGATCGTAGCTAGTTTGTTAACCAGTGCACTTGAGGTTGTCTCACGTATTAAATATATAAGTTGAGTTGTCAACGTTTGGTGAGATTTAACGTTCGTGCGATTTATTTCCGGCCTGTTTGTGTTGTGGGCTTAGCTTTCGCTTTATTTGAATGTAGCGATCCAGCCCTGTTTGAAACAGTTTTGTGTTTTGTTTTGGTTCTTGTCCGCTTTTGTTTTCTAGAGTCGGAGAGAGTGCACTTGCTTTGGTTGTTGTTGATTCAACAGAAATGTACACAGCTCTCGGTGCAGTTGCAGTAGATATCGAAGTTACTGTGCTGGTAGCTACAGAGCTTGACACCGTTTGCAATGAGGAGAGCGCGAGAGAGACGCTCTCAATGCGTTCGTGTTCACATCGTGTAGTCATAAGCATTGGTGAGCAAGACCGCGATCGTTTGCTTTCTGCAGGTGCTAGGTCATTTACCCGATGGATTGTTTGGCACTCGCGGGCGTCAGACACGACGGTGAAGTATGCATTGTTTCGTTGGAGAGAGAGCCGGCGCTTGTCTTGCTCTTTTTGCCGATGAGCGCGCAAATCGCGTTGGCTCATTTTGGAACTGTCGATTTGTTTGTTGTCTATTTAAATAAGCTTTTGTTTTAATTTAATGTTTCCACACACAACAAATATTATAGATTAGCAAATTAAACATTGCTAATAGCGTCTTTTCACTTCAATTAGAATATAATTGTTTTATTTTTATTACTTAGATGATTTTCTCAGAGCTCAGTGAAAATACGTCTTACCACGACGCGAGTCGAAGCAGTTGTCCAAAAGTTGTTCAAAAGTTAAGTCAAATTTTATATGAAATAAAGTTCAATCCCACAAACAATTTTTTTTGTCAAATTTGCAAAGGTAGATTCAATTTTCATATGAAAAATTCATTTGGCAAATTTCCAAAGACAAATTTCGTATGAAATGAAGTTAAATTACATAACATATGAAAATCTAATATGAAAAAATTTTCAAAGTGGTCATATTTTCCATTGACTCCTAATAATTAATCAATTTTAATGTATTTCATGTAAAATACACTTTAAATAACTTCATTATTTTTTCCTTCATATATTTAAAAACCATTGCCGGCAAGACAACACTCCAAAAAATTCCATGGTTGATCGGTGGCCATATCCGTGGACTATTATGCGGATCATGTAAGTTAATATATGACCCCTCGCACTGCTATTGTTGTTAATAACAATGTGAGACACTTCCCTTTTTCAAATTTCATCCACAGAGACCTGGTGGCAACGGCTATTGAGGTAGCCACGGCTGAGGGCGTCCGGGAGGTTGTGATCGCCTCTGCCTACTTCCCGGGCGACGTGAATGACGTTCCCCCCACAGAGGTTCAGCGGCTGGTGGAGTTCTGCCGCTTACACAACAAGCCGCTCGTGATCGGCTGTGATGCCAACGCGCATCACACGATCTGGGGAAGCTGCGATGTCAACAAACGTGGTGAGTCCCTTTTAGAATATCTACCCTGTTGTCAATTAGATGTTGCTAACATAGGGTGTAAGCCAACTTTTATTAATGGCATTAGGGAAGAGGTTTTGGACCTTACCCTAGTCAGTAACTCTATTGGGATTTGACTGGTGAACTGGCGGGTCACAGACGAAGCCACCTTGTCGGACCATCATAACATCAGGTTCGACTTACCTGGCCAAGTCGAGATCCGTCAGAACTCCTTCTGTCCCAAAAAGACCAATTGAGTTGTTTTTATAGCCTCTGTGGCTTTTAAAGCAGATTTGTTGATCAGCACCCCAAGTTCTATTAGTGAGATAGAACTTGCTGCCAACCTGCTTCAAGATGTGCTCATCACATCCTTCGAGGACAGCTCTGTTCGGAAGACCCTAGAGGTCAACCGTAAAGATCCATGGTGGAACGAGGAACTATCCGTACAAAGAAGGAAGGTTAGAAGCCTTTTCAATAGGGCCAAAGCTAACCGTGTCAGCTGGGACGTCTATAGGGACGCCCTAACTAATTTTAATAAAAACATTAGGCGTGCCAAACGCGATACGTGGCGCAGCTACTGTGGTAGCATTGAATCGCTACCGGAGGCAGCGAGACTGCACAAAGTATTAGCTAAAGGGTCGTCTAATGGTATAGGGCTTCTTAAAAGAGCAGACAGCTCTTTCACCCAAGATCGCAGGGAAGCACTTGATCTTCTGCTTCAAGTCCACCTCTCAGGTTCGGTGGCGAACCCAGATCGATCTAGTCAAGATGACGTCACCACGTCACCCGACTCACGTGGTTCCAGTTTATCGGGAATCATCTTCGACCCTGAAAAGGTCAAATGGTCTGTAGATTCCTTCGCTCCCTTCAAAGCCCCAGGGGGCGATCAAATCTTCCCAGCCCTTCTACAAAACAGCCTGGATCATATTCTCGATCCGCTGGTCGGCCTGTTTAGAGCTAGTCTCACTTGGGGATACATACCCGTCTCTTGGAGGAGAGTCAATGTGGTATTCATTCCCAAACAAGGGAATCGTCCCCAGGACCAGCCTATATCATATCGGCAGATCAGCCTCACCTTCTTCCTGCTTAAGACAGCGGAAAGGCTCATAGACCTGCACATACGGTGCTCTCTACAGGAAAATTGTCCTCTGCATCCCACGCAGTTTGCGTATATAGCCGGAAAGTCGACGGAGGTCACCCTCCACAAATTAGTAGGTAAAATCGAAGAAGCCCTCGCATCCAAGAACATTGCTCTGTGCTCATTTCTTGATATAGAGGGTGCTTTCGATAATATCGGCTACGGCTCTATTTCTGATGCGCTAGAGCGCAGAAATATTGCCCGTCCCCTAATCCGGTGGATTGAGGCTATGCTCAAACACCGGATCATTTCCTCTACCTTGGACACTACGACTGCCTTTATCAGTGCGATTAAAGGATGTCCCCAGGAAGGGGTCTTATTCCCCTACTCTGGTCTCTAGTAGTTGATGAACTAATAAGCATTCTCGCAGACCAGGGCGTGCAAGCAATCGGCTACGCGGGCGACCTGGCTCTAAAGTGAACGGGAAATTTGCCAACACCGTGACAGAGCTAATGCAATCTGCTCTGAACACGGTTGGCAGATGGTGCGAAGATGTAGGTCTCAGCATCAATCCCCAAAAGGCAATTATTGTTCCCTTCACTAAGCGCTATTCTATTGACATAGGTCAATTGAACATTGGCGGCTCCCCTGTGGGTCTTTCCGGCGAAGTTAAGTATCTAGGGGTGGCCCTTGATAAAAGACTAAACTGGAATTCCCACCTAAACAATACTCTATCAAAGGCAACTCATGCCATGTGGGCATGCAGAAGATTCTTTGGTAGAACCTGGGGTCTCAAATCCTGTAACATCCGGATGCTATTTGAGATGATGGTGTGTGTGGTGGCCAAAGGTGACGCAGGTCACTGCCATCAACAAATGCAATAAATTGCATAGGCTACTTTGCCTTTCTCTGACGGGTCCACTTCGCACCTGTCCCACAGCAGCAATGGAGTCAATCCTCAACTTGACTCCGCTGCATATCAAAATAAAAGAAGTCACTGCAATGAGTCTTCTTAGAATCAAGCCCCAATCTGGGCTTCTAGCTACTGAATCAGGGCATTCTAGACTTATCAAAGATATTCCTGGCTTAGAGATCTGCACTAGATCAGATTCTATGACCAAGGAACTCCTCTTTGGTGCAAAATTCAGGACTCTCATCCCAGACCGGAAGGACTGGGATCTGGCAACCCCATCAGCGACCTCACGGCTTACACTGGTATACCGACGGGTCAAAAACTGATCAGGGGGTTGGAGCCTGGATACATGGTCCCAACTCCAAAACCTCGATTGCCATGGGCAAGTGGCCCACGGTCTTTCAATCCGAGGTTCATGCCATTGAGTTCTGCTGCCGTCTTACCCTTGAGAAGGGGACGAGAGGAGCGAACATTTTTATTTCTCGGACAGCCAAGCTAAGCCATACTAGCCCTCTCCTCAAAGAGAGTAAGTTCACGTATGGTGGCTGACTGCTGGAACTACCTCCAGAGGCTGTCCAACAGAAACAAAGTTACCCACCTTTCGGTACCTGGACACTCTGGGTTCCAGGGCAACGAGCTAGCGGATGAGCTAGCGAGGGCGGGGTCATCAGTCACTATGCTTGGCCCCGAACCCTTCTGCGGCGTGGGGTGGTCAACCATCTCATCCCTTGTGAAAACTTGGGCAGATAGGTTGACCGAACGCTATTGGTTCTTCAAACCAGGGATGAGGCAGGCTAGAGAGCTTACAAATCCCTCGGTTAAACGCAGAACAGACTCACTCTCCAGGAGAGATCTCTATCTCCTTGTTTGCTACCTCAGTGGCCACCATCTGGTGAACTATCACCTAACAAAAATGTGTCTATCCTCTGATGCAGAGTGCAGGCTCTGTAAAGAGGACGACGAAACTACCAAACACATACTGTGTGACTGTCCAGCCTTGGTTTGGAGTAGGAGGAAACATTTGCACATGGAAATCGCAGTTCCCGAGCAAATTGTCCGTTCCTCGAAGAAAGACCTGCTAGGCTTCATCAGGGAAGCAGAGCGGCTTTTGTCAAGATAGGGAGAGCATTATAGGCACAAAAGATCATTCTGGTAGCAGTGCCTCGCGCCTTCTCTGCTGAGAGACTCCCTCTGTCAATATAATAAATAATAATAATGTGATAACGTAGTGCACGCGAAGTGTGCCGGTTTTTCTGGCCCCACGGCTGATGCTGTAGCCAAGCGCACTGGGTTGCGTTATTGCAGCGATATATGTAGGGAAGTGGAGGGCGCAATTTGTTCGTTTGTGCGGCAAACAAAGATTGGATTAAGGGAACTGCTTGGAAGTTTTCGCACACTATCCGACAAGTTCTCAGCGCTCGATTCATCTTTCAATAACCTTAAGTTATTGAACGAATCCCCAAAGCGAAAAAAATCCACCCGCATATAAGAGCCTATTATCGCCACCCAGCTCCCTATAATTGACCAGCCAGGTACGCCAATGACACAGCCGTTAATGTCGTTCACCAATCCCCCGATGGTAACGAGATCAGCGGCTAAATCAATTTCGTTTCCCGAATATGTTATTGAGTGTATGCAACCAGTGACGCCCAAATGTTCCGTTATGTCCGCCGTGGTCTCGTTGCCCGTCCCGAAGAAAAAAGTGTTACCTAAGGCGTGTTCAAGTTCTGGTTTACCAGAAGAGAACCTCTGCTCTGGAATTATACCTGAGGCGCCTAAAAAGATTATAGGTGTTCCACAAAAGAAGCAGATTTTTGTTAGACTTGCCCCTGAACTCACATCAAATGATGTTAAAGCTTATATTCGAGCTAAAACCCAAGCCGTCGATATAAAAATGGAAAAGTTTAAGTTTTCTTATGAAAAGTTTTTAAGTTTTCTTATCAAAATAAGTGCCCCAAACGAACTCTAAGGCATTATATGTTCTGCTCAATTTTGGACGGAACATGTAACGGTTAAAGAGTTTGAAGCAAGGAAAAAGAAAAATCGTCCACCGATTAAACTTCCTTTGCCTCCTCTAGCAGCAGCCCAAATAAAATCAAATAAAAAAAAACTAACAAGCTCCTTAACTCTTTCATATCAAAATGTTAGAGGTCTTTGTACTAAACTTTCAACTTTATACTTAAACAGTCTTTCTTTTTCTTCCCAAATTGTTGTGTTTACTGAGACTTGGTTAAAGCCGGATATCCTGAACTCCGAAGTCTTTCCAAATAAGTACACAACCTACAGGTGTGATCGACCTGACCGACGTGGTGGTGGAGTTCTAATTACAGTTGATTCCACCATCAACTCGGAACTTTTAGAACCGGAGATTCAATTTATCATTGAATTACTCTGTGTAAAATTACACTTTCCCTGTTTTTTCATTATATAACCTGTTCCTATATTCCGCCGTCGTCGGAATTATCAGTCTATTTGCAACATTTGTCTGCAATACAGACCATATTTAATCTGTTATCAGACAAAGATAAATTTTTAGTCCTGGGTGACTTCAATATCCCCGATTGTAATTGGACAACAAATGCTGATTCAAACTCTCTTCTGCCCTCACGGCAACACGACCTTTTTGACGGTGTGTTTGACATGTCATTGTCACAGGTCGATCATGTCTTAAACAGTAGTAACAGATCGTTAGACTTATGCTTTGTCTTGGATCCATTTAGAGTGAGTCTAAACAAGACAAGAAGATCCTTACCATCCCACTCTTGAAGTTACTTTTGATTTTGGTGCATGTATGGATAAAGATTAAAAACTGTGTAATCGTGTACGCTGCTTTAGAAAAGCAGATTTTAACTTATTGAATGGGATGATTTTCCAATTTGATTGGTCAGAATTGTATTCGACTACTGATATTTTAGTAGCGACCAATATTTTTTATAACACAATTAACTACTTTTTAGATATTTGTGTTCCGTGTTTTTAGCCAACTTCCTCGAGTAAGCCGCCATGGTTTACGAGAGAGTTGTCACGGTTAAACAATTTAAAGTCAAACTTCTTTAAAAAATATAAAAGTAATAGCTCATCTTCAGCCTTTTCCCGCTTCTTAAGCGCGCGGTCAGATTTTACTGTCTTCAACGCGAAATGTTGTAAGAACTATTTAACTCGTTGTAAGGCTCAGTTTATTCAGAACCCCAAACAGTTTTATAGTTTCGTTAACACGAAGCGTAAGTCTACCGCATTTCCAACAAAATTAACGTTTGAAAATGCTAGTGCAGATACCGACCAAGCCATGGCCGATATGTTTGCAAAGTTTTTTCAAACGACTTATTCTCCCTCTACACAGAGAACTCACTTTAATCCATACAACATTCCAAGTTCAAATGGTATCTTCTCTCCCTTTTAAAACGAAAGCTATTTGGTAAAGGATCTCTCTTTAGTAAAGCCAGTCTTCTCACCAGGCCCTGACGGTGTTCCTGCTTGCATACTTAGATTCTGTGCTATCTCCCTAAGGCTTAGTTTATTCAGAACCCCAAACGGTTTTATAGTTTCGTTAACACGAAGCGTAAGTCTACCGCATTTCCAACAAAATTAACGTTTGAAAATGCTAGTGCAGATACCGACCAAGCCATGGCCGATATGTTTGCAAAGTTTTTTCAAACGACTTATTCTCCCTCTACACAGAGAACTCACTTTAATCCATACAACATTCCAAGTTCAAATGGTATCTTCTCTCCCTTTTAAAAGGAAAGCTATTTGGTAAAGGATCTCTCTTTAGTAAAGCCAGTCTTCTCACCAGGCCCTGACGGTGTTCCTGCTTGCATACTTAGATTCTGTGCTATCTCCCTAAGTAAGCCATTGCTCAAACTATTTTCGCTGTCTTTAGAAACTACAGTCTTTTGTTCCATTTGGAAAGAATCTTTTATTATTCCCTTGCCTAAAAAGGGCAGCAAGTCTGATGCAAGCAATTATAGAGGTATATCTAAATTGTCGGCTGTACCTAAACTTTTCGAGAATGTTATAACTCCTTACTTGCAACATTTCTGTAGATCCGTTATCTCACCATTTCAACACGGATTCATTAAAAGTCGTTCTACTACGACAAATTTGCTTGAGCTGGCCTCCTTCGTGGTAAAAGGATTTCAGGAAAATCTTCAAACTGATGTTATTTATACTGATTTCAGTAAAGCTTTTGACTCAGTGAATCATTCACTTCTGGCACATAAACTTGACCTTCTAGGTTTTTCACCAAAACTACTTAGTTGAATTGTAAGCTATCTGGCTAACAGACCTCAAAGAGTCCTCTTTAAAACCACCCTGTTTAAACCCAATTCATGCCACAACTGGTGTTCCTCAAGGAAGTCTTCTTGGTCCCCTACTTTGTACGCTTTTCATTAATGACCTTCCCTTAGTCATATGTAACTCCCGTACTCTTATGTATGCGGATGATGTAAAGCTTTGCTACCAATTTAAAGACGACCACTGTCACTCAAACTTACAAACCGACCTAAATAGTTTCAATTCTTGGTGTTGTGCCAATTTTTTAAACCTGAACAGCTCTAAATGCAAGCTGATGACATTCTCTCGAGCTAGTCCATAGTTTGCTTCTTATACTCTTTGTGGTTGTGCCTTGGAAAGAATCGCCCTAGTTGATGATCTGGGGGTCCGTTTGGACCGCAAACTAAAGTTTGCAAGTCATATTACTAATATGGTCAATAACGCCATGGGTGTCCTAGGCTTTATCAAGAGATGGTCTAAGGAATTCGACGTTCCTTATATTACAAAGACCCTCTACGTTTCACATGTTCATCCCATTTTTTAATTTCATTTAAAAAAATTTTTAAACTGGTCAAATTTTCGATTGACTCCGACTACTTTATCAATTTTCATGTATTTCATGTAAAACACGCTTTAAAAAACTTCATTATTTTTGCCATCATAATAAGAGTTAAGAAAAATTTCATATGAAATAAAGTGAAGTCAAATTTCACTTTAAATAACTTCATTATTTTTGCCATCATGTATTTAAATAACGTTGCCGGTAGGACAACACTCCACAGTCAATGAAATTTCACTTTTTGAGCAACATCACTCTTCCTATTGAGGTTTTTTGTCACGCCATCTTCAAACTGGTCAAATTTTCCATAAGAAAATTCAAAATTCCATGATTTTATATAAAATTTCACCTATATTCTTCTCACAACTCAAGTGATTTAACTTCTTTTCGTGACATATTTTTTTTTTTTTTTTTAACTGTGTTTGTTATTTATTGAATCATCTCATTTTCGAGTCTAACAATAAGTTTGCTAATCTTAATCTATTATAGTTTACAATTTAAAGGTTAATTGTATTGGTGTTAGGCGGCCCTAAGAAGAATTACGCTGGGCTGGTAGGTCATTTCGCTGCAGCCGGGTTGAGCTGCGAGTTTTTAGTAGGTGCTTGGCAAGGGGATTTGGATGAGAGTCAAGCTTTTTTAAGTATTTGACTTTTTTTTCAATTAATACATCATTTACATGTTTTATGTTTTGTGGATATTCGCGCTTCGAACATACCAAGGAGCCCCGGTCATGGTGCGCAAGATTTTTGATTGGGCTCGCTGAACTATTTCGATGTTGCTTTTTGACGCACTACCCCATAGCTCAGAGCCGTACGTCCATATGGGCTTAAGCACAGAGTTATATAAGAGTACTTTATACTCCAGCCTTAGTGGAGAGTTGGAGTTGATAAGCCAGTGGAGATCAGCTGCCTTGAGTTTCATATGCGTAGTCTTAGCTTCGATGTGCTTTCGCCAGGTGAGCCGCCTGTCTAGGTGTGCGCCCAGATACGTTACTTCGGCAGCTTGTGGGACGGGTGTATTGTATAGGGCTAATGGGGGGCATGTTTCTCTGTTGAGTGTAAAAGTTACGTGCTTGCTTTTGGCCTCGTTAATGCGGATGCGCCAGTCTGCAAACCATCTTTCCACCCGTATGAGGTGGCGAGCAAGTTGTTCAGTTGCAATTTTGTGTGTGTTGTTAGCTGGGAGTTAGTTGGGATGTCCGATGTGAACAAGATGTAGAGAACAGGGCCCAGAACGCTTCCTTGTGGGACACCAGCGTTAATATTGCAGTCGTGGGACACACTGTTGTTGCACCTAACTGAGAAAATGCGTTTGTAGAGGTAAGACTCCAGTAGCTTGTGTGTGTTTTGCGGCAACATTTGTACAATTTTTAACATAAGTCCATCAAGCCAGACTCTATCAAAAGCCTGAGCTACGTCCAGGAATAGCGCCGAGCAGTATTCGCGGTGCTCGAAGGTAGTGCGTATTTCAGACGTGATGCGATTAACCTGTTCAATGGTTCCATGCTTCTGTCGGAAGCCAAATTGGTGTGACGGTATTATATTACCTTGTTTGATGTATGGCGTTAATCGTAACAGGAGCACCTTTTCAAAGATCTTAGATAGGAATGTTAGAAGGCTAATTGGCCTGTAGGATGCTGGTGAAGTTTTGTCCTTTCCTGGCTTGGGAATCATTATTATAATTGACTTTTTCCATTGCTTTGGGAAGTAGCCAAACTTGGCAATTGCGTTGAATAGCTGACAAATTGATTAAATCATACAATGGGGGAGGTGTTTGATCATTGTTGTCGTAACCAAGTCATGAGCAGGCGATTTTCCTGGCATTAGTTCTTTGATTATTCTCACAATTTCGTTAGGTGTAAAAACAATTGGATTCAAGGGAACGCAGTTGCCAGGCGACAAGGGGAGACTAAACGAGTTGGTAGAGGGGTTAGGCTGAAAGACTTTTGCCAGGTGGTCAGCAAAGGTGCAAGCTCTTTGTTCGTCGCTACGAATCCATTTGCCATCAGCATCCCGTAGAGGTGTAGCAGCTTCTGTTGGTGCTTGGAGGTGCCGGTGTGCTTTCCACAGAGAGTGTTTTGTGCTAGATGGTGAGAGTTGCTCGATGTAGCTGTGTTGTGCTTCCGCTTCCTTGAGCTTGAGTGCTCTGGTAAGCAAGCGCGTGCCGGCCTTTAGTTTTTGCTTTGAGCTTAAGGATCTATGTTTCTGCCACTCCCTGCGCAGGCGTCGTTTATCAAGCACCAGGTTCTCGATGTCTCTGTGCGTTTTGTTGGGTTTTGTAGAGGCGAGCCATTCTGGTGGTGTAGAGACTTTTGCTGCTGCCACGAGCGTAGATACCAGCACGCTGTTAAGGTTGTCGATGTCTTCTTCGGAGCTTAACGAACTTAGCGCACCAGTGTGTGCGCAGACGTACTTTTTGAATGTAACCCAGTTAGTCTTGTTGCTTGTGAGTCTATAAGGCTTCTCGTTAACCTGCGGCTGCTGAAGGAGATTTAGTAAGACAGGAGAGTGGTCAGAAGATAAGTCTGGGAGTGACACTGCTGAGATGAGATTGGATGGAATTCCTTTGGTTATTGCAAAGTCGATTAAGTTGGGGATTCTTTTTCGATCCGCTGGCCAGTATGTAGGTCTTCCCGGTGACACGTAGGTAAGCTTTCTTTTAGTTTTAATTATTGTGTTGTAGAGTTCCTTGCCTTTGGGGGTTATGAGGCGAGATCCTCAGTATGTGTGTTTGGCGTTGTAGTCGCCAGCCGCGACAAAACGCTCCCCTAATGTGTTGAAGTATTCCATGAAGATGTCTTCAGTGATTGAGAAACGAGGTGGACAATATACTGCAGCTAGAGTGATCAGGCCATTTCCAGATTGCACGCTAATGGAAGTGGATTGCAGATAAGGTTTAGCGTAAGTGCTATGTGGATGATGCTTGATGCGTGCTCTTATTAGTATTCCTGTGCCTCCATGGGCTTTACCGTCTGGGTGGTTTGTTGAATAGAATCGGTATCCTGGTATCTGGAAGTTGTATTTATTTGTCAAATGCGTTTCAGATAACAGCATGACATCGATATGTTTTCCGTTCAGAAACTGTGAAAGCTCAAGTTTGTGCTGTGGGACGCCGTTGGCGTTCCACGTTGCTATTCTTAGAGAAGCCATTATACTGATTTTGTGGATACAATCAGCTGTATCAGCGTGTTCTGATTCCTCAACAGCTCTTGTAGTATGGCTTGCATAAAATCCATGAATTTTTCCAGGCTTTGTTGCAGTGAGGTCATCAACGCTTCAATGCTAGCAGGCAGATTCTGCGTGTGTTGTTGGTCGTTTAAGATTTTGTTTGCTGGCTGGAAATTACGCGGAACATCTGTTGATGCAGGTGGAGGCTTCGAGCCTGATTTGAGAGCGCTTGCAAAGGAGACGCTAGGGTCGGTACGTAGGACAGGCTGGGATGGTGCTAGGGAAGTGGTTGCTCTGTTTGAGGATGCGGGAACGAAGGTGTGACTTCTGGAGGGTAAGGTCCGAGATGAAGGTGCGCGATTGTAGAGGCGATTTTTCAGGTCTTTGAAAACAGGGCAACCACGCCAGTTTGCTGTGTGGTTCTCACCACAGTTGCTACACAATTTGACTGAAATATCCTCCTTGTTTTTTGGGCAGTTCGCAGTGCTGTGGGGGTCGCTGCAGACAACGCAGATTGATCTCAAGGTGCAGTATGCTCTCGTGTGGCCATATTCTTGGCAGTTTGTGCACTGTACCGGCTGGTTGCGTTTGTGTGGCTGCTCCACAGTGATTCTACGGTGCAGCAAGAACTGCAGTTTGTATATGGGGTGCACTTCTTGAGAGTTTCTCTTGAGGGCTATGCCTTCTGGCTCCAGCTCCACTTTGAAGAGTGGTTGCGGTTCCTTGTTTTTGTTCATTATGTTGATCACAGATTTGGCATTAAAATTTTTTGTTTTGAGCGCTGCGATGATCTCATCAGTCTTAACAGTTGATTCGATTCCTTTGATCACAACTTGCAGGCCCTTGGCGCTCTTTAGTTGATACGTGTAGTAACTTTTTTTGGCGTCATCCAGATATTTAGTTACATCTCGATGGCTAGATTCTATTTGAGATCTATTTGAGCTCTCACCAAGAGGTTCACCAGTAGCAGCGTTGCTGCGGTTAACTTTCGGCTTGTTACCGCTCCCTTTGTTCTGTGGGCTCAGTTTACGCTTGCTCTTAATGTAGCGATCGATGCCAGTTTGCACCAGTTGCTCTTTTCGGGGTTGATTCGGCTGCGCTTCGTGCTTGCTTTCGTTTTTGTTGATTGCACTGGCAAGCGAGAGAGGCGAATTTGGTACGGCCGAAGTTATAACGGTCGTTGTTGTTGGGCAGAGTACCGATGTTGTTGTAGTGCACGCTGTAAGCGCGCTGGCAATTGAGAGCGAAGTGACTGTGCTAGTAGCTACTGAGCTTACCGGTGTAGGTGCGTGGGAGCACAAGAGAGAGTCATGCTGACTAGCTTTCAGGTCGTAGGGCGCTGACATCAGCATAGGCGAGCAAGAGCGAGGCCTTTCGAAGTCCGCTGGCTTGGGTTCATTGACCGCGTTCGTCGAGCTGGGCTCTTTTTTTAACGGGAGTTTCTGAGATGAGACAAGTAAAAGAAAGTACGCGTTACTTCGTTGCAGAAGGGGCCGGCACTTCTTTTTCTCTTTTTGCTTGTGGAGAACGAATATCTCTCTGTCTCATTGCTGCACTTTTGTTGTGTTATTTGATTTCAATTAATAGTAAATGGGATCCCCAAAAAACAAGATAAAACAATTTGCGAATTTTCATCGCTGGAATTAGTAATTATGTTTTTGTTGATGTTTTCTTTTTTTTTTTTTTTTTGTTTTGTTTAAATGATACGTCGGGCGATAATATAAGAGTACACGGAGCACTAACTAAACACGTCTGTGTCAGCTGACAGTCCGCATCGTGACATATAAAGAATTATACGAAAAATTTCATAGAAAATAAAAGTTGAAAAGAATTCATATGAAATAAAGCCAAGTCAAATTTCATATGAAATGATATAAAAATTTTTAAACTGGTAAAATTATCAATTGACTTAAACTACTTCATCAATTTCCATGTATTTCATGTAAAATACCCCTATAGTAGCGCCTATGTATTATTAAGAACATTTAAGTGCAATGCTATTGTACAAGCTTACAAACACATAGCAGAACTTTGTTGCTGCTATGTTTATGCAACCTATAAGGTCCAAGCGGATGCAACATGATCACTTGCGCTGACCAAATGCATAATAAAATGCATAATACATAAGTGCATAACTCGCTCTCTCGATAAGCATAGATATATAAGATATACATAGACAGCCGCTCCGCGGCTGGCGTACCCGGCAGCGCAGCTACGCGGCTTAGTTTCAGACACTTGTAAAGAGTTGAACTGGCATGACCGTTTCTGCCAACTTAAATAAATAACATTAATAAAGAACCTAAAAACAGCACTTTACTTTAGTAAATGGCTTTTTAAAAGTGTAACTTAGTGAGCAATATTCGAGCACTTTACATGGCGACCGTGACAGTCGTCCAACGTTGGACAAATTGACTACACAAAGAAAACTTCACGGAGGAAAACTGGACTGGAATGCTAAGGAGCACTTTACATGGGCACCAATTGCAAAACTGAACGAAAATCTGAGTGAGTAGAGTTGTATCGAGGAATGGGAAAACACCGCGGCGGGCTAAAAACAAAGCTGAATAAACGTAAACGCCACCGGTTTGGTCGAAAGCCGTAAAGCTACACGCAGAGCTAGACCACTTGCTGGAATATCAGCAACAATTAAAAACCCAGAACCTCGATAAAACTCACTCAGAAAATATTAACAATATAACAGTAATTAATGAAGTTAAAAAAAAATAGCATATCCAGCACCAGCACTGGCACTTACGAAGCCAGAAAAGACCTGCCCACCGGACTGCGGAGGAGTCTGGAGTCCTCACTACCTGGGGACTTGTGAGCAGCGAGGGAGTTCATCAGCAGCCGAGAAATAGATAGCAGCAAGGGAGTGTCAGTGTGCCACCCCCGGCGACGCCCAGCTGATACCAGATGAACATCAGCAGCAGCAACTAACTAACCATAAATATAAATATATATAAGAAAAAATTTTGTAAGAAATATTGTAAAATGGAGCATATACTACTATGCCCTGTTAACCCAATATGGCCCGTGAAGCCATAGCTAGAATCAGACAGGCAATAATGTAAAACACAATTTTTCCTCTCTACTAACTAACATTGACAAAATTTAAGAAAGAAATAATTCCCAATATAGATGTCCATAGAGACAAATAAAATAAGCAAAACTGAAAACATATATAAAAATAGAGAAGATTTTTTAGAAAACTATAAAATTAGTATAACCAAAATGGGTCTGATAGACACTAAAACTGTTGACTCCACAGCAAATGTTATAAATAAAGTGGAAGTCCAAAATGCAGACTTGTTCTGGATAACCATACTACTAATCGTAATTGCTCTAATTATGGTATCCAATGCATTAATAAAAATATACAAAGTACATAACAAGTGTCTCAGAAAAAAATGCCGTAGCACTGCTAACGGTTTAGATAATATTTAAGGAATATGTGAGGGAACTCAATTATGAATGATATGATATGATATGATATGAAAATATAAAAGTTGAAAAAAAAAATTTAAAATATAAAAACGTAATATTGACTTTATCAAGATAGGAATACAAAAATATATAGCAATAGCCAACCATGAGTGTAGCTTAAACACAGCGCGCTATAGATAAAGTTTATGAATATGACCCCGATTTTAATGTCTATATATGATTTCGAAAACTTAGTAGAAACTAGCACCACAGCATGGACTGGGAAAAGCTTATTGATCAGATAAAAGAATCAAAAGAAAATTTCAAGAAATCTTATAAATGCCTAACGCAAAATAGATCAATACAAGCTGTAACGATAAATAAAAATGCCCAAATATTGGTAAATAGTTACAATAAAGTCAGAGAACTGATACAACAGAATAGAAAGAATTTAGACAGTAAACAGTGTGCTAAAGTTTCGGAACTACTGGTGGCATTAAGGGAAAAATTAATATTCATAAAAAATAAATTCAGCCTCCAGATAGAAATTCCGTCTATAGTAAATACTCCATTAAAAATAAATTTTAACGAAGAAAGCACTGACTCAGACGAAGAAAATACAACTGTAGTCGAGGAAAACATTAAAGAGGAAGATCTTCACGATCTAACTATACTAGGAACACTAGTGCTGAAGGAAGAAAATACTACAAATAACGCAGCTGACTCAGAAAATACTTTAACCATGGCAGAACAAGCCGCAGCCATTAGGTCTTACATTAAGGAAGTCTCTTGCGCAATACCAGAATTTGATGGACAAAATATCCAATTACAACGATTCATTAAGGCAATTAAATTGGTTGACTTAGCTAAGGGACCATATGAAGACATTGCAGTTGAGGTCATTAAGTCAAAAATAGTTGGCACAATTTTGAACTCAGTTGAAGATGAAACGACAATTCCAGCAATTATAAACAAATTGCAGAAAGTAGTTGTCGGTGAGACATCCGCTAATGTCAAAGCAAAGCTATCAAGAGTTCAGCAAAGAGGTAAAACTGCAACGTAATTTACCGCTGAAGTTGAAAGACTGAGAAAGCTTTTAGAAGCTTCCTTTATCGATGAGGGTATACCTCTAGAACATGCCACTAGTCTAAGTACTAAGGAGGCAATTGACACCATGATAAATCGTGCTGAGCACGAAAGTATCAAAACAGTACTGGAAGCCGGGACTAGCACCACTATGGATGCAGCGATAAGCGCATACATAAGAACGAGTGCAAGAGTTACCGGTGACATCAATAAAGTGATGTACTTTAGAGGTAACAGATCTAACAGAGGATACGGCACTGCCAATAGAGGTGGTAACCGAGGTAGAGGCTTCAATAACAATGGTTATAGAGGCAACTATAATAACGGTTACCAAAATAACGGTTACCAGAATAACGGTTATCAAAACCGCAATAATGGAAATAATAACCGCTACAATGGCAACAATAGAGGCCGTAATAATGGAAACAGAGGCCGTAACAACAACCAGAATAATAATAACGGAAATAATGCCAATGTACGAGTAACCCAAGATCAGGGAAACTCGCAACAGCCTTTAGGTACTCAGAAGAAGATCATAAAGTATACGCCATCAATTATAATCTCAATATATTTACCACATTCATTCATGTCGAAACAGGTGTAAAACTTGTTTTCCTTCTTGATACAGGTGCAGATATCTCTATTCTCAAAGAGAACTCTGACAAATTTTCTAATATTCAAATAACTCACAAAATAAATATTCAAGGCATAAGCCAACAGACAATTCAGTCTCAAGGACATACTTTTATTGAGATGCAGACAGGTAAATACATCATCCCATACGACTTTCATTTAGTAGATACAAATTTTCCCATACTGTGTGATGGAATAATAGGAATAGATTTCATTAAAAAATATAATTGCCAACTTGATTTCAAACCAGCAGAAGATTGGTTTATAATTAGACCCAACAATTTGAAATTTCCAATTTATGTTCCAATAACATACAGCTCTGGTAACAACAGAACTCTATTACCAGCGAGATCCCAAGTTGTCCGAAGATTAATAGTATCATTAAAAGATGATAACATTTTAATTCCAAACCAGGAAATTCAAACTGGTATCTATGTTGCAAATACAATCGCAACATCTAGTAATACATTTGTCCGAATTTTGAATACAACAGATTCTGACCAATTGGTCAATATGGACACTTTGATATATGAGCCACTTTCTAACTACAATGAAACTTTATGCAGCAAATATACAGATATATTTGCATAAGAATCTGAACCAATAACGGTAAACAATTTTTATAAACAACAGTTGAGATTAAAAGATGATAAGCCCGTATACACAAAAAATTATAGAAGTCCTCATAGTCAAGTAGAAGAAATACAAGCCCAGGTACAGAAATGAATAAAAGATAAAATAGTCGAACCATCAATTTCAGAGTACAATAGCCCTTTGCTATTAGTTCCTAAAAAGTCAAGCCCAGATTCAGATAAAAAGAAATTGAGTAATTGAGATAGTAATAGACTATCTCCAAATTAATAAGAAACTTTTAGCTGACAAATTTCCACTACCGAGAATAGATAATATTTTGGACCAACTTGGTCGAGCAAAATATTTTTCTTGCCTTGACTTAATGTCAGGTTTTCATCAAATCGAACTGGATGAAGACTCAAGAGATATAACATCTTTCTCAACCAACAATGGCTCAAATCGTTTCACGCGATTGCCATTTGGTTTAAAAATAGCGCCTAATTCATTCCAAAGAATGATGACTATAGCATTCTCCGGAATAGAACCGTCTCAGGCATTCCTTTATATGGATGACTTAATAGTCATCGGTTGTTCCGAAAAGCATATGTTTAAAAACCTCACTGAAGTTTTTGATAAATGCAGGGAATACAACCTAAAGTTACATCCTAAAAAATGTTCATTTTTCATGCATGAAGTCACATTTTTAGGACATAAATGCACAGATAAAGGAATTTTTTTACCCAGTTCCACGGCCGTCAGCCGTCAGAGAGAGCAAGGGGAATTAAATTTAACCACAACTCTGGCTGGGGTAAGTGCCGTCCTTGCTCCTACTGACGGAAGTGCGGCTATACTCTCCACGTGAGGGCGGCTGGAAGCAGGCCCCTAGCACGGTCATGTCTCTGCTAGGGGTGTTGACTAATTGTAGTCGGGCGAAGATCGTGAATCTATAAATCACCCCAATCCAAGGCGGAACAGCATACGCGAATGGATGCATGGCCGGGGGGTAGCCCGGTCTCTTGTATGCGGACTCTGGATACCTGTCGCCCTCCAGTTTCATTTAGACTTCCCACGGCAAGCGGGCTATGTCGTGGGTGACCTTCTCTTCCCGCCTACTCGTGGGATCAAATTTTATGGATCTTCTTAACTTAAAAAACAAGCCTGATGCGGCTTTGAACGCATCAACCCAGGGCGAAGCCTTCACGGCCGACCCCAATACCAGCACTGCAGCTGTTGGGCTGCTGGCATCCACCCCCAATACCACGGGTCTCGACCCTGGTACTCCGGGCGACTCGGACAGGCCACGAACTCCCTTGGACACTGAGTTCGCTAGTGCTGCCTTCTCGTCCAACAACTGCTCAGTCATGCAGCAGACCGTCGAGGTGATGTCCTCCGACGCCGAAGCTGAGGGTGACCTGATCAGCTTTGCTGACGACGCTTCCGTGGCCTCTCAGAGGTCAGGTCTCACGGAAGCTGGCTCCCAAATCCAGACTCTGCGACTGGACTCGGGGAACGCCTTCGTAAAACTGAAGACCCGCGAGAAGAAGCTCTTCAAAGCTGCACTCGCGAGCAGAGCAGAGGCTCTGGCTATCGCCACTGCGCCCCCCGCGGAAACCAAGGCTAAGCGGATGCGCGGTGACGATACCATCCCCGAACCCCAAGGGTCCTCAAAGAAGCCCAAAAAGACTCATGTGGAGTCCACAAAGCCACTCTTCAGCCAAGTGGCAAGCAGGGTGAAATTGGGCTTCACTTCGGCTGACCCCACTAAACCTCTTACACCGGAGCATATGGCCACGGTGCAAGAAAGGCGATGCGGCTGCCTTTCACATCAGAAGTCGGCCCAGGTTTCGAGGGTTGTATACCCCGAAACGTGTGGCTGCTCCTGGTGTGCGAGAACAGCAGCACTGCCGATTGGGTCAAGGAAGCTTTTGGACATATCAAGTCCATCAGCGGCCTTGATTTCAAGTTGTTGGAGGAAGCAGAGTTCCCAAGAGCTCACCTCATTAGAGGTTACTTCCCCAACAGCGCGCAATACACACCCGCCGAGATTGTGGAATACTTGGGTATCCAAAATCGTGAGCTCTCTACGGAGCTGTGGCGGGTCGTGCAACACAGCCTCAACGGCAATACGACACACCTCGCGATGATGGTCGACGAGAAGTCGTATAAGGCTCTGACGGACATTAAGGGTAACGTGAAATTCCGCTTTGGCAGAGTTAAGCTTATCCTTAAGAGCTCCGCCGTCAGGGCCTCCCCCGCTCCTGCTCCCTCCCCCTCCCCATCTCCAACCCCCCCTCCCGTCAGCGGCGTGACAGCTGTGGCTAACGCTCCGGTGGCGTCCACCAGCGCCGCAGCTGCAGTGGCGCAGACAAAACCCATCCCCAAACCCCCAGTCATAGTGGTGACTGCCCCCAAGCCAACAGCGGACCGTACTAAGCCGGTGGTTGGCAGCGGACGCCCCGTCGTCCATTCCAGGCACTCCACTGGCATAGTGCGGAGACCCCCCGCAAGGGCCCCTCCGGCGACCGGGGTCGCAAGGCGACCTCCCCCGAGTGGTTCCTCCAGACTGCCGAAGGGCATCCGAGGCAACGACTCTCGGGGGGGCAAGGCAGGTGGCCTTGTCAAAAAGGCCCTAAAGGAGGATGCCGAGCGCCATTAAGGTGCTCCAGGCGAACCTGCACCACGCCAGAGGAGCGTCTGCCACCCTGTGCAGGGTGCAGGAAATCAACCTGGCTCTCGTCCAGGAGCCATGGTTGATCGGTGGCCACATCCGTGGACTATCATGCGGATCATGTAAGTTGATATATGACCGCACGGGAGGTGCCCCTCGCACTGCTATTATTGTTAATAGCAATGTGAGACACTTCCCTTTATCAAATTTCATCCACAGAGACCTGGTGGCAACGGCTATTGAGGTAGCCACGGCTGAGGGCGTCCGGGAGGTTGTGATCGCCTCTGCCTACTTCCCGGGCGACGTGGATGACGTTCCCCCCACAGAGGTTCAGCGGCTGGTGGAGTTCTGCCGCTTACACAACAAGCCGCTCGTGATCGGCTGTGATGCCAACGCGCATCACACGATCTGGGGAAGCAGCGACGTCAACAAACGTGGTGAGTCCCTTTTAGAATATCTATTGTGTTGTCAATTAGATGTTGCTAACATAGGGTGTAAGCCAACTTTCATTAATGCCATTAGGGAAGAGGTTCATAAGCACATCAGGTTCGACCTACCTGGCCAAGTCGATATCCGTCAGAACTCCTTCTGCCCCAAAAAGACCAAGTGGGATCTTTTTAAAGCCTCTGTGGCTTTTAAAGCAGATTTGTTGATCAGCACCCCAAGTTCTATTAGTGAGATAGAACTTGCTGCCAACCTGCTTCAAGATGTGCTCATCACATCCTTCGAGGACAGCTCTGTTCGGAAGACCCTAGAGGTCAACCGTAAAGATCCATGGTGGAACGAGGAACTATCCGCACAACGAAGGAAGGTTAGAAGACTTTTCAATAGGGCCAAAGCTAATCGTGTCAGCTGGGACGTCTATAGGGACGCCCTAACTAATTATAATAAAAACATTAGACGTGCCAAACGCGATACGTGGCGCAGCTACTGTGGTAGCATTGAATCGCTACCGGAGGCAGCGAGACTCCACAAAGTATTAGGTAAAGGGTCGTCTAATGGTATAGGGCTTCTTAAAAGAGCAGATGGCTCTTTCACCCAAGATCGCAGGGAGGCATTTGATCTTCTGCTTCAAGTCCACTTCCCAGGTTCGGTGGGGAACCCAGATCTATCCAGTCAAGATGACGTCACCACGTCACCGGACTCACGTGGCTCCAATTTATCGGGAACCATCTTCGACCCTGAAAAGGTCAAATGGGCTTTAGATTCCTTCGCTCCCTTCAAAGCCCCAGGGGGCGATCAAATCTTCCCAGCCCTTTTACAAAACAGCCTGGATCATATTCTCGATCCGCTGGTCGGCCTGTTTAGAGCTAGTCTCACTTGGGGATACATACCCGTCTCTTGGAGGAGAGTCAATGTGGTATTCATTCCCAAACAGGGGAATCGTCCCCAGGACCAGGCCAAATCCTATCGGCCGATCAGTCTCACCTCCTTCCTGCTTAAGACAGCGGAAAGGCTCATAGACCTGCACATACGGTGCTCTCTGCAGGAAACTTATCCTCTGCATCCCACGCAGAGGTCGCCCTCCACAAATTAGTAGGTAAAATCGAAGAAGCCCTCGCATCCAAGAACATTGCTTTGTGCTCTTTTCTTGATATAGAGGGTGCCTTCGATAATACCGGCTACGGCTCTATTTCTGCTGCGCTAGAGCGCAGAAATATTGCCCGTCCCCTAATCCGGTGGATTGAGGCTATGCTCAAACACCGGATCATTTCCTCTACCTTGGACACCACGACTGCATTTATCAGTGCGGTTAAAGGGTGTCCCCAGGGAGGGGTCTTATCCCCCCTACTCTGGTCTTTAGTAGTTGATGAACTACTAAGCATTCTCGCAGACCAGGGCGTGCAAGCAATCGGCTACGCGGACGACCTGGCTCTAATAGTGAACGGGAAATTTGCCAACACCGTGACAGAGCTAATGCAATCTGCTCTGAACACGGTTGGCAGATGGTGCGAAGATGTAGGTCTCAGCATCAATCCCCAAAAGGCAATTATTGTTCCCTTCACTAAGCGCTATTCTATTGACATAGGTCAATTGAACATAGGCGGCTCCCCTATGGGTCGAAGTCAAGTATCTAGGGGTGACCCTTGACAAAAGACTAAACTGGAATTCCCACCTAAACAACACTCTATCAAAGGCAACTCATGCCATGTGGGCATGCAGAAGATTCTTTGGTAGAACCTGGGGTCTCAAATCCTGTAACATCCGGTTGCTATTTGAGATGATGGTAAGACCGATCGTCACCTACGCTGCCATTGTTTGGTGGCCAAAGGTGACGCAGGTCACTGCCATCAACAAATGCAATAAATTGCACAGGCTACTTTGCCTTTCTCTGACGGGTGCACTCCGCACCTGTCCCACAGCAGCAATCGAGTCAATCCTCAACTTGACTCCGCTGCATATCAAAATAAAAGAAGTCGCTGCAATGAGTCTTCTTAGAATCAAGCTCCAATCTGGGCTTCTAGCTACCGAATCAGGGCATGCTAGACTTATCAAAGATATTCCTGGCTTAGAGATCTGCACTAGATCAGATTCTATGACCAAGGAACTCCTCTTTGGTGCAAAATTCAGGACTCTCATCCCAGACCGGAAGGACTGGGATGCTGGCAACCATCAGCGACCCTCACGGCATACACTGGTATACCGACGGGTCTAAAACTGATCAGGGGGTTGGAGCCGGGATACATGGTTCCAACTCCAAAACCTCGATTGCCATGGGCAAGTGGCCCACGGTCTTTCAATCCGAGGTTCATGCCATTGAGTTCTGCTGCCGTCTTATCCTTGAGAAGGGGATGAGAGGAGCGAACATTTACATCTTCTCGGACAGCCAAGCTGCCATACTAGCCCTCTCCTCAAAGAGAGTAAGTTCACGTATGGTGGCTGACTGCTGGAACTGCCTCCAGAGGCTGTCCAAAAGAAACAAAGTTACCCTCCTTTGGGTACCTGGACACTCTGGGTTCCAGGGCAACGAGCTAGCGGATGAACTAGCGAGGGCGGGGTCATCAGCCTCTATGGTTGGCCCCGAACCCTTCTGCGGCGTGGGGTGGTCAACCATCTCATCCCTTGTGAAAACTTGGGCAGATAGGTTGACCGAACGCTATTGGTTCTTCCAACCAGGGATGAGGCAGGCTAGAGAGCTTACAAATCCCTCGGTTAAACGCAGAACAGACTCACTCTCCAGGAGAGATCTCTATCTCCTTGTTGGCTATCTCAGTGGCCACCATCTGGTGAACTATCACCTAACAAAAATGCGTCTATCCTCTGATGCAGAGTGCAGGCTCTGTAAAGAGGACGATGAAACTACCAAACACATACTGTGTGACTGTCCAGCCTTGGTTTGGAGTAGGAGGAAACATTTGCACGTGTAAATCGCAGTTCCCGAGCAAATTGTCCGTTCCTCGACGAAAGACCTGCTTCATCAGGGAAGCAGAGCGGCTTTTGTCAAGATAGGGAGAGCATTTAGGCACAAAAGACCATTCTGGTCGCAGTGCCTCGCGCCTTCTCTGCTGGGAGACTCTCTCTTTCAAATAATAATAATAATAATACCTAGTTCCACATGATGCGGACAGCGAAAGACGTTTTGTAGCATTTTGTAATTACTACAGACGTTTTATCAAAAATTTCGATTTCCGACTATTCGCGGCACATAACAAGATTATGTTCCATTCGAGTGGACAGATGAATGCCAAAATGCATTCATACATTTAAAATCGCAGCTAATAAACCCAACACTCTTGCAGTACCCAGACTTCAACAAAGAATTTTGCATAATAACAGATGCAAGCAAGCAAGCGTGTGGCGCAGTTTTAACTCAAAACTACAATGGCCGTACATTTACGGAAAACACTTCACTGTGAAAACAGATCATAGACCATTGACATATTTATTCTCAATGGTCAACCCCAGTTCTAAATTAACAAGAATAAGGCTTGAATTAGAGGAAAATAATTTTACGGTAGAGTATTTAAAAGGCAAAGATAATCATGTAGCTGATGCGTTATCAAGAAATATATTAAAAGTCACTACAAGATTTCAAAGTAGACAAAAATCCTGCGCAGGAAAAGAACAATTGGATTTGCATGAGCAAACCAAAGAAAAAGCTTCAGAGCCCAACGTATATGTAGTCATAACAAATGACGAAGTACGCAAAGTAGTGACATTGCAATTGAATGATACGATATGTTTATTTAAACATGGAAAGAAAAACGTTGCAAGATATGATGTTGGTGATCTTTATACTAATGGAGTTCTTGATCTAGATCAATTTTTCCAAAGGCTTGAATCGCAAGCCGGTATATACGATATCAGCCAACTCAAAATGGCACCGTGGAAAAAAATCTTTGAACACGTTTCAATGGATGAATTTAAAAATATGGGCAATAAAATATTAAAAAATTTAAAAGTAGCGCTACTTATCCCGGAGACCCAAATAAATAATGAAAAAGAAAAAGAAAAAGAAGCTATATTGTCTACACTACATGATGATCCAATACAAGGAGGTCATACAGGCATTTTGAAAACCTTGGCCAAGGTCAAAAGACATTATTACTGAAAAAATATGAGTAAATACATAAAAGAGTACGTAAGAAAATGTCAAAAATGCCAAAAAGCTAAAACAACAAAGCACACAAAGACCCCAATGATTATAACAGACACACCAGAACATGTTTTCGATAGAGTTTTTGTGGACACAATTGGTCCATTACCTAAGTCAGAAAATGGTAACGAGTACGCAGTCACTCTCATATGTGATTTAACCAAGTACTTAGTTGCCATTCCAATAGCAAATAAAAGCGCAAAAACAGTACGGTCCAATGAAGACGTTCATAACGGACATGGGAACAGAGTATAAGAATTCAATAATTACTGATCTATGTAAATATTTGAAAATCAAAAATATAACATCAACAGCTCATCACCACCAGACAGTTGGAGTGGTCGAAAGAAGTCATAGAACTTTAAACGAGTATATACGATCCTACATATCGGCGGACAAAATCGATTGGGACGTATGGCTTCAATATTTCGTATACTGCTTCAACACGACCCCATTGGTACATATGGAACATAATTACTGTCCATACGAATTAGTTTTCGGTAGAACAAGTTATTTACCAAAACATTTTAATAAGTTACATAGCATAAAACCAATATATAATATAGATGATTACGCTAAGGAAAGTAAATATAGGTTAGAAGTAGCATATGCTTGAGCAAGAAAACTGCTTGAAGCACATAAAGAAAAAAATAGGGGAAAGTACGACTTAAAAGTAAATAACAGAGTTAGAAGTAGGAGATAAAGTTTTATTAAGAAATGAGGTAGGTCATAAATTAGACTTTAAATAATTTTTTAATCGTTTATAAAAAAAAAAATTCTTTCGTATACTACGTATATTTTTATTTCTTATTGCAAAATTTACTTTTATATTGTTTAAGCTGAGAAAAATGACACATCAGTTCCTTTCGGAAATGAAATATAAAAAAAAATAATAGTAATAATAATAAAAAAAATAATATTTTGCATTCATGAATTAAAATAACTTCACTAGGTTACGTTATTTTTCAAAAGGAGGGAGATGTAGTATGCGCCTATGTATTATTAAGAACATTTAAGTACAATGCTATTTACAAGCAAGCAAACACATAGCAGAACTTTGTTGCTATGTTTATGCAACCTATAAGGCCCAAGGCGGGTGTAACATGATCGTCCACTTGCAGGCTACGAAGTATCTTTGCCTTCATAATAAAAGTAAAATAAAATTTCATATGAAATGAAGCTAACTCACATAAGATATGAAAAATTTGTTTGAAATTTTTTTTTGTCAAATTTGCAAAGGTACATTCAATTTTCATATGAAATGAAGTTAAGTCACATAGTAATAAAATTCGAAAGACAAATTTTATTTCAATTTATTTGGCAAATTTCCAAAGACAAATTTCATGTGAAATGAAGTTAAATCACAGAACATATGAAAATTTCATATGAAAAAATTTTGAAAGTGGTCAAGTTTTCCATTGACTCCTAATAATTTATCAATTTTAATGTATTTCATGTAAAATGCACTTTAAATAACTTCATTATTTTTGCCTTCATATATATAAACTAGCTGATCAAAGTGGAAAAGTTTAAGTTTTCTTATGAGAGGGACATATCTTGCTTCAAAATAAGTGCCCCAAACGAACTCTTAGGCATTATATGTTCTGCTCAATTTTGGCCGGAACATGTAATGGTTAAAGAGTTTGAAGCAAGGAAAAAGAAAAATCGCCCACCGATTAAACTTCCTTTGCCTCCTCTAGCAGCAGCCCAAATAAAATCAAATAAAAAAACTAACAAACTCCTTAACTCTTTCATATCAAAATGTTAGAGGTCTTTGTACTAAACTTTCAAATTTATACTTAAAAAGTCTTTCTTTTTCTTCCCAAATTGTTGTGTTTACTGAGACTTGGTTAAAGCCGGAGATCCTGAACTCCGAAGTCTTTCCAAATAAGTACACAACCTACAGGTGTGATCGACCTGACCGACGTGGTGGTGGAGTTCTAATTACAGTTGATTCCACCATCAACTCGGAACTTTTAGAACCGGAGATTCAATTTGGCATTGAATTACTCTGTGTAAAATTACACTTTCCCTGTTTTTTTTCATTATATAACCTGTTCCTATATTCCGCTGTCGTCCGAATTATAAGTTTTTTTGTCTGCAATACAGACCATATTTAATCTGTTATCAGACAAAGATCAATTTTTTAGTCCTGGGTGACTTCAATATCCCCGATTGTAATTGGACAACAAATGCTGATTCAAACTCTCTTCTGCCCTCACGGCAACACGACCTTTTTGACTTAAACAGTAGTAACAGATCGTTATACTTATGCTTTGTCTTGGATCCATTTAGAGTTAGTCTAAACAAGACAAGAAGATCCCTACCATCCCACTCTTGAAGTTACTTTTGATTTTGGTGCATGTATGGATAAAGATTAAAAACTGTGTAATCGTGTACGCTGCTTTAGAAAAGCAGATTTTAACTTATTGAATGGGATGATTTCCCAATTTGATTGGTCAGAATTGTATTCGACTACTGATATTTTAGTAGCGACCAATATTTTTTATAACACAATAAACTACTTTTTAGATATTTGTTTTCCGTGTTTTTAGCCAACTTCCTCGAGTAAGCCGCCATGGTTTACAAGAGAGTTGTCACGGTTAAAAAATTTAAAGTCAAACTTATTTAAAAATATAAAAGTTATAGCTCATCTTCAGCCTTTTCCCGCTACTTAAGTGCGCAGTCAGATTTTACTGTCTTGAACGCGAAATGTTGTAAGAACTATTTAACTCGTTGTAAGGCTCAGTTTATTCAGAACCCCAAACAGTTTTATAGTTTCGTTAACACGAAGCGTAAGTCTACCGCATTTTCAACAAAATTAACGTTTGAAAATGCTAGTGCAGATACCGACCAAGCCATGGCCGATATGTTTGTAAAGTTTTTTCAAACGATTTATTCTCCCTCTACACAGAGAACTCACTTTAATCCATACAACATTCCAAGATCAAATGGTATCTTCTCTCCCTTTTAAAACGAAAGCTATTTGGTAAAGGATCTCTCTTTAGTAAAGCCAGTCTTCTCACCAGGCCCTGACGGTGTTCCTGCTTGCATACTTAGATTCTGTGCTATCTCCCTAAGTAAGCCATTGCTCAAACTATTGGAAAGAATCTTTTATTATTCCCTTGCTTACCAAGGGCAGCAAGTCTGATGCAAGCAATTATAGAGGTATATCTATTTCGAGAATGTTATAACTCCTTACTTGCAACATTTCTGTAGATCCGTTATCTCACCATTTCAACACGGATTCATTAAAAGTCGTTCTACTATGACAAATTTGCTTGAGCTGGCATCCTTCGTGGTAAAAAGATTTCAGGAAAATCTTCAAATTGATGTTATTTATACTGATTTCAGTAAAGCTTTTGACTCAGTGAATCATTCACTTCTGGCACATAAACTTGACCTTCTAGGTTTTTCACCAAAACTACTTAGTTGGATTGTAAGCTATCTGGCTGACAGACCTCAAAGAGTCCTCTTTAAAACCACCCTTTCAAACCCAATTCATGCCACATCTGGTGTTCCTCAAGGAAGTCTTCTTGGTCCCCTACTTTTTACGCTTTTCATTAATGACCTTCCCTTGGTCATATGTAGCTCCCATACTCTTATGTATGCGGATGATGTAAAGCTTTGCTACCAATTTAAAGACGACCACTGTCACTCAAACTTACAAACCGACCTAAATAGTTTCAAATCCTGGTGTTGTGCCAATTTTTTAAACCTGAACAGCTCTAAATGCAAGCTGATGACATTCTCTCCAGCCAGTCCGAAGTTTGCTTCTTATACTCTTTGTGGTTGTGCTTGGAAAGAATCGCCCTAGTTGATGATCTGGGGGTCCGTTTGGACCGCAAACTAAAGTTTGCAAGTGATATTACTAATATGGTCAATAAAGCCATGGGTGTCCTAGGCTTAATCAAGAGATGGTCTAAGGAATTCGACGATCCTTATGTTACAAAGACCCTCTACGTTTCATATGTTCGTCCCATTTTTTAATTTCATTTAAAAAAATTTTTAAACCGGTCAAATTTTCGAATGACTCCGACTACTTTATCAATTTTCATGTATTTCATGTAAAATACGCTTTAACTAACTCTAAAATTTAATAAAAATTTCATATGAAATAAGTAATAAAAGTCAAATTTCATATGAAATGAAGTTAAATTTAATAAGAAAATTTTTTTTTTTGTCAAATTTGCAAAGGTAGATTCATTTTTCATATGAAATGAAGTTAAATCACATATCAATAAAGTTCGAAAGACAAATGTCATATGAAATGAATTAAATACATAACATATGAATTTCATATAAAAAAATGTACAAAGTGGTCAAGTTTTCCATTGACTCCTAATAATTTATCAATTTTAATGTATTTCATGTAAAATACACTTTAAATAACTTCATTATTTTTGCCATCATGTATTTAAATAACATTGCCGGTAGGACAACAGTCCACGGTCAATGAAATTTCACTTTTTGCGCAACATCACTCTTTTGTCACGCCATCCGCAAACTGGTAAAATTTTCCATTAGAAAATTCAAAATTCCATGATTTTATATAAACTTTCACCTTCTCACAACTCAAGGGATTTAACTTCTTTTCGTGACATATGAAGAATTATAAGAAAAATTTCATAGAAAATAAAAGTTTAAAAGATTTCATATGAAATAAAGCGAAGTGAAATTTCATAAGAAATGAAGTAAACTCACAAAACATATCAAAATTTCATTTGAAAAAATTTTTAAGCTGGTAAAATTATCAATTGACTTAAACTACTTCATCAATTTCCATGTATTTCATGTAAAATACCGTTTAAATAACTTGATTATCTTTGCCTTCATAAAGATAAAAAAAATTCATATGAAATGAAATTAACTCACATATGATATGAAAACTTTGTTTGAAATTTTTTTTTTTGTCAAATTTGCAAAGATACATTCAATTTTCATATAAAATGAAGTTCAATCACATATCAATAAAATTTCATATGAACAATTTATTTGGCAAGTTTCCAAAGACAAATTTCATATGAAATGAAGTTAAATCACAGAACATATGAAAATTTCATATGAAAAATTTTGAAAGTGGTCAAGTTTTCCATTGACTCCTAATAATTTATCAATTTTAGTGTATTTAATGTAAAATACACTTTAAATAACTTCATTATTGTTGCCTTCATATATATGAACTAGCTGACCCGGTGGACTTCGTCCTACCTAGCCGTGATTCAATTCAAACAAATACATCTTATGATAAATATAGAAAATATATGTGGATCGCTGTGCACAAAAGGGATTGTGAAAATAACATCTTACCGAACAATAGTTTGTTAAATTCCTTTAAATTTATTCTCTTAATGCTATTCTCAATATTCTTGGTCAGCCCATTTTCAGCTAGGACAAACAAACCGGAGGGTTGACCCACTCGCGAGCATGCCACGTATAATTGACCAGGTGAAAAACATGGTGTGCTCTAAGCCACAAATCGACATCGTTTGGCCTTGGGACTCTGCAAGTGCGCTTGCGGAGTCCTCACCGCCCATAAAGTAGATCTGCAAAAATTTGTGTGGTTCGCTTGGCATCGTTAAAAATGCGCCCATTTTATGATATACTTGGCCTCTGATTTTAAATGTAGAATTGTATTGTTGACCATTTGCATTACTATTTCTTATGACTTCTGTTGCTCCGAACGATGTCATTTGAAAGCATGAATTGAATGTTCGAATGGACTTTAGGAAGAGGTTAGAATCTGGATCGGTGCCGGTAAGTAAACCGTTCAATGGTTCAGGTGGTATTTCAATCGGATGTAGTTGGACCTTGCCAGACGCGCAACACATCCCGGCCGGCTCCTTGTTGAATTTGAGAGCATGACAATGCGGGCATTCCTTGTCCATACCACCAATAGTGACTTTTGAATAAGCCATAATATTAAATATCGGGCTCGTAATGAAATGCCAGACGCAGGAATGAATTTGATACAAATGCTCGATGCACCTGTTGGCTTTGTTGGTTACTTGTTCTGCGTATATTCATTGTGGAACGGGTTAATTGTCGTTGTTCGACTCTTATTTGTTCATCGCGTTCCACTTGTGTATCTTCGGTTTCTTCTTGACGCAATCGTGCCATGCTCTCACGGGCAAGCGGGCTATGTCCCTTCCCGCCTGGGGATCAAATTTTATGGATCTGATTAACTCTCAAAACAAGCCTGATGCGGCTTTGAACGCATCAACCCAGGGCGAAGCCTTCACGGCCGACCCCAATACCAGCACTGCAGCTATTGGGCTGCTGGCTTCCACCCCAATACCACGGGTCTCGACCCTGGTACTCCGGGCGACTCGGACAGGCCACGAACTCCCTTGGACACTGAGTTCGCTAGTGCTGCCTTCTCGTCCAACAACTGTTCAGTCATGCAGCAGACCGTCGAGGTGATGTCCTCCGACGCCGAAGCTGAAGGTGACCTGATCAGCTTTGCTGACGACGCTTCCGTGGCCTCTCAGAGGTCAGGCCTCACGGAAGCAGGCTCCCAAATCAAACTGAAGACCCGCGAGAAGAAGCTCTTCAAAGCTGCATTCGCAAAGGGTTCGAGCAGAGCAGAGGCTCTGGCTATCGCCACTGCGCCCCCCGCGGAAACCAAGGCTAAGCGGATGCGCGGTGACGATACCATCCCCGAACCCCAAGGGTCCTCAAAGAAGCCCAAAAAGACTCATGTGGAGTCCACAAAGCCACTCTTCAGCCAAGTGGCAAGCAGGGTGAAATTGGGCTTCATTTCGGCTGACCCCACTAAACCTCTTACACCGGAGCATATGGCCACGGTGCAAGAGAGCATCCTAAAAGCGATGCGGCTGCCTTTCACATCGGAAGTCGGCCCAGGTTTCGAGGGTTGTATACCCCGAAACGAATGGCTGCTCCTGGTGTGCGAGAACAGCAGCACTGCCGATTGGGTCAAGGAAGCTTTGGGACATATCAAGTCCATCAGCGGCCTTGAGTTAAAGTTGCTGGAGGAAGCAGAGTTCCCAAGAGCTCACCTTATTAGAGGTTACTTCCCTAACAGCGCGCAATACACATGCGCCGAGATTGTGGAATACTTGGGTATCCAAAATCGTGAGCTCTCTACGGAGCTGTGGCGGGTCGTGCAACACAGCCTCAACGGCAATACGACACACCTCGCGATGATGGTCGACGAGAAGTCGTATAAGTCTCTGACGGACATTAAGGGTAACGTGAAATTCCGCTTTGGCAGAGTTAAGCTTATCCTTAAGAACTGCGACGAGGAAATCAACCTGGCTCTCGACCGGGAGCCATGGTTGATCGGTGGCCATATCCGTGGACTATCATGCGGATCATGTAAGTTAATATATGACCGCACGGGAGGTGCCCCTCGCACTGCTATTGTTGTTAATAACAATGTGAGACACTTCCCTTTATCAAATTTCATCCACAGAGTCTCACTTGGGGATACATACCCGGCTCTTGGAGGAGAGTGAATGTGGTATTCATTCCTAAACAAGGGAATCGTCCCCTGGACCAGCCTAAATCTTATCGGCCGATCAGTCTCACCTCCTTTCTGCTTAAGACAGGGTAAAGGCTCATAGACCTGCACATACGGTGCTCTCTACAGGAAACTTATCCTCTGCATCCCACGCAGTTTGCGTATATAGCCGGAAGGTCGACGGAGGTCGACCTCCACAAATTAGTAGGTAAAATCGAAGAAGCCCTCGCATTCAAGAACATTGCTTTGTGCTCATTTCTTGATATAGAGGGTGCTTTCGATAATACCGGCTACGGCTCTATTTCTGCTGCGCTAGAGCGCAGAAATATTGCCCGTCCCCTAATCCGGTGGATTGAGGCTATGCTCAAACACCGGATCATTTCCTCTACCTTGGACACCACGACTGCTTTTATCAGTGCGGTTAAAGGATGTCCCCAGGGAGGGGTCTTATCCCCCTACTCTGGTCTTTAGTAGTTGATGAACTACTAAGCATTCTCGCAGACCAGTGCGTGCAAGCAATCGGCTACGCGGACGACCTGGCTCTAATAGTGAACGGGAAATTTGCCAACACCGTGACAGAGCTAATGCAATCTGCTCTGAACACGGTTGGCAGATGATGCGAAGATGTAGGTCTCAGCATCAATCCCCAAAAGGCAATTATTGTTCCCTTCACTAAGCGCTATTCTATTGACATAGGTCAATTGAACATAGGCGGCTCCCCTGTGGGTCTTTCCAGCGAAGTCAAGTACCTAGGGGTGACCCTTGACAAAAGACTAAACTGGAATTCCCACCTAAACAACAGTCTATCAAAGGCAACTCATGCCATGTAGGCATGCAGAAGATTCTTTGGTAGAACCTGGGGTCTCAAATCCTGTAACATCCGGTTGCTATTTGAGATGATGGTAAGACCCATCGTCACCTACGCTGCAATTGTGTGGTGGCCAAAGGTGACGCAGGTCACTGCCATCAACAAATGCAATAAATTGCATAGGCTACTTTGCCTTTCTCTGACGGGTGCACTCCGCACCTGTCCCACAGCAGCAATGGAGTCAATCCTCAACTTGACTCCGCTGCATATCAAAATAAAAGAAGTCGCTGCAATGAGTCTTCTTAGAATCAAGCTCCAATCTTGGCTTCTAGCTACCGAATCAGGGCATGCTAGACTTATCAAAGATATTCCTGGCTTAGAGATCTGCACTAGATCAGATTTTATGACCAAGGAACTCCTCTTTGGTGCAAAATTCAGGACTCTCATCCCAGACCGGAAGGACTGGGATGCTGGCAACCCCATCAGCGACCCTCACGGCATACACTGGTATACCGACGGGTCTAAAACTGATCAGGGGGTTGGAGCCGGGATACATGGTCCCAACTCCAAAACCTCGATTGCCATGGGCAAGTGGCCCACGGTCTTTCAATCCGAGGTTCATGCCACTGAGTTCTGCTGCCGTCTTATCCTTGAGAAGGGGATGAGAGGAGCGAACATTTATATCTTCTCGGACAGCCAAGCTGCCATACTAGCCCTCTCCTCAAAGAGAGTAAGTTCACCTATTGTGGCTGACTACTGGAACTGCCTCCAGAGGCTGTCTAACAGAAACAAAGTTACCCTCCTTTGGCTACCTGGACACTCTGGGTTCCAGGGCAACGAGCTAGCGGATGAACTAGCGAGGGCGGGGTCATCAGCCTCTATGCTTGGCCCCGAACCCTTCTGCGGCGTGGGGTGGTCAACCATCTCATCCCTTGTGAAAACTTGGGCAGATAGGTTGACCGAACGCTATTGGTTCTTCCAACCAGGGATGAGGCAGGCTAGAGAGCTTACAAATCCCTCGGTTAAACGCAGAACAGACTCACTCTCCAGGAGAGATCTCTATCTCCTTGTTGGCTATCTCAGTGGCCACCATCTGGTGAACTATCACCTAACAAAAATGTAATGGCTCTGTAAAGAGGACGACGAAACTACCAAACACATACTGTGTGACTGTCCAGCCTTGGTTTGGAGTAGGAGGAAACATTTGCACGTGGAAATCGCAGTTCCCGAGCAAATTGTCCGTTCCTCGACGAAAGACCTGCTTGGCTTCATCAGGGAAGCAGAGCGGCTTTTGTCAAGATAGGGAGAGCATTTGGGCACAAAAGACCATTCTGGTGGGAGACTTCCTCTTTCAAATAAATAAATAAATAAATTGTTGACCATTTGCATTACTATTTCTTATGACTTCTGTTTCACCGAACGATGTCATTTGAAATCATGAATTGAATGTTCGAATGGACTTTAGGAAGAGGTTAGAATCTGGATCGGTGCCGGTAAGTAAACCGTTCAATGGTTCAGGTGGTATTTCAATCGGATGTAGTTGGACCTTGCCAGACGCGCAACACATCCCGGCCGGCTCCTTGTTGAATTTGAGAGCGGGCATATTGTCTTGCTGGATCTGTTCTTCTGTCCTTTGGTCTCTTCTCTGGCGCTGGGTTCAACTTCTGCCTGTACTGCGACTCAACTCGGCCCTTTGCGTTTTCTTAGCATTGCAGCTGGTTGTCTCTTTTTCACTCCCACGCGTTGATCCTCCGTAATCAAGCACAATAACAACTAATATTCTGAGTTAACAACTATAACAATGCAGAGTCTGAAATTGAAATTGAGAGAGGCTCTCTCTCAGACAGTGTATGGTTGCTTTGTTCGAAATTGGGAGAGCGCAGTTGACGAAACGAAAAAATGTTAGCGGTGGACAACCCTTTTCAGTTAGGGGTACGAAAAATAGATGTTAGCCGATTGCCGAGCCTACAGAATGTACCCTCCAATTTTCATCCAAATTGGTCAAGTAAGTTCGGAAGAGTTCGGTTACTAACAGTGTAAAATAGAAAAAATGTTAGCGGTGGACAACCCTTTTCGGTAAGGGGTACGAAAAATAAATATTAGCCGATTGCCAGGCCTACCGAATATACCCTCCAAATTTCATAAAAATCGGTCAAGTAGTTTCGGAGGAGTTCGGTTACTAACAGTGTGACAGCAGAATGTTATATATAAGATAACATTGCCGGGAAGACAACACTCCACAGTCAATGAAATTTCACTTTTTGAGCAACATCACTCTACAAGTTTTTTTGTCACGCCATCCGCAAACTGGTCAAATTTCCCATGGGAAAATTCCAATTTTCATGATTTTATATGAAATTTTATCTATATTCTTCTCCCAACTCAAGTGAATTAACTTCTATACATTACATATAAAATAATACATAAGAATTTCATAGAAAATAAAATTTAAAAATATTTCATATGAAATAATGTAAAGTCAAATTTCAAATATAATGAAGTAAACTCACAAAACACATGAAAATTTTATTGGAAAAAATTTTTAAACTGGTCAAATTTTCCATTGACTTCGACTACTTTATCAATTTTCATATATTTCATGTAAAATACACTTTAAATAACTTAATTATTTTTGCCTTCATAATAAAAGTTAAGAAAAAAATTCATATGAAATAAAGTGAAGTCAAATTTCATATGAAATGAAATTAACTCACATAAGATATAAAAAATTTGTTTGTCAAATTTCAAAAGTTAAGTCAAATTTCATATGAAATCAAGTTAAATCCCATAAAAAATTTCTTTTTGTCAAATTTGCAAAGCTAGATTCAATTTTCATGAAATGAAGTTAAATCAGATATCAATAAAATTTCATATGAAAAATTTATTTGACAAATTTCCAAAGACAAATTTCATATGAAATAAAGTTAAATCACATAACATATAAACATTTCATTTGAAAAAATTTATAAACTTGTCAAATCTTTAATTGACTTCGACTTCTTTATCAATTTTCATGCATTTCATGTAAATTACACTTTAAATAACTTCATTATTTTTGCCATCATATATATAAATAACATTGCCGGAAAGACAACACTCCACAGTCAATGAAATTTCACTTTTTGCGTAACATCACTCTACCTATAGAGGGTTTTTGTCACGCCATCCGCAAACTAGTGAAATTTTCCATAAGATTCATGATTTTTAATGAAATTTCACCTATATTCTTCTCACAACTCAAGTGATTTAACTTCTTTTCGTTACGTATAAATTAATATAAGAAAAATTTCACTTTTTGAGCAGCATCACTCTATCTATAGAGGTTTTTTGTCACGCCATCCGCAAACTGGTCGAATTTTCCAAGAGAAAATTCCAATTTTCATGATTGTATATGAAATTTTCCTATATTCTTCTCGAAACTGAATTGATTTAACTTCGTTTCGCTACATATAAAGTAATATAAGAAAAATTGCATTTCATATGAAATAAAGTGAAGTCCAATTTCATATGAAATGAAGTAAACTCACAAAACATATAAAAATTTTATTTGAATAAGTTTTTAAACTGGTCAAATTTTCAAATGACTTCGACTACTTTATGAATTTTCATGTATTTCATGTAAAATACTCTTTAAGTAACTTAATTATTTTTGCCTTAATAATAAAATTTTAGAAAAATTTCATATGAAATGAAGTGAAGTCAAATTTCATATGAAATGATGTTAACTCACATAACATATGAAAATTTTTTTTGTCAAATTTCAAAAGTTAAAAATTTATTTGGCAAATTTCCAAAGACAAATTTCATATGAAATGAAGTTAAATCACATAACATATGAAAATTTCATATGAAAAAATTTTCAAAGTGGTCATGTTTTTCATTGACTCCTAATAATCTATAAATTTTAATGTATTTGAAGTAAAATACCTTTTAAACAACTTCATTATTTTTGCCATCATATATTTAAATAACATTGCCGGGAAGACAACATTCCACAGTCATTGAAATTTCACTTTTTGAGCAAAATCACTCTACCTATAGGGGTTTTCTGTCACGCCATCCCCAAACTGGTCAAATTTTCTTTAAGAAAATTCCAATTTTTATGATTTTATATGAAATTTTACCTATATTCTTCTCACAACTCAAGTGATTTAACTTCTTTTCGTTACATATAAATTAATATAAGAAAAATTTCACTTTTTGAGCAGCATCACTCTACCTGTAGAGGTTTTTTGTCACGCCATCCGCAAACTGGTTGAATTTAGATGTTAGCCGACAACACTCCACAGTCAATGAAATTTCACTTTTTGAGCAACATCACTCTACAAGTTTTTTTGTCACGCCATCCGCAAACTGGTCAAATTTCCCATGGGAAAATTCCAATTTTCATGATTTTATATGAAATTTTATCTATATTCTTCTCCCAACTCAAGTGAATTAACTTCTATACATTACATATAAAATAATACATAAGAATTTCATAGAAAATAAAATTTAAAAATATTTCATATGAAATAATGTAAAGTCAAATTTCAAATATAATGAAGTAAACTCACAAAACACATGAAAATTTTATTGGAAAAAATTTTTAAACTGGTCAAATTTTCCATTGACTTCGACTACTTTATCAATTTTCATATATTTCATGTAAAATACACTTTAAAAAACTTAATTATTTCTTCATAATAAAAGTTAAGAAAAAATTCATATGAAATAAAGTGAAGTCAAATTTCATATGAAATGAAATTAACTCACATAAGATATAAAAAATTTGTTTGTCAAATTTCAAAAGTTAAGTCAAATTTCATATGAAATCAAGTTAAATCCCATAAAAATTTCTTTTTGTCAAATTTGCAAAGCTAGATTCAATTTTCATGAAATGAAGTTAAATCAGATATCAATAAAATTTCATATGAAAAATTTATTTGACAAATTTCCAAAGACAAATTTCATATGAAATAAACTTAAATCACATAACATATAAACATTTCATTTGAAAAAATTTATAAACTTGTCAAATCTTTAATTGACTTCGACTTCTTTATCAATTTTCATGCATTTCATGTAAATTACACTTTAAATAACTTCATTATTTTTGCCATCATATATATAAATAACATTGCCGGAAAGACAACACTCCACAGTCAATGAAATTTCACTTTTTGCGTAACATCACTCTACCTATAGAGGGTTTTTGTCACGCCATCCGCAAACTAGTGAAATTTTCCATAAGATTCATGATTTTTAATGAAATTTCACCTATATTCTTCTCACAACTCAAGTGATTTAACTTCTTTTCGTTACGTATAAATTAATATAAGAAAAATTTCACTTTTTGAGCAGCATCACTCTATCTATAGAGGTTTTTTGTCACGCCATCCGCAAACTGGTCGAATTTTCCAAGAGAAAATTCCAATTTTCATGATTGTATATGAAATTTTCCTATATTCTTCTCGAAACTGAATTGATTTAACTTCGTTTCGCTACATATAAAGTAATATAAGAAAATTGCATTTCATATGAAATAAAGTGAAGTCCAATTTCATATGAAATGAAGTAAACTCACAAAACATATAAAAATTTTATTTGAATAAGTTTTTAAACTGGTCAAATTTTCAAATGACTTCGACTACTTTATGAATTTTCATGTATTTCATGTAAAATACTCTTTAAGTAACTTAATTATTTTTGCCTTAATAATAAAATTTTAGAAAAATTTCATATGAAATGAAGTGAAGTCAAATTTCATATGAAATGATGTTAACTCACATAACATATGAAAATTTTTTTTGTCAAATTTCAAAAGTTAAAAATTTATTTGGCAAATTTCCAAAGACAAATTTCATATGAAATGAAGTTAAATCACATAACATATGAAAATTTCATATGAAAAAATTTTCAAAGTGGTCAAGTTTTTCATTGACTCCTAATAATCTATAAATTTTAATGTATTTGAAGTAAAATACCTTTTAAACAACTTCATTATTTTTGCCATCATATATTTAAATAACATTGCCGGGAAGACAACATTCCACAGTCATTGAAATTTCACTTTTGAGCAAAATCACTCTACCTATAGGGGTTTTCTGTCACGCCATCCCCAAACTGGTCAAATTTTCTTTAAGAAAATTCCAATTTTTATGATTTTATATGAAATTTTACCTATATTCTTCTCACAACTCAAGTGATTTAACTTCTTTTCGTTACATATAAATTAATATAAGAAAAATTTCACTTTTTGAGCAGCATCACTCTACCTGTAGAGGTTTTTTGTCACGCCATCCGCAAACTGGTTGAATTTTCCAAGAGAAAATTCCAATTTTCATGATTGTATATGAAATTTTCCTATATTCTTCTCACAACTCAAGTGATTTAACTTCTTTTTGTTACATATAAAGTAATATAAGAAAAATTGCATTTCATATGAAATAAAGTGAAGTCCAATTGCATATGAAATGAAGTAAACTTACAAAACATATAAAAAATTCATTTGAAAAAATTTTTAAACTGGTCAAATTTTCAATTTCGACTACTTTATCAATTTTCATGTATTTCAAGTAAAATACACTTTAAATAACTTCATTAGTTTTGCCTTCATATATTTAAATAACATTGCCGGCAAGACAACACTCCACAGTCAATGAAATTACACTCTTTGCGTAACATCACACTACCTATAGAGGGTTTTTGTCACGCCATCCGCAAACTGGTCAAATTTTCCATAAGAAAATTCAAATTTTCATGATTTTATATGAATTTTCACCTATATTCTTCACAAAACTCAAGTGATTTAACTTCTTTTCGTTACATATAAATTAATATAAGAAAAATTTCACTTTTTGAGCAGCATCACTCTACCTATAGAGGTTATTCGTCACGCTATCCGCAAACAGGTCAAATTTTCCATAAAAAAATGCAAAATTTCATTATTTTTATGAAATTTTACCTATATTCTTCTCACTACTCAAGTGATTTAACTTCTTTTCGTTACATATAAAGAATTTTAAGAAAAATTGCATAGAAAATAAAAGTTAAAAAGAATTTATATGAAATAAAGTGAAGTCAAATTTCATATAAAATGAAGTAAGCTCACAAAACATATGAAAATTTAATTTAAAAAATTTTTAAACTGGTCAAATTTACGATTGACTCCGACTACTTTATCAATTTTCATGTATTTCATGTAAAAGTACACTTTAAATAACTTCATTATTTTTGCCATCATATATTTAATCAGTCGCGATCGAACACTTAACGAGTGCAGACGTGCCTACGGACCGTCGGCAAGTGTCATTCTCGTGCTTCAAGTCCCGCTATCCAAAAACCGCTACGTAATGTCGCGAGATAACGTCGCGCACTGTGATTGCTTCGTGAACGCAATCGTTTCGCTACCACTACCAACGCACTCGTGTGTGCGTGTTATCAGCAGTTACAGTTACTTTTGGCTGAAGCAACTGCTGCCGTTGGTACACCGATAAACGGTACCTACCGTGCCCTCTACCCCTCATCCCCCACTCCGATACAATATGGACTGGCAAGCCCCTCCGCGACCCGCCAAGCTGGCTAAAGCGCCGAGAAAAAAGGCGCTCAAGGAGAAGAAAAAGAGCAGCAGCTCAAGCGAAAGCAGCTTTTCGGATTCAGAGCCTGGGGAAGTCAAGCGCAAAGCAGCGAGCAGAGACGCCAAGGAAGAAGCCGACAACGTGCCCAGCACCAGCGCAGCTCTGCGCAAGAAGCTGGCAAATAACTAATGTCAAGCACTGAGGACGAAGACGATGACGACGACAACATCGACGATGAACAGCAAACCGCTGATGAGGGAACTGCTCCAACAACCATGAAAAAACCCAACCCAACCCCGAAGACCATCAAGCCACCCCAACATCTCAGCTCTTGTGAAGATGATGGGCCAAATAGGAATTCTCATACAAAACGGAGAGGAATAACAACGTACGAGTCATGATGCCAGACAAGGAATCGTACACAGCCCTACGTCAGCAGCTCGTGGCCCAAAATAAAAGACACCGCGCATTCCAAGCAAAGAACGAGAGAGCGTACAGGGTAGTCATCAAGGGACTCCATTACACAACGGACCAAACTGAGATCAAAGAGGAGCTCCTGAAACACGGCTACACTGTCAGGGACCTGCATAATCCAATCGGCAGAAAATCAGAAGAACCCCTGGGGATTTTCTTTGTAAACCTGGAACCAGCGAGCAACAATACCGAAATTTACAAACTGAAGAGGATTTGCAGGTCGGTCGTCAGCCTCCACTGAAGTTTAACGACGTACCGCAGTGCTTTAGATGTCAAGGGTTCGGATACACCCAGCGCTACTGCCTCCTAGAATTTCGCTGCGTCAAGTGTGGTGGCCTTCACGACTCCAGGGCTTGTGAAAGGCATAGGACATGCCAAGATTAGCTGCATCACAAACGCTGATGTCCTGTCCGACCACTACGCAATAAATGTCCTGGTCAACATACCCGTCCTCAGGAAAACCCCGCTCAGGAAGCTCACTGGGAAATATACCGACGCAGCCAAGTTCGCGTCCTGGATGCTCTCCGCCCTCAATCAGAATCCCCTCCTCAATACACCCAGGGACATTGACGAAGCCTTCGGGCAGCTCACTAGGGAAATACAAAACGCAGCGGAATTCGCAAGCCCAGCGCCCCCAACGACTGAGAGAACACCAAACAGAGATCTCCACCTATGGTCCCCGGAAATTACGGCACTCGTGGCCGAAAAGATGCGTCTCAAGAGAGTCTGGTTCTTGACGTGCAATCCAAGGACAAGATCTCCAGCCTACGCCAGGACTCCTTCCTCAGGTTCCTAAAGGGACTCTCTCCAGGGGATCCGGACCACAATCTACGGAACGTCACCCGCCACATAAAACGACCGGTCAAAAAGGTATCTCCAGTGCGCAAAGCGGATGGATCCTGGTGCCGTTCGGACGCTGAGAGAGCAGAAGCATTCACCGAACACCTCTTCAACGCCTTCTCACCGTTCGACTGCTGCACTGCCGAAGAGCGTGCCGAAACCGACAGTTTCCTCGACAGTCCAAGCTTTCCCGGCCAGCCTCTGCAACCAGTCAACCCAGAGGGAGTCGCGCAGGAGATCACCCTACTGAAGAACAGCATATCTCCAGGCCTAGATCGCATAGATGAGGAAGCCTTAAAAATGCAACCACCCCGGTGCACACAAATGCTGGCCAGCATTTATAACGGCTGCTTCCGTCTAGGGTACTTCCCGAGGGAATAGAAAAGAGGAGAGGTTATTGTCCTTCTTAAGCCTGGTAAGCCTGAAGCCAACCTACCCTCCTATCGTCCGATAAGCTTTCTGGCACTCCTCTCCAATAAGCCTACCCAGACTGATCAGAGCTGGACTTCCGAAAGGCAGCGTGCTCGGACCAATCCTCTACACCTTTTACACCTCAAACCTTCCCGTTATCCCCTCCAGGAACCTTACGACAGCCACATAGGCAGACGACACTGCTTTCCTCGCCTCATCATCTGACCCACGAGAAGCCGCCGACATCATTCAAAGGCAAATGGACGCGCTACATCCCTGGCTCAGAAGGTGGAATATCGTAGTGAACGCGGAAAAGTCTACACAAACAACATTCTCACTACGAAGAGGAGACTGCCCACCAGTCACGCTGAACGGAGCCATCATCCCCAACGTGCCCACACCCAAGTATTTAAGGCTGACCCTGGACCGCAGGCTCACATGGCGTCCCCACTTAATCAGCAAACGCCTACAGGCCGATGCGCGACTGAGATACAATGGCTCATTGGGAGAAGGTCTAAGCTGAGGCAAAAACTTAAAATCCTGGTGTACAAGGCAATTCTCAAGCCAATCCCGTAGGTCCACTACGGGATACGCCTGTGGTGCACGCAAGCCACTCGTACCGTCTGAGAATACAGCGGTTCCAGAACAGGTGCTTGAAATTGGCTTCAATGCGCATCCCTACCACGAGAACGTTGCAATCCATAAAGAACTTGGAATCCCAACGGTCGCAGACGAAATCTCCAGGCTCAGCGAAAGATATCTGAAAAGGTTTGAGAACCACCCCAACCACCTCACCATAAGCCCGTTGGACAACAGCCAGACCAGCAGACGTCTATTGAGGAGACATCCCCTGGACCTACCACAACTATAACAAACAAATTTGAACACCGCCCTAAATACATGTAACATTCCTTAAGCGTATGTCACCCGCCAAAAAATTTGATTTGTCCACTCGGACAAATTTTAAATGAATAAACGTATGCTACAACAAAAAAAAAAAAAAAAAAAAATTCATATGAAATAAAGTCAACTCACAAAACATATGAAAATTTCATTTGAAAAAATTTTTTAAACTGGTCAAATTTTCAATTGACTTCGACTACTTTATCAATTTTCATGTATTTCATGTAAAATACACTTTAAATAACTTAATTATTTTTGCTTTCATACAAAAAGTTAAGAAACATTTCATATGAAATAAAGTGAAGTCAAATTTCATATGAAATGAATTTAACTCACATAAGATATGAAAAATTTGATTGTCAAATTTCAAAAGTTAAGTCAAATTTCATATGAAATGAAGTTAAATCCCATAAGATATTTTTTTTGTCAAATTTGCAAAGCTAGATTCAATTTTCATGAAATGAAGTTATATCACATATCAATAAAATTCGAAAGAGAAATTTCTCATGAAATGAAGTTAAATCACATAACATATAAAAATTTTATATGAAAAAATGTTCAAAGTGGTTAAGTTTTCCATTTACTCCTAATTTAATTTATCACTTTTCATGTATTTCATCTAAAATACACTTTAAATAACTTAATTATTTTTGCCTTCATAATAAAACTAAAGAAAAATTTCATATGAAATAAAGTGAAGTCAAATTTCATATTAAATGAAGTTAACTCACATAAGATATGAAAAATTTGTTTGTCAAATAGAACGAAATTTTTTTTTTTTTGTCAAATTTGCAAAGGTACATTCAAATTTCATATGAAATGAAGTTAAATCACATATCAATAAAATTTAAAATGAAAAATGTATTTGACAAATTTTCAAAGACAAATTTCATATGAAATGAAGTTAAATTACATAACATAAGAAAATTTTATATGAAAAAATTTTCAAAATGGTCAAGTTTTCCATTGACTCCTAATAATTTATCAATTTTAATGTATTTCATGTAAAATACACTTTAAATAACTTCATTATTTTCGCGTTCATATATTTAAATAACATTTCCGCTAAGACAACACTCCACAATCAATGAAACTTCACTTTTTGCGTAACATCACTCTACCTATAGAGGGTTTTTGTCACGCCATCCGCAAACTGGTTAAATTTTCCATAAGAAATTTCGCTGCGTCAAGTGTGGTGGCCTTCACGACTCCAGGGCTTGTGAAAGGCATAGGACATGCCAAGATTAGCTGCATCACAAACGCTGATGTCCTGTCCGACCACTGCGCAATAAATGTCCTGGTCAACATACCCGTCCTCAGGAAAACCCCGCTCAGGAGGCTCACTGGGAAATATACCGACGCAGCCAAGTTCGCGTCCTGGATGCTCTCCGCCCTCAATCAGAATCCCCTCCTCAATACACCCAGGGACATTGACGAAGCCTTCGGGCAGCTCACTAGGGAAATACAAAACGCAGCGGAATTCGCAAGCCCAGAGCCCCCAACGACTGAGAGAACACCAAACAGAGATCTCCACTTATGGTCCCCGGAAATTACGGCACTCGTGGCCGAAAAGAGTGGTCTCAAGAGAGTCTGGTCCTTGACGTGCAATCCAAGAGACAAAACAGCGCTCAATCACGCCACAAAGGAGCTAAAGGACAAGATCTCCAGCGTACGCCAGGACTCCTTCCTCAGGTTCCTAAAGGGACTCTCTCCAGGGGATCCGGACCACAATCTACGGAACGTCACCCGCCACATAAAACGACCGGTCAAAAAGGTATCTCCAGTGCGCAAAGCGGATGGATCCTGGTGCCGTTCGGACGCTGAGAGAGCAGAAGCATTCGCCGAACACCTCTTCAACGCCTTCTCACCGTTCGACTGCTGCACTGCCGAAGAGCGTGCCGAAACCGACAGTTTCCTCGACAGTCCAAGCTTTCCCGGCCAGCCTCTGCAACCAGTCAACCCAGAGGGAGTCGCGCAGGAGATCACCCTACTGAAGAACAGCAAATCTCCAGGCCTAGATCGCATAGATGAGGAAGCCTTAAAAATGCAACCACCCCGGTGCACACAAATGCTGGCCAGCATTTATAACGGCTGCTTCCGTCTAGGGTACTTCCCGAGGGAATAGAAAAGAGGAGAGGTTATTGTCCTTCTTAAGCCTGGTAAGCCTGAAGCCAACCTAGCCTCCTATCGTCCGATAAGCTTTCTGGCACTCCTCTCCAATAAGCCTACCCAGACTGATCAGAGCTGGACTTCCGAAAGGCAGCGTGCTCGGACCAATCCTCTACACCTTTTACACCTCAAACCTTCCCGTTATCCCCTCCAGGAACCTTACGACAGCCACATAGGCAGACGACACTGCTTTCCTCGCCTCATCATCTGACCCACGAGAAGCCGCCGACATCATTCAAAGGCAAATGGACGCGCTACATCCCTGGCTCAGAAGGTGGAATATCGTAGTGAACGCGGAAAAGTCTACACAAACAACATTCTCACTACGAAGAGGAGACTGCCCACCAGTCACGCTGAACGGAGCCATCATCCCCAACGTGCCCACACCCAAGTATTTAAGGCTGACCCTGGACCGCAGGCTCACATGGCGTCCCCACTTAATCAGCAAACGCCTACAGGCCGATGCGCGACTGAGATACAATGGCTCATTGGGAGAAGGTCTAAGCTGAGGCAAAAACTTAAAATCCTGGTGTACAAGGCAATTCTCAAGCCAATCCCGTAGGTCCACTACGGGATACGCCTGTGGTGCACGCAAGCCACTCGTACCGTCTGAGAATACAGCGGTTCCAGAACAGGTGCTTGAAATTGGCTTCAATGCGCATCCCTACCACGAGAACGTTGCAATCCATAAAGAACTTGGAATCCCAACGGGATTTGAAAAGGTTTGAGAACCACCCCAACCACCTCGCCATAAGCCCGTTGGACAACAGCCAAACCACCACACGTCTATTGAGGAGACATCCCCTGGACCTACCACAACTATAACAAACAAATTTAAACACCGCCCTAAATACATGTAACATTCCTTAAGCGTATGTCACCCGCCAAAATATTTAATTTGTCCACTCGGACAAATTTTAAATGAATAAACATATGCTTCAACAAAAAAAAAAAAAAAATTTCATATGAAATAAAGTCAACTCACAAAACATATGAAAATTTCATTTGAAAAAATTTTTTAAACTGGTCAAATTTTCAAATGACTTCGACTACTTTATCAATTTTCATGTATTTCATGTAAAATACACTTTAAATAACTTAATTATTTTTGCTTTCATACAAAAAGTTAAGAAACATTTCATATGAAATAAAGTGAAGTCAAATTTCAAATGAAATGAATTTAACTCACATAAGATATGAAAAATTTGATTGTCAAATTTCAAAAGTTAAGTCAAATTTCATATGAAATGAAGTTAAATCCCATAAGATATATATAAGAAATGAAGTTAAATCACATAACATATAAAAATTTTATATGAAAAAATGTTCAAAGTGGTCAAGTTTTCCATTTACTCCTAATTTAATTTATCACTTTTCATGTATTTCATCTAAAATACACTTTAAACAACTTAATTATTTTTGCCTTCATAATAAAAGTAAAGAAAAATTGCATATGAAATAAAGTGAAGTCAAATTTCATATTAAATGAAGTTAACTCACATAAGATATGAAAAATTTGATTGTCAAATTTCAAAAGTTAAGTCAAATTTCATATGAAATGAAGTTAAATCCCATAAGAAATTTTTTTTTTCAAATTTGCAAAGCTAGATTAAATTTTCATGAAATGAAGTTAAATCACATATCAATAAAATTTCATAAGAAAAATTTATTTGGAAAATTTCCAAAGACAAATTTCATTTGAAATGAAGTTAAATCACATAACATATGAAAATTTCATATAAAAAAATTTTGAAAGTGGTCAAGTTTTCCATTGACTCCTAATAATTTATCAATTTTAACGTATTTCATGTAATATAAACTTTTAATAACTTCATTATTTTTGCCTTCATAATAAAAGTTAAGAAAAATGTCATAAGAAATAAAGTGATGTCAAATTTCATATGAAATGAAGTTAACTCACATAAGATATATATATATATATATAGGGTTAAGTCAAATTTCATTTGAAATAAAGTAAAATTCCAAAAGAAATTTTTTTTTTTGTCAAATTTGCAAAGGTACATTCAATTTTCATACGAAATGAAGTTAAATCACATATCAATAAAATTTAATATGAAAAATGTATTTGACAAATTTTCAAAGACAAATTTCATATGAAATGAAGTTAAATTACATAACATAAGAAAATTTTATATGTAAAAATTTTCTAAATGGTAAAGTTTTCCCTTGACTCCTAATAATTTATCAATTTTAATGTATTTCATCTAATATACACTTTAAATAACTTCATTTTTTTTGCCTTCAAATATTTAAATAACATTGCTGGCAAGACAACACTCCACAGTCAATGAAATTTCACTTTTTGCGTAACATCACTCTACCTATAGAGAGTTTTTGTCACGCCATCCGCAAACTGGTTAAATTTTCCATAAAAAATTCTAATTTTCATGATTTTGTATGAAGTTTTACCTATATTCTTCTTACAACTCAAGTGATTTAACTTATTTTCTTTACACATAAAATAATATAAAAAAATTTTAAAGAAAACAGAAGTTGAAAAGATTTCAAAATAAAGTGGAGTCGAATTTCATATGAAGTAAACTCACAAACCTTTGGAAAATTTCATTTGAAAAATTTTTCATCTGGTCAAATTTTCAATTGACTTCGACTACTTAATCAATTTTCATGTATTTCATGTAAAATACACTTTAAATAACTTCATTATTTTTGCGTTCATAAAAAAGTTAAGAAAAATTTCATATGAAATAAAGTGAAGTCAAATTTCATATTAAATGAAGTTAACTCACATAAGATATGAAAAATTTGATTGTCAAATTTCAAAAGTTAAGTCAAATTTCATATGAAATGAAGTTAAATCCCATAAGAAATTTTTTTTTGTCAAATTTGCAAAGCTAGATTAAATTTTCATGAAATGAAGTTAAATCACATATCAATAAAATTTCAAAAGAAAAATTTATTTGGCAAATTTCCAAAAACAAATTTCATATGAAATGAAGTTAAATCACATAACATATGAAAATTTTATATAAAAAAATTTTGAAAGTGGTCAAGTTTTCCATTGACTCCTAATAATTTATCAATTTTAACGTATTTCACGTAAAATAAACTTTAAATAACTTCATTATTTTTGCCTTTTTAATAAAAGTTAAGAAAAATTTCATATGAAATAAAGTTAAGTCAAATTTAATTTGAAATAAAGTAAAATCCCATAAAAATTTATTGGCAAATATCTAAAGACAAATTTCATATGAAATGAAGTTAAATAACATAACATATATAACATAATTTCATATGAAATGAAGTTAAATAACATAACATATGAAAATTTCATATGAAAAAATTTTCAAAGTTGTCAAGTTTTCCAATGACTCCCAATAATTAATCAATTTTTATGTATTTCATGTAAAATACACTTTAAATAACTTCATTATTTTCGCCTTCATATATTTAAATAACATTTCCGCCAAGACAACACTCCGCAATCAATGAAATTTCACTTTTTTGCGTAACATCACTCTACCTATAGAGGGTTTTTGTCACGCCATAAGAAAATTCCTGTTTTCATGATTTTGTATGAAATTTTACCTATATTCTTCTCCCAACTCAAGTGATTTAACTTATTTTCCTTACATATAAATTGATATAAAAAGATTTCAAAGAAAATAAAAGTTAAAAAGATTTCATATGAAATAATGAGAAGTCAAATTTCATATGAAATGAAGTTAACTCACAAAACATATGAAAATTTCATTTGAAAAAATTTTCAAACTGGTTAAATTTTCTATTGACTTCGACTACTTTATCAATTTTCATGTATTTCATGTAAAATACACTTTAAATAACTTAATTATTTTTGCCTTCATAATAAAAGTTAAGAAAAATTTCATATGAAATAAAGTGAAGTCAAATTTCATATGAAATGAAGTTAAATCCAATAAGAAATTTTTTTTGTCAAATTTGCAAAGCTAGATTCAATTTTCATGAAATGAAGTTTAATCACATATCATTAAAATTTCATATTAAAAATTTATTTGGCAAATTTCCGAAGACAAATTTCATATCAAATGAAGTTAAATCACATAACATGTTGAAGCACGACAGCATTAAAAATAAATATAAATGTAGCTAAGCTAGAGATTAAGAGAACACAAGAAGTGTCGCTAAGCTTAAGCTACTCTCTTGGTTTGACGATCGGCAAATGCCGACGGTGAATTCGGGGAGTGTGGTCGGATTGTGGCCCACTCTCCGCAATTAATATTCATTCGTTGTACCAGGTGTACAAGTATGAAATGTCGGTTCGAACATATAGATGTTTCGCAAACGTAAATATTTATCGATTGTCATGAAACTTTGACCATGTGAAGTGTCAACCTTGACTGTCGAACCACCAAAGTTTTGCGCAAATCGAGCGTCATTATCGTTTACTCTCAGTGCAGTCAACATGTCGAGTTTCGTGCCGAATAAAGAGCAAACGCCGACAGTGTTAATTTTCTGTTTTCATTTGAAGAAAACTGCTGCGGAATCGCACCGAATGCTTGTTGAAGCCTTTGGCGAACAAGTACCAACTGTGAAAACGTGTGAACGGTGGTTTCAAAGCTTCAAAAGTGGTGATTTTGACGTGGACGACAAAGAGCACGGAAAACCACCAAAAAGGTACGAAGACACCGAATTGCAAGCATTGAGCTCTTGAAACCCGGCGAAACAGTGAATACTGCACGCTACCAATAACAATTGATCAATTTGAACCGTGCGCTTCAGAGAAAACGACCAGAATATCAAAAAAGACAACCCAAGGTCATTTTTTTCCAAGACATACTTCATTTTCTCCATGCAAGATCGGTTCGCGACACGTTGGAAACACTCGATTGGGAAGTGCTTCCGCATGCGGCTTACTCACCAGACCTGGCCCCATCCGATTACCACCCATTTGCTTCGATGGGACACGCAATCGCTGAGCAGCGCTTCGATTCTTACGAAAAATATGAAAAAATGGCTCGAACAATGGTTTTTCGCAAAAGACGATGAGTTCTACTGGCGTGGAATCCACAAATTGCTCGAGAGATGGGAAAAAAGTGTAGCTAGCGATGGCAAATACTTTGAATAAATGATTTTTTCTTTTTCGCAAAATTTAACGTTTTTTTTTATTAAAAAAAAACGACATTTCATACTTGTACACCTGATAAAGCAATCAAAGAAGCCAGCAGCAGCAATAAATTGTCAAAATTTTGAATTATTAATCTGAGCCACCGCGTCCTTTTTAATTTTTGTAGTTTTTTGTTCTCTAAAAAAGCTTAGAGATTTTTCATTGGCGCCCGAGCAGGGACTTCGGTGATTAACAATAGTGATTAAAAATTTAATTAGTTTTCGGTGACAATTTATTTAAATAATTAAAGACAAACGTCGAACAAGTGTACAAGTGCTTGTGGGAGTCGCCAACAATTTGAAGCTTATCAACTGGACCAACAGCTGCCAAGCCGTCTTCATCGTCGCCGTTGGACATATGGATAATAATCGTCGTTTCATGTCTATTGATTCACTAGACAGTCTCCAGGTGTTTTGTGTACTGTCGCTTTGGTCGACATTAAATTATTTAAGAAATTAAATAGCTCAATTTCTGACACTCATTTTGTTGCACAAATATATAGAATCATATGTATGTATGTATATGTATGTATATGTATGTATTAAAAAATGCGCGCCTAACTAAGTAAATTAATTACCGCCAAATATTGAGCAGAACAAAACTGTTAGGAGGTACATATATGTACATATGTATAGACACACACATATAAAAGCGAACATACATACATACAAATGAAGTTTAGTTTATATTAACAATTTGTTATTCGCATTATAACAAATAATAATAATAAACAAAAACGGCAATATTTATCTTACATTGAATAATAAAATTGGTGGCTTACATATTAATTATTTTAATAATTAAGTGTGTGTGTAAATGCAAATTATTTCCTTCCGATCTTCGCATACATATTTACCGCTAACTTGGAACATCTGTGAATACATTGGCGTTTGCATATACACACATACATTTGTCGTTGCGTTCGTTCACCTCGAACCTTCCTCTGGGCTTACATATTTTCGTTTTTTCGACTTTGCTTGCATTTGGCGCTGCTTGCATTTCGTCACCCCGCACCCCGCATATTCTATTGCTGTCTACAAACGTAGCACAGAAACCGTTTGGTTTAATTCTCATTTTCCCCTGTTTCTTCTTTCGTTTGTTTGATATACATATCACTTCGAGTGCGTGTGCATATATTCTCTCATTACTTTGCATACCCTGCACCCCGCAATTTACATTGCTGCCTACAAACGTAGTTACAGCAAAAGTTTAGCCTGCCTTACTTTTGATAGCTCATTTTCGTTTGTTTAATCACACAACGCATAGGTTGCGCGAGTGTGTGTGTATAGGCAAGCTAGATTTACATAGTCAGCATCGTCGCGAGGGTAGCTCACGCAGTTTGTGACATTTAGTTTTTGTTCATTTTTATTTATTTTATCAGCCAACATGTCTGAGCCCGAGAAGGCAAGTGAAAAGCCACAAATCAGCAAGACAAGTTCAAAATTAACACTGTGCTTGCAAAGATTTGACAAAGTTAGTGCTGATATTGCTCGTATGCAAACAGCAATCAAAGCAAAGACCATATCATTTGATAAAACAGAGTTAGCGTGCCGATTAGAGCTGCTAGTAGGTTATATAAAAAGGCAATGGATTTACAGGCTTCTCTCATTACTTTGCATACCCTGCACCCCGCAATTTACATTGCTGCCTACAAACGTAGTTACAGCAAAAGTTTAGCCTGCCTTACTTTTGATAGCTCATTTTCGTTTGTTTAATCACACAACGCATAGGTTGCGCGAGTGTGTGTGTATAGGCAAGCTAGATTTACATAGTCAGCATCGTTGCGAGGGTAGCTCACAAAGTTTGTGACATTTAGTTTTTGTTGATTTTTATTTATTTCATCAGCCAACATGTCTGAGATCGAGAAGGCAAGTGAAAAGCCACAAATCAGCAAGACAAGTTCAAAATTAACACTGTGCTTGCAAAGATTTGACAAAGTTAGTGCTGATATTGCTCGTATGCAAACAGCAATCAAAGCAAAGACCATATCATTTGATAAAACAGAGTTAGCGTGCCGATTAGAGCTGCTAGTAGGTTATATACAAAAGGCAATGGATTTATAGGCTGATCTCGATAATTTAAGCCCGCTTAATGATTCTAGAGGGCCATTAGAAGACTTGTGTGTCGTCACTAGGGCATTGTATATTAATGCAATGAAGTCGGCTTTCAGGGCCATAAACTGAGAATGATTGCTCCCTAGTTTCGAGCCAACGATCTCAGTTGCCGAAAATGCACTTGCCAAAATTTAGTGGCAAACATTCGGAATACAAAAATTTTATGTGCCTCTTTGAAAGTTTAGTTTGGGGGTAGTTAGGCCGTACCAACTAACGAATTGTAACTATCCAAAGGCCCTCGCTAGTCTCAAAGCAGTATATGACAACAAATGTCTTATATTCTTTGATACAGTTTCGCAATTGTTTGATATACCTAGCATGACAAAACCATATGCGTCGAGTTTAAGATCGATCATAGATACGGTGTCTGCTATTTATGCTTCGCTGTCGTCGTTAGATAACGACAAAGACATTGCTAGTGCAATGATAATTCATATGGTCATGGCAAAGGTGGACCATGTTACAAAATTGACTATGATACGCTGCCATCTTGGGAAGATTTTGATAGACAATTCAATAAGAGATATCAGTATCTGTCAGCAGAAGAGTCAACTCGGGACAAAACAAAGTCGCGAGTTGACGCTAAGAAGCCCCATCAGTTTAAATCGTCCTTTGCTTATGCTGATGGAGGGCGTTCATCATCGTCTGTGTGCGTCTTCTGCAAGTCAGAAACGCACAATCTTGATTCGTGTCCATCGTTTGCTGCTATATCAGTTATGCAACGTTTTGAATTCGTCAAAACACAAAAGTTGTGCCTAAATTGTTTGATTGTGGGTCATATGGAGTCAAAATGTAAGGCATCAAAATGTCGAATTTGTTCGAAGCCTCACCATTCGCTGCTTCACAGGTATACTTCTCCTGCTCAAGGTGAGGTATCCACTCTTCAAGTGACTATGTCAGATTCGTATTTAGGGCATGTAGCAAACAATGAACAAATTGTTCTCGCCACAGCTGTCGTTAATGTAAAAGACAGATTTGGCCAGTTACATCCTGCACGGGCCTTACTTGATAGTGGCTCCCAAATCAATTTGATGTCTGAGAGCATGGCCCAGATGTTTCGGCTCAAGCGGGAGCCAACATCATTAGCTATCTCGATGGTTGGTGGTGCAACAATAGATAGCAAAAATAAGATATGTGCTTCTATTCAGTCGCGCATAAACTCTCACAATTTTTCGGCTGAATGTTGGGTATTAAAATCCATTTCAAAAACACAGCCTGGACATTCCATGGGTATTTCAAATTGGAAAATACCCAAAAATATAAAACTGGCAGACCCAGAATTCAATAGACCTGCTAAGGTGGAAATTCTTTTGTGAGCAGAATTGTTCTACGAATTATTGTGCGTTGGGCATATAAAATTGGGTTCTGAACTTCCTATAATGCAAAAAACGCTGCTAGGATGGATAGTAGCAGGCAAATGTACTGGACAAGTGCCTAGGCATCAGTTTAGTGGGTGTTTAATGGCCCAAACTAATTGTTCTCTCGATTCGTTAGTTAACCGTTTCTGGGAATTGGATCAATCTCCATTCGAATCGAAGGCTGTTCACCAAACAGCTGAACAACAGGCTTGTGAACTTTTCTTCGAGAAAACTGTAAAGCAGTTATCTTCTGGTCGTTTCCAAGTGGATCTCCCTTTCAAGACCGATCCAAAAGTTCTAGGCCTGTCCTTTCAAACTGCTGAAAGGCGTTTTTTGCAACTTGAGCGTAAAATATTAAAGGATATAGTTCTTAAAACTATGTACCATGACTTCATGAAAGAGTATTTGGATTTGGGACACATTTCCATTTTGAAGTCAACTCCTCTAGAACAGCATTATTATATTCCTCATCAATGCCTGAAAGTTCCTTCACCAAGCTTCGTGTAGTTTTCGACGCTTCTAGTGAGACGTCAACAGCTGTTTCACTTAACGAAACACTGATGGTGGGGCCGACAATTCAGAGGGAGCTTTATTCAATCCTGATTAATTTCCGATTGAATAAGTATGCCGTAACTGCTGACATTTCAAAAATGTATAGGCAGATAAATGTCTCTGAAAAAGACAGAAATTTCCAACTTATTCTGTGGAGAGAAAATACTTCACAAAATATTCAGGCATACCGACTTAATACAGTCTCATATGGTACAGCTTCTGCACCTTTCCTGGCGATACGCTGCTTGTTTGAGCTAGCCAACATGCACGCACAATTACATCCTATTGGATCAGATGTGATTAAGAAGTGCTTTTATGTTGATGATATGTTGGCTGGAGCAGATAGTTTACAAGAACTTTACACTATTTGCAATGAAGTTCAAAAGATATTGAAATCAGGATGTTTTCCACTTGCCAAGTCGGCAACAAACTGTAGAGATCTGTCGTTCAAAACAGAAGCTAGCGAAGAAGTGACTCTCAAAACTGATGACCAGAGTTCCGTAAAAAGTCTTGGTATGCGCTGGGCACCTCAAGAGGATATATTTAAATATCATCTCGATGTGGACAGTTTTGCTTCGGCTAAGCCAACGCAACATATTGTCTGCAGCTTCTCGCTTATTTGACGCTCTTGGTTTGCTGTGTCCTATTGTTACCAAGGCCAAAATGTTGTTGCAGGAGTTGTGGAGACTGAAAATAGACTGGGATGAAGCCATTCCAATGAGTCTTCACACTACATGGAATAAATTTACCATGACCTTGCGCGATTTACATAAAATTCGCATTCCCCGGTACGTATGCCTAAATACGTATCAAAGGGTTCAGAAACATGGCTTTGCCGATGCATCCAGTCATGCATATGGTTGGTGCATATACGTTCGAACTTGCAACAACCGAGACGTTTGCATTACATTGCTCACTGCAAAGTCCAGGGTAGCTCCACTAAACGTGAAAACAATACCCCGACTAGAGCTATGTGCAGCGGTCTTGCTGGCCAAGCTATGGCAACAAATTGTGACAACCTTATCAAAATTTAATATAGAAAGTTTCAATTTCTGGTCGGATTCACAGATTGTGCTGTATTGGTTACGACGTGATTCTGACACATTGGGCACATTAATAGCAAATAGAGTTGCAGAAATTCAGGAATTGTCGAAAGGTATTGTGTGGCGTCACGTTCCAACAGATGCTAATCCGGCGGATTTAGTATTGAGAGGAACCGACATAAACGAGATTGTTAGCTCGTTATGGTTCGAAGGGCCAAGTTTTTTGAAACTGGAGGAAGACCAATGGCCTCAGCTTCACTTGGTTGAAATAGCGTCGGAAATCAAATCCTCCGAAGACAAAAAAAGTGCTGTTGTATGTACTTTGGCAGAAGTTGAGACAAATTTTTTTGTTGAGCTAATCAATCGTCACTCCAACTTTCCAAAATTGATTCGCATAATGGCTTATGTGCTTCGATTCTGTTACAAAGGGCTCAAATCAGATTCACTTGTTGTGTCGGCATCAGAAAGAAATATTTCATTTCTAAAACTGATCGCCGTAGTACAAAGCACATCGTTCAAAAGTGAATTGAAATTATTGAGACAATCAGTAGTTCTAGCACCAATGTTGCAATCGCTGAATCCATTTATTGATAGATTTGACAAAAATGGAATACAATTTGAACTCATTCGAGTAGGAGGACGTTTGTTACACGGGCCTCTCTCTTATGACGCTAAATTTCCGCTTTTAATGACAAAGAAGTCAGGATTTATTCAACTTTTTGTCAGATATTTGCATCGTAGGCACTACCATGCTGGCCCAAAAGTTCTAGTTGGACTTTTGAGGCAGCAAATTTGGGTAGTAAATGCTCGAAGTTTGTGCACTGCAGTTGTTCGGAATTGCATACACTGTTTTCGATACAAACCAAAATTGTTGGGGCAAATAATGGGAAATTTGCCTGCTGATCGTCTTCGAGAAGGTCGGCCGTTTCGAGTATGTGGAGTAGACTTTTGTGGGCCGTTCTATGTTAGCTAAAGAATCAGGGGTAGACCACCAATAAAAATGTATGTTGCCCTTTTTGTTTGTTTTGACTCAAAGGCGGTTCATTTAGATTTGGTAACCGATTTATCGACTGATGCCTTTTTGAACGTTTTTAAAAGGTTCATCGGGAGACGCGGACTACCGGAGACGATATTCAGCGACAACGAGACGAATTTCGTTGGAGCGAGCCACGTTCTGAGGGAGCTGCAGACGGCGTTCCACAACAACGAGGCGAGGCTGGTGAACTTCGCGGCGGAGAGAGGAGTGCAGTGGAGAAGTGTCGCTAAGCTTAAGCTACTCTCTTGGTTTGACGATCGGCAAATGCCGACGGCGAATTCGGGGAGTGTGGTCGGATTGTGGCCCACTCTCCGTAATTAATATTCATTCGTTGCAAAGCAATCAAAGAAGCCAGCAGCAGCAATAAATTGTCAAAATTTTGAATTATTAATCTGAGCCACCGGGTCCTTTTTAATTTTTGTAGTTTTTTGTTCTCTAAAAAAGCTTACAGATTTTTCATAACATATGAAAATTTCATAAAAAAAATTTTGAAAGTGGTCAAGTTTTCTATTGACTCCAAAAATTTATCAATTTTAACGTATTTGATGTAAAATACACTTTAAATAACTTCATTATTTTTGCCTTCATAATAAAAGTTAAGAAAAATTTCATATGAAATAAAGTTTTTTTTTTTTTTTTTTTTAAATTTGGCATTATTTTTTGAATCTTCTCTTTTAACGAGACTAATAATATGTTTATAAATCTTACTAGACTAACTTAATTAACAGATGCTGTGGCAACTGATTTAGGTTTATATGTCCCTAACTATATTTATATTGGCTGTGCAGCCGTGTAAGGCCCCGCGCAAGGCTGTTTGGATGGGTGTATAGTTTAATGCGGTAATTTAACATTTGTTGTGCTATTTTATCTCTGACCGGCGATACAGTTAAGTCCCTCTGGATTTTTTCATTGCGAACGTACCACGGTGCCCCAGTGGATCTTAGGATTTTCGATTGGGCTCTTTGTATAATTTCAACGCTGCTGTTACTGGCGTTTCCCCACAATGGGAACCTTACGTCCATATTGGTTTTAGTACAGATTTGTAGTGTAGGACTTTATATTCCATTCCGAGGGGAGAGCGGGCGTTTAGAAGCCAGTGAAGACTATTAGCTCTTAGCTTTAGGTGTGTTCTTTTAGCTTCAATGTGACTACGCCAGGTGAGTCGTCTATCAAGATGGATTCCAAGGTATGTGACTTCATTTGCTTGCGGTATTACGGTAGGAGTGGAGGGCAATCTTGTGTGTTCAGGGTAAACGTTACATCCTTACTCTTTTGCTCGTTAAATAGTCAACAAGTGGAGGGCAAGTTGCATTGTTGCTTGCCGCGGGCATTTCGAGCGGCTGAGGATTGCAGTGTCATCGGCAAATGTGGATGTTGTTAGCAGCCTTGATGTCGGTAAATCTGCTGTGTACAGCACTTATAGAGTTGGGCCCAGTACACTACCTTGAGGAACACCAGCTTCTGTAATATGGTCGTCGGACATATCAGTGTTGCATTTTACTGAGTATGATCTGTGGTAGAGACATCGAGAAATATCCCTGTGCGAGTACTCTCGGTGTTCGAATGCAGTTCGAATTTCGGATGTTATACGATTGACTTGCTCTATTGTGCCATGTTTTTCTCGAAAGCCAAACTGATGCTCTGGAATTATTTTATGAACTCGTAGGTACGGTATAATGTGGGTCAGTAGGCATTTTTCGAAATGTTTCGACAAGCATGATATTAGGATTATGGGTCTAAACGAAGATGGAGACGTATGATCTTTTCCTGGCTTAGGTATCATTATGATAATCGACTTTTTCCATCTCGTTGGGAAGTGGCCAGTTCTATTTATTTATTTATTTATTTATTTAATTTATTTAATGTCGACTAATTGCAGTCGACTAAAAGATATATATAAAAATTAAAAATATAAAATTAATTAATTTTAATTTGTTTAAGATTAAAATAAAATTTAAGAATTAAAATATAAAATTAAGAATTAAAAATTTTAACTTTAAGCTTTAAACTTTAAACTTTAAGCTGGGATAGTAAAAATAAAGAAACCGATCCAACATTTGTTGCAAGAGATTGGGAAAACCCAGTAAAACCCAATCAGATCGGTAGGTTAGTGTTAATTGTTAGGATGGAGTGTTAAATAATTTAGAATTGACAGTTTGATAGAATTAAGAGAGGACTCAGAGTTGAAAACACTAAACAGTCTATTGTAATCAGCACAGAGAACTCGAAAAGGATCATGCAAACTATAATTATTAAAACAAAGGTTCAAAGAAAGTGAAAGTTCTAGTAATAGCATGGAAGAGATTGCAGATGGTTTGGACGCCGCAGTGTGGAAGTTCGAAGATCATCTTTGGAGTTATGAGATCGCAGCCTGGGCTTTTATTAGGCTTAAGACTCTTCAGGATTTTAGCTATTTCGTTTGGTCTAAATTCAATGGGATCATGTGCCGTTAGATTGTCATCTGTTTGCTCCGGTAGCGCAAAGCTATTCGTTGCTGGGTTTGGTTGGAAGACTTTTTTAAGGTGCTCCGCAAAAGTGGAGGAGGTGAGGCGGTGGAGGTGAGGCGGTGGCCTCAGAGATGGGTGTGCTCTCCATAGCGGGAGATAATTGTTCTATGTAGCGGAGTTGACAGCGATCTTTTTCATTGTTTAGTTCCTTTGAAAGTTTTCGAGTAGCATCTTTGAGCCTTTCTTTTGCATGTGGCGATCTGTAAGTTTGCCATTCTCTTCGTAAGCTACGTTTTTCCAGAACAAGCTGCTCGATTTATACGTTTCTCTTGTTTTGTTTATAATGTAAATTACAAATTTTTGGGGGGGGGGGGGCGATGTGTGCTGCTTCAACAAGAACAGACAAGAAACAGTGCTTTGTGGATATTTCTATTTCGGCTTTGTTGTTGATCTGTGGTTGTAGTTCAACGTGCGAGCTGACATACTTTTTATATTTAAGCCAGTTGGTTCTATTTGATGTCAATCTGCAGGGACGCACTTCGATGTCCGGGCTTTGGAGATATTTGAGGAGCACCGGTGAGTGATCAGATGACAGGTCCGAGAGAGATACTGCGGTTATAGAACTACTTGGAATATTTTTTGCTATGGCAAAGTCAATCAAGTCTGGTATTTTTCTGGGATCCGTTGGTCAGTATGTTGGTCTGCCCGAGGAAACACAACTGAGCTTATTGCTCGCTTTTATAATTGCGTTATACAATTGTTTCCCTTTGGGATTTACAAGTCGAGACCCCCAGTATGGGTGCTTGGCATTGTAGTCGCCAGCTGCAACGAATCGATCGCCTAGGGTATTGAAGAAATTCATAAATTGATCTTCAGATAGCGTGAAGCGAAGAGGGCAATATACGGCAGCAAGTGTTAAATGCCTATGACCGAAGTGTAAAATCAACGATGTAGCTTGTAAATAGTCGGTGGCGAACTCGTTGTGAAAATTGTGCTTTATGCGGCTTCTTATTAGGACTCCAGTGCCACCATGTGCTTTACCATCCGGGTGATTTGTGCCGCAGAATAAGTAACCGTTTACTTGAAACTTGTACTTGTTTGTAAGATGTGTCTCGGATATAACATCGATGTGATTATTGTTTAGGAATTGTGTTAGCTCAAGCTTGTATCGTGAAACGCCGTTGGCATACATAGAGTTATACGTAGTGAAGTCATGATTATTTCGACTGTTGTGATACAAGCATCTGTATCAATAGAAATGAAGTTAACTCACATAACATATGAAAAATTTGTTTGTCAAATTTCAAAAGTTAAGTCAAATTTCATATGAAATAAAGTAAAATCACATAAGAAATTTTTTTTTTGTCAAATTTGCAAAATGAAGTTAAATCACATACCAATAAAATTTCATATGAAAAATGTATTTGGCAAATTTCCAAAGACAAATTTCATATGAAATGAAGTTATATTACATAACATATGAAAATTTCATATGAAAAAATTTTCAAAATGGTCAAGTTTTCCATTGACTTCTAATAATTTATCAATTTTAATGTATTTCATGTAAGATACACTTTAAATTCATTATTTTTGCATTCATATATATAAATAACATTGCCGGGAAGACAACATTCCACAGTCAATGAAATTTAACTTTTGAGCAACGTCACTTTACCTATAGAGGTTTTTTGTCACGCCATCCGCAAACTGGTCAAATTTTCCAAAAGAAAATTCATAATTTCATGATTTTGTATGGAATTTTACCTATATTCTACTCACAACTCAAGTGATTTAACTTCTTTTCGTTACATATAAAAGACTATTAGAAAATTTCATAGAAAATGAAAGTTGAAAAGATTTTATATGAAATAAGGTGAAGTCAAATTTAATATAAAATGAAGTAAACTCACTGAATAGTTGTGATGCCTCACTGCTTTGGCATCATAGTAATGGAGTTCGCAAACAAGAATCATATATGCACGATTTATCTTCACTTTTATTTATCCATTTAAATTCATTGTTTTAGCTATACATACAAACTACGTCTTATCGCTTTGACCGCAAAATTACAAGAAGCATACAACTGAGTTCAATTATGCATCGACACATAGAATGTTAATCCGCTGTTATTACACATAGAATGTTAATCCGCTGTTATGAAAGCTGTAGCACCGGGTGACTCCACTCATAATCCGTACATGCCGCCCGCCAATGCTTCGTCCAGCATGAAGGTTCCTTGTTATTCTTGGTCCGTGTGTTGATCATAATTAGGTCGAAATAGGAAGTGGACAAAGCTTTGTGATCGACCACTTTTGAATGCCATATTTCGTCTTTAATGTAACCACTCTGACTAGCGAGTCCGATCCAGGGTGCAGTTCGACGACTCGGCCTACAGTCCATTTAGCTGGAGGTAGATTATCATCCTTTATAATGACTAAGTCGTTGATGTTAAGATTCTCTTTGATTTGACACCACTTAGGCCGAGTTTGCATGTGTGACAACCAATCACGAGACCATTGGGACCAGAATTATCGCGTCATGTGTCGTTGTGCGAGAAATAGTTCACGCAAAGGCTTATTACTCGGCCGACCTTGTGGCGGTGCCAGTAGTGCGTTACCAATTAGGAAATGTGCTGGGGTGAGCACTTCTAAATCATCAGGGTCGGCGGTTAGCGGGCAAAGTGGACGTGAGTTCAAACATGCCTCAATCCTGATCAGAACTGTAGTAAGCTGCTCATCCGTCTGCTTGTGGCTGCCGACGATCCGTTTAAGATGATGCTTTATTGCTTTCACGTTTGCCTCCCAGATGCCATCAAAATTTGGAGAATATGGAGGTGTGAAATGCCACCTTGTCCCATGTTGGCATGTCGATTCATTTAGGGCTGCTTTGCAAGTGATGGGCTGGTTAAGCGCTGTACTGGCACCAACAAAATTTGTGCCGTTATCACTATACATATGTTGAACTTGTCCTCGACGTCCGGTGAATCGCGTGAATGCTTGTAGAAAGTGCTCTGTTGAAAGTGCAGTGACGGCTTCCAAGTGGACTGCCTTGGTTGCTAAGCATATAAAAATGGCTACATAGCCTTTGTAGGTAGTAGACCCTCGTACACGCGCGGCTTGAAGTTCAAACGCACCGGTGTAGTCAACTCCTGTTGTAATGAATGGACGAGTTGGGGGGTTGACTCGATGAAATGGCAGATCACACATTAATTGCTTCGCTGCGACTGGAGCTACCTTAAAACATGTGACGCATTTCCGGATGATTCGCCTGACTGCTTGTCTGCCTCTGGGAATCCAGAATTTGTATCGTATGTGAGCCAGTGTTAATTGAGCGCCGCCATGTAGAGTGACCTGATGAGAGTGTTGAAATACCAAATTTGTAAGTGGGTGACAATGAGGTAATATAATTGGATGTCTTCGAGAAAAAGAGAGATTTGAATGCTTGAGACGGCCACGAATCCTCAAAATATTGTTGTCAAGAAATGGTGTAAGATTTGAAAGTGTGCTACGGGGTGGTAACGGCTTGTTCCTTTTAAGCGCTTGGATGTCGGCGTGAAATGTATCGGATTGTGCAAGGCGAGCTATGCAGCACAGGGCCTCATCCAGTTCGTCAGGAGAGTGATCCGTGCTTTCGTTGTGCTCGAGCATGAGCATTGTGGCAGAATCGTAACATGTATGCCGTGACACGTAGCAGTTTTGTATACGACGAGAATCGGTCAATAATACAATCCTTTGGTCTGTCAAGGTAGTGAAGGCTCTAATTTTTATGGATTTGGCCTCCAGATCCGTTTCTTCTGGATTGAGCAATTGTGATTGCGTGTTTGGCCAAGTATTGTGGGATTTGCATAGCCAGGATGGGCCATGCCACCTGATATCAGGTATTTGGCTCGGTGGTAGGCCTCTGGTTGCGCAGTCTGCTGCAACTGAGCCGCTGAGGTGTGGCCGAGAATGTAAAACACTCGGTTGGCTACAAACGTTTTCCACCTAGTAATGTCTCCTTTAAGCCAGTGCAGAACAATGGTAGCATCGGTCCAATTAAAGGTAGATATGTGTGCATTGGTCCATCGGTTACTCTTCAGCACCCATTTGGTGAGTTTGGTAGCTAATACTGCACATAGCAACAATACATAGCTCAGTACGCGGTATTGTTAACGGCTTGGTTGGCGAAATTTTTGATTTCGCAACGATGAAAGTTGTATAGAAAGTCGCATCAGACTGTTGGTTGCGAGGATCCATCGCAAAAGGTGTGCAGTTGTATCTCACTACTAAATTGTAGTATAAATTTGACGCTGCGTGGTATCTTGACCGTGTTATCATTCATTAGCTGCGGTCGAAATTGTTGCCATTTGACGGCAATGGTGTTGGGAACTGGCTCATCCCAATCCAGTGATGTACTCGATCCGTCCTCATGATATTGCTTCGCTAGTGTAATTTCTTTCAACATAATCTTTGCTGAAATTACAACTGGAGCGATTAATCCAAGAGGATCAAATTAACGTGCTATGGTCGATAGGATTTCCCGTTTTGTTATACCTGTTTATACCAACGTGGCAACAAAGGGTTAATCTAAAGTTGCGAGCATCTCGCTTAAGCGGAGCTTTCACTCAATGAGAGCTTTCCCCGCTGAGATCCTCTCTCCACATAGGTTTAAGAAATCTCTTCTCTTATTGTAATTTTTAGTCTTAAAGAATCTTTTGAAGTGCGCGCACGCGAATAAACTATTTTCAAAGTGAAAAAACCAAAAAGTGAATTTGGTTAATTTGCCCTCCTACGTTCGTGAAGAACATTTTGGTCCTTCGAGCCGGATGAAATTCTCCAAAATTCGCATTGGCAAATTAACCAGATAAGTGCCTTTTTTGTCCTTCCTATTTTTTCCAATGTTCAAAGGTGTATAAATTAATACACACATATGTATATATTTTTCCTACACACACATATACAACATATATATAATCTAGTTAAGTGCAAGTGCTTGTTTGAGAGTATAATATAATAAAAAATAAATCTTATAAAACATTTACATTACACAAAAGCAAACTTTCACTTACAGTTATGTATGTATGTATATACGTATGCGCAGCCAACGTACATATATAAAAGTACTTACTGAGACACCAAAGCTGCATATGCACAGAGGTCCATATCTTATAAAACTACTATCAAAAAGTTAATAACAAAAACATACATAGAAAAATATAATATTTAAATCCTCATCTACTCATATATTTTCTACCATCCATACACATACATATATTTTTTTCCAAACATACATATATACATATATAAAATTTTAAAACGCAAATATACACACACACATATATTTTTTCAATGTCCATGAACACAACTGCATATGTGCAGTGGTCCATATCCAATATATACAAAATTCATCAAAAAAAGAATAATTACATATTAAGATATTGGACGTTGAATACAATGACTGTATTAGCAAGTGGTCCAACGACACCAAGCCGATGCTTGTTGCGCGCGGAACCCAAACGAAGTCCACCTCCCGCCTGACCGACCGAGAGGCACCGTCGCATAACGGACGACACGGAAACGCGGTAGAAAAGCGAATAGAAACGCGAGTAAAAATTAACGCGATGTGGAGAAAACAAGAAATAAAATAAAAAGACGAGGCGATAGAACGCGGCATGCAAGTAGGGGAAAAAAAGAAAAAACATAGAATAGAAAATCGAGGAAGATTCAAATACTAATTACTAATTACGTACTAGATAGGCAAGAACTAAGGACTTCATAGCAGCGATAGTGTTAGTGCTAGCTATGATGTGTTGGAGCTTATTGTAGTCCGAACATAATGCCCTGAAAGGATCATGCAGTGCATAGTTCGATCTACAATAAGGGAGTGTTAGTGGAAAGAAATAGCGAGTTATTCTGCAAGGAACAGAGAAGTGTAGCTGCCTTAACAAGGCCTCACTGTCAATGTCACCTTGCATAAGGTTGTTAATAAATAAGACCCCTAGCATGGTTCTGCGGTTAGTTAGGGAAGGCAGATTTAGTAACAGAAGTCTACTATTATAGGAAGGCAGTCTCAAATTTTCATCCCAGTTAAGGCCGCGTAAAGCAAAAAGTAAGAAATTTTTCTGTACAGATTCGATGCGTTCCTTATGAATAGTGTACTGGGGACATTATCATATTTTTCATATTGCATATATAAATATACATACATATATTGTGCTATGCACATACATAAATACCTAAGTACATACATGTGTGTATGTACGTGATCATTTGCAAAGGTTAAAGACTCGCTATTAAGTACCGTATACCTAAGTACCGCAAACTCTATTAAATACATACATCCCGCTAGTTCAGTACCGCTTTGCGAGTTCAGCGGCACCTGCGCTAGAAGTGCGCTCAGCATCAAGGGTATTTAATACCCTTTAAATTTTTCTAAATATCTTTGGGGTATATCCGACTTATAATATCCTTTACAATATATCAACTGATTTTTGGGGTATATCCGATTTGTAATATCCTTTACAATATTTCTACTTAGGTTTGGGGTGTATCCGACCTTTGAATACTCTCTAAAAATTTTTAAATTTATTTTTCTTGTTTTTTTTTGAGTATATCCTACTTGTAATATCCTTCACAATATTTTTGGGATATATCCGACCGGTGAATACTCTCTAGAAATTTTTTAAATTTATTTTTTTGAATTATCCGATTTTAAAACAAACTTCTAACCAAGTGGCTCGTGTAAGAGCCTACACGAGTGTATATGCCTACTGATCCCAAAAAAGGCCTCAACAAATCGGCTTTCTGTTCCAACAAGCCCACATCGAAGAAGCTAATTCCATAGTGGCGAAGTTCCCTTTCACTAACGATGGCTTTGAATCCGCCTGAGCGCTTTACAAGAACGTTTCGAAAATAAACGCCTTTTAGTCAATAGTCAACTCAAAATTTTATTTAGTTTATCCATTGTTCATCTTGAATCTGGTTCCGCTTTAAAATTGATTAATAGCATTGGAGCATTCCAATCCACAAAAAATTGGGATTGTTTACTAGTCTTCCTTTGTTCATCAAAACTGCCCAAACTCACTCTATCATTGTGGGAACAGTCATTGGCTAACAAGGCTGAAATTCCCTTCTGGGATGATATGAATACATTCCTAAGCGAACGGTATCGCACATTGGAAGCAATCCGAAACAGACTTCAAGTCAACCTTCAATGAAAAAACTTCAGTCCTTCGAAACCAAGGTCAGTGCAAAATCAAAAACATGTGATCTCTGCTCTCAAGAAAATCATCCGATTCGTTTCTGTCCTCGTTTTTTACAAATGAATGTGCCTCAAAGAGAAGCCATCATTAAGCAGAACAAACTGTGTCTTAACTGCTTCGCCCGAGGGCACCACATGAAAGATTGTCCTAGCTCTCATAACTGTTTTGCGTGTAAAGGACGTCATAACAGTCTCCTACATCGAAACGAGTCAACATCCAACAATCAAAAATCCACTGTAACCAATACACATATTGCTCAAAAAAAACAAGCGACTCATACAAATTGCGAAAAGGTGCAAAATTATATTGTCGCACAAAAACGCAGTGTTTTATTAGGTACTGCTATTGTTAATATTCAACATAAAGGCACTACATATCCTGCCAGGGCTTTAATCGATTCAGGATCAGAAGGATCTTTCATTTCCGAGAGACTATTCAATATGATCAAATTACCTTTCCAACCAGTCCAGGCGAAAATTTCAGGTATTAATGAGGTATCATTTCCTACTCAAAAGCTATATCAGTTCTTGATTTCCTCGCCTACACGACCACGCATGCAAATTGATACATTCGCTTATGACCTACGAAAATTGGCTGGGAATTTACCATCCAATACCATTCCTAGCTCAAAATTAAGAAATATGCCAAACATCCAGTTAGCAGATCCAGCATTTTCTAAAAGTGCACAAATTGACGTGCTTCTCGGCGCTGATGTCCTGCCATCTATCCTTTTAAATGGCTTTAAATCCAAAATATGTGGAACTCTTGTAGGTCAAGAAACGATTTTTGGATGGATAATCTCTGGTCCACTTTCAAGTGAACCATCAGCATCCATTTCTTCCTTCTCAACTCAATTATCTCATTCTACAGAAGAGCCCCTCGATAAACTTCTCACAAAATTTTGGGAGGTGGAGGATATTCCAGTGAAACTAACACCGGAAAATGATATATATTGTGAAGAATACTTCCAACGAACAACACACAGGAATGAATCCGGAAGATATGTTGTATCGCTTCCATTTCGAGACCCAGAACATATAAACATAGGACTTTCCAGATCCATTGCATTGTCGCAGTTCTTAAAAAACGAATCTCGCCTGAATAAAAATCCTCAACTCAAGAAAGATTACAATTCCATCATCCAAGAATACCTTGATCTAGACCACATGCGCAAAGTCACTCATGACAATCATTCCACTAATTTCTATTTACCACATCATGCTGTCTTTAAACCAGACAGTACTACTACTAAAGTCCGCGTTGTATTCAATGCTTCCAGCAAGTCAACGAATGGTGTTAGTCTCAACGATACCCTTTATCCAGGTCCTATTCTGCAGTCCGATTTAACTTTGCAACTGTTAAAGTGGCGTTTCTTCAAAATCGTGTTTAATGCCGATATAACAAAAAATGACATCAATCCCTCTGTCAGGGAGCTTTTTGAAGGCCTAATCCTGGCTGACAGAAACTTCGACAAGCCTTCCACCGTATCCATCGTCCTTGGAGCCGATGTATATTCAGACATCGTTCGAGAAGGCTTCCACTCAAGCAAGTCTGGCGGACCTGTGGCCCTACGCACAGTTTTTGGATGGACGTTGTCGGGCGCTTGTAACTAATTAAGCTAATCCTTTATATATCACTAAATTACATTTTGAAGTTGCATACAATGCAAGGGCGGCGGGATGTTTATACCAACGTGGCAACAAAGGGTTAATCTAAAGTTGCGAGCATCTCGCTTAAGCGGAGCTTTCACTCAATGAGAGCTTTCCCCGCTGAGATCCTCTCTCCACATAGGTTTAAGAAATCTCTTCTCTTATTGTAATTTTTAGTCTTAAAGAATCTTTTGAAGTGCGCGCACGCGAATAAACTATTTTCAAAGTGAAAAAACCAAAAAAGTGAATTTGTTTAATTTGCCCTCCTACGTTCGTGAAGAACATACCGGCTGGAGTATTTGCTTGTAATTTATAAGTGAAGCAATCTTGCTTGGGCAACCAGTACAAACCCAGTGTTTTGATGGTGTCCGCATTGTCCCAACTGAGGGATGTCTGCTTGCATCGATGTTCGAGAGGTATCGTTGCCATCAGATCCTTGTCATTGCTAGCCCATTTTCGTAGCTTTTAAAGCTAGCATAGTTTGCAAACTTTTCCGTATTGCTGCCTCGTGTGAATGATCGCCTGAGAGAATGTCGTCGACATATATCTCATTTTTGAGAACGTTGGATGCCAAAGGATATTTTGTCTGTGTGTCTTCAGCTATTTGATGGATGACTCTTATAGCTGTATAAGGTGCAGACGCTGTTCCAAACGTGACGGTAGTTAAGCAATGCTGTTTGATGACTCCATCCGCCGCCCGCCATAAAATCCTCTGGTACTGCGTGTCATCAGGGTGGACATTGATACAGCGATACATTCGTTGTATATCGGCAGTGAAAACAAACTGATATTGTCTCCAATTTAAGAGAACGGCTGGCAGATCATTTTGCAGCGTGGGACCAACACATAGTACATCGTTTAACGTTCTGCCATTTGAGGTCCGGGCCGATGCGTCAAAAACGATACGTTGTTTTGTGGTGAGGCTTTCTTCTTTGAAAACTGCATGATGTGGTAGCACGCATGGTGCAACATGCTGACCGTAGGAATTCGTGTTTATGGTTGAGTTTTCGCTCGTTTCTGCCAACGTGATTTGTCCTAGTTGAAAATATTCTTCAATTCCTTTGCAGTATCTGTTCCATTTCTCTGGGAAAACTTTGACTTGGCATGTGTGATGTCAACGTGTTCAAAACATAAGCATTGTCGACCTTTAATGAGAAATTTGGGTTAGTTGCTGTTTGCACCGAACAACTTACGATAAATTAGCAGCGTCGGCCTGAATCTTGACCGACTCCGGTGATTGAAGTACGAGTTGTGCTTCGGGAGAGCTGGAGAGACTGCACAGCATACTCCGAAATGATTGCTTCTGATTCTTGGTCAAGAAGCGCGTTTACTCTGGCCTGGCATCCTGTATGTGTCAACCCGAGCTGTTGCTAGTAGTACCTTTCGATGAGTCATAGGTGAAGTTGTAGTTGACATGCACTGTAGAGTCGGCTTGGCATCTGAACTGGCTGCCGAACTTTGGCATGATATCGAGGAGGCTATCAGCGTTGGCTGTGTTACTGGAAAATGTAACACATCGTGTGATGACGTTGACCACAATGAAGACAATTCTTATTGCTGTGCAGTTTGCTTGTGTGGCAATTTTCCCAGGCAATTTAGACATAAATTTGCCTTGCTGGCCACTTCTTTCCGTTGGTAGCAATCCATTGAAAGAAATTGCGGACATCTTCGAAGGATGTGTAAATTGCCACAATGATAGCAAGCGGACGTGGAAGCACCCGACCTGGTGTGGGCGCTGTGAACACGCACGCGTTTAGTGCCGTCTGAAGGTTCATGTGACTGTTTTATGCCACTGCACGCGTTACGGTTTTCAATAGCGTCCAACGTAACAAGTCGATCATTGAGGAATTGCTGCAGATCTTTGTATGAAGGAACATCAATCTTGCTGCCCAGATGATGCTCCCGCGCTGTGTGAGTGTCTTTAGGTACTTTGGTTGTTAGATAATGAGTCAGCCAAAAATCTCCTCCCTGTAGCGGCGCTTTGACGGTATTGCAAGCGGCAATGCAGACGTTGACTGTACTAGCCATAGACCGTATGGAACTTTTGAATCTTATCCAGACGTTCATTATTGTGAATCAAGCGTAAAAATGCATCATGAAAACTTGGCCAGTCCGCGCAGTTGCCAGAGAATTTCGGAACTGGTAATTTTGGCAATGGTATCCGTATTTCCTCTGCATGTGATGCTATTGTGGAGTTAGTTGATTCGTTGTGCGTCACTGTAACTGGATAGATTCGTTTCTTTTCTTCTGCCACAAAACAGTAAACTTTCATGCATAGGTCTTCGAATTGGCTGATTGTATTTTGTCGAGTCCTTTTTTACATTACTAAACAAACGCTTCAAAGACTCAATGCGGTCAGTTTGAACTCGCATCAGTTGATCAAACTTCGACATGATTTATACTGACTTTGCTCCACTGTCCACAAATGCTCGTATGTTATCTATGTTCTTCTTTGACGTCTTGTTTTCAAGTTGAAAGAGATTTCGGCAATTCTAACGGAATCGAAGGCCAATGGGACTTACTTAGGTCTGTCGTGATGAGAGCGAGCGCGAATTTTGCGTATACTGCTCTGTCGTGATGAGAGCGAGCGCGATAGAAAACGTAGGCACGTGGAACGGTGATTTTGATATGGATGAAGACAACAACGAAGATAAAATTGCCAAACAGCTTTTAGCAATTATAATATATATTACTTATAAGCAAGATTCCCCTTATGGGCCACCAATGAATAGTTTTGATGCCTCACTGCTTTGGCATCATAGTAATGGGGTTCGCAAACAAGAATCATATATGCACGATTTATCTTCACTTTTATTTATCCATTTAAATTCATTGTTTTAGGTATACATACAAACTACGTCTTATCGCTTTGACCGCAAAATTACAAGAGCGCTTTAGAGAAGCATACAACTGAGTTCAATTATGCATCGACACATAGAATGTTAATCCGCTGTTATGAAAGCTGTAGCACCGGGTGACTCCACTCATAATCCGTACACTCACAAAACATATGAAAATTTCATTTAAAAAAATTTTTAAAACGGTCAAATTTTCGATTGCCTTCGACTACTTTATCAATTTTCATGTATTTCATGTAAAATACACTTTAAAGAACTTCATTATTTTTGCCATAATATATTTAAATAACACTGCCGGCAAGACAACACTCAACAGTCAATGAAATTTCACTTTTTGCGCAACATCACACTTAAACTGGGCAAATTTTCAATTGACTTCGACTACTTTATCAATTTTCATGTACTGTATGTAATACATTTTAAATAACTCAATTATTTTTGCCTTCATAATAAAATTTAAGAAAAATTTCATATGAAATGAAGTGAATTCAAGTTGCATATGAAATTAAGTTAACTCACATAAGATTTTAAATTTTCATGAAATGAAGTTAAATCACATATCAATAAAATTTCATATGAAAAATTTATTTGGCAAATTTCCAACGACAAATTTCATATGAAATGAAGTTAAATCACATAACATATGCACATTTCATATGAAAAAATTTTCAAAGTGGACAAGTTTTCCATTGATTTCATTATTTTTGCCTTCATATATTTAATCAGTCGCGATCGAACACTCAACGAGTGCAGACGCGCCTACGGACCGACGGCAAGTGTCATTCTCGTGCTTCAAGTCCCGCTATCCAAAAACCGCTACGTAGTGTCGCGAGATAAAGTCGCGCCATGTTATCAGCAGTTACAGTTATTTTTTGCTGAAGCAACTGCGATCAACTCAACAGCAGCCACGTGCTGCGGTTGGTACACCGATAAACGGTACCTACCATGCCCTCTACCCCTCATCCCCCACTCCGATTCAATATGGACTGGCAAGCCCCTCCGCGAACCGCAAAGGTGGCTAAAGCGCTGAGAAAAAAGGCGCTCAAGGAGAAGAAAAAGAGCAGCAGCTCAAGCGAAAGCAGCTCCTCGGATTCAGAGCCTGGGGAAGTCAAGCGCTAAGCAGCGAGCAGAGACGCCAAGGAATCCGCCGACAACGTGCCCAGCACCAGCGCAGCTCTGCGCAAAAAGCTGGCAAATAACTCTTTCGCCCTACTGTCGAGCACTGAGGACGAAGACGATGACGACGACAACACCGACTATGAACAGTAAACCGCTGATGACGGAACTGCTCCAACAACCATGAAAAAACCCAATCCAACCCCGAAGACCATCAAGCCACCCCCGATCTACATCCCAGACGTGACCAACATCTCAGCTCTTGTGAAGATGATGGCCCAAATAGGAATTCTCATACAAAACGGAGAGGAATAACAACGTACGAGTCATGATGCCAGACAAGGAATCGTACACAGCCCTACGTCAGCAGCTCGTGGCCCAAAATAAAAGACACCGCGCATTCCAAGCAAAGAACGAGAGAGCGTACAGGGTAGTCATCAAGGGACTCCATTACACAACGGACCAAACTGAGATCAAAGAGGAGCTCCTGAAACACGGCTACACTGTCAGGGACCTGCATAATCCAATCGGCAGAAAATCAAAAGAACCCCTGGGGATTTTCTTTGTAAACCTGGAACCAGCGAGCAACAATACCGAAATTTACAAACTGAAGAGGATTTGCAGGTCGGTCGTCACCTTTGAGCCTCCACTGAAGTTCAACGACGTACCGCAGTGCTTTAGATGTCAAGGGTTCGGACACACCCAGCGCTACTGCTTCCTAGAATTTCGCTGCGTCAAGTGTGGTGGCCTTCACGACTCCAGGGCTTGTGAAAAAGAGGACGACGAGAAACCATGCTGCCTACATTGCCAAGCTGACCACCCCGCGTCCTTCAGAGGGTGCCCCGCCTATAAGAAGGCTAAGGCTCAACAAGCGCCCAAACTCAGAAACATTGCAAGCAACAACAAGCCCTCTTTCGAGCTCCCAAACATCGCCAACGGTATGAGCTATAAAGACGCACTAAATGGGACACACAAGTCCCAAGCAAAACTTTGCCGTGTCGAAAGGCATAGGACATGCCAAGATTAGCTGCACCACAAACGCTGATCTCCTGTCCGACCACTGCGCAATAAATGTCCTGGTCAACACACCCGTCCTCAGGAAAACCCCGCTCAGGAGGCTCACTGGGAAACATACCGACGCAGCCAAGTTCGCGTCCTGGATGCTCTCCGCCCTCAATCCGAATCCGATTCTCCTCCTAAATACACCCAGGGACATTGACGAAGCCATCGTGCATCTGACTAGGGAAATACAAAACGCAGCGGAATTCGTAAGCCCACCGCCCCCAACGACTGAGAGAACACCAAACAGATATCTCCACCTATGGTCACCGGAAATTGTGGCACTCGTGGCCGAAAAGATGCGTCTCAGGAGAGTCTGGTTCTTGACAAAACAGCGCTCAATCACGCCACAAAGGAGCTAAAGGACAAGATCTCCAGTCTATGCCAGGACTGCTTCCTCAGGTTCCTAGAGGACCTCTCTCCAGGGTATCCGGACAACAATCTATGGAATGTCACCCGCCACATAAAACGACCGGTCAAGAAGGTATCTCCAGTTCGCAAAGCGGATGGATCCTGGTGCCATTCGTATGCTGAGAGAGCAGAAGCATTCGCCGAACACCTCTTCACGCCTTCTCACCGTTCGACTGCTGCACTGCCGAAGAGCGTGCCGAAACCGACAGTTTCCTCGACAGTCCAAGCTTTCCCGGCCCGCCTCTGCAACCAGTCAACCCAGGGGAAGTCGCGCAGGTGATCGCCCTACTGAAGAACAGCAAATCGCCAGGCCTAGATCGCATAGATGCGGCCTTAAAAATGCAACCACCCCGGTGCACACAAATGCTAGCCAGCATTTACAACGGCTGCTTCCGTCTAGGGTACTTCCCGAGAGAATGGTAAGCCTGAAGCCAACCTAGCCTCCTATCGTCCGATCAACTTGCTGGCAATTCTCTCCAAAATACTCGAAGAGTATTTTTGCGCAGAGTATTACTTGTACTGGACGAGGCCGGATTGATCCCCGATTACCAGTTTGGCTTCAGACGCTCCCATGGAACACCGGAGCAGTGCCACCGGCTTGTCGAACGCATCCTCGAGGCATTCGAGCAGAAAAAGTACTGCTGCGCTGTTATGCTCGACGTGAAGCAGGCATTCGAGCGAGCTTGGCATCCTGTACTCCTCCACAAATTAAAACCCTGCCTCCCAAGCCCCCACTTTACCCTCCTCAAATCCTACACTGAGGAAAGAGCATTCCAAGTCAGATGCGGAAGTGCAATAAGCCTACCCAGACTGATCAGAGCTGGACTTCCGAAAGGCAGCGTGCTCGGACCAATCCTCTACACCCTTTACACCCCAAACCTTCCCGTTATCCCCTCCAGGAACCTTACGACAGCCACACTGCTTTCCTCGCCTCATCATCTGACCCACGAGAAGCCGCCGATATCATTTTAAAGGCAAATGAATGCGCTACATCCCTGGCTCAGAAGATGGAATATCGTAGTGAACGCGGAAAAGTCTACACAAACAACATTCTCACTACGAAGAGGAGACTGCCCACCGGTCACGCTGAACGGAGCCATCATCCCCAACGTTCCCATACCCAAGTATTTAGTGCTGACCCTGGACCGCAGGCTCACATGGCGTCCCCACTTAATCAGCAAACGCCTACAGGCCGATGCGCGACTGAGATACAATGGCTCATTGGGAGAAGGTCCAAGCTGAGGCAGAGCCTCAAAATCCTGGTTTACAAGGCAATTCTCAAGCCCATCTGGACCTACGGGATACAGCTGTGGGGCACGGCAAGCCACACGAATCGCCTGCGAATACAGCGGTACCAGAACAGGTGCTTGAGAATTGCCTGTAATGCGCATCCCTACCATGAGAATGTCGCCATACACAGAGAACTTGGAATCCCGCAAGTCACAGAGGAAATCTCCAGGCTCAGCGAGAGACACCTGAAAAGGCTCGAGAACCACCCCAAGCACCTCGCCATCAACCTATTGGACAACAGCCAGACAAGCAGACGTCTAATGAGGAGACATCCCCTTGATCTACCACAGCAAAACAAAACCGCCCCAAATACATGTACAATAGTATCCCTTAAGTCAATGTTCACCCTCAAAACCATTTTATTATTGTCCACTCGGACAGATTTTAAATAAATAAACGCACGCTACAACAAAAAAAAAAAAAAAAACATTTCAATAAAATTTCATATGAAAAATTTATTTTGCAAATTTCCAAAGACAAATTTCATATGAAATGAAGTTAAATCACATAACATATGAAAGTTTCATATGAAAAAATTTTCAAAGTGGTCAAGTTTTCCATTGACTCCTAATAATTTATCAATTTTAATGTATTTCATGTAAAAAAACTTTAAATAACTTCATTGTTTTTGCCTTCATATATTTAAATAACATTGCCGGCACGACAACGCTCCACAGTCAATAAAATTTCACTTTTTGCGTAACATAACTTTACCTATATAGGGTTTTTGTCACGCCATCCGCAATCTGGACAAATTTTCCATAAAAAAATTCAAATTTTCATGATTTTATATTCTTCTCACAACTCAAGTGATTTAACTTATTTTCGTTACATATAAATTAATATAAGAAAAACTTCATAGAAAATATAAGTTGAAAAGATTTTATATAAAATAAAGTGAAATTAAATTTCATATGAAATGAAGTAAACTCACAAAACATATGAAAATTTCATTTGAAAAAATTTTTAAACTTGTCAAATTTTCAATTGACATCGTCTACTTTATCAATTTTTAATGTATTTCATGTAAAATACACTTTAAATAACTTCATTATTTTCACCTTTACAATAAAAGTTAAGAAAATTTTTATATGAAATAAAGTAAAGTCAAATTTCATATGAAATGAAGTTAACTCACATAATATATGAAAAATTTGTTTGTCAAATTTCAAAAGTTAAGTCAACTTTCATATGAAATATATCCCAAAGAAATTTTTTTTTTTCAAATTTGCAAAGGTAGATTGTATTTTCATATGAAATGAAGTTAAATCACATATCAATAAAATTTCATATGAAAAAGGTATTTGGCAAATTTCCAAAGACAAATTTCATATGAAATGAAGTTCGATTGGGTTCCGCGCGCAACAAGCATCGGCTTGGTGTCGTTGAACCACTTGATAATACGGTATTGTATTCAACGTCCAATAAAAAGTTAAATTACATAACATGAAAATTTTATATGAAAAAATTTTCAAAATGGTCAAGTTTTCCATTGACTCCTAAAAATTTATCAATTTTAATGTATTTCATGTAAAATACACTTTGAATAACTTCATGTTTTTTGCCTTCATATATTTAAATAACATTGCCTGCAAGTCAACACTCCACAGTCAATGAAATATCACTTTTTGAGCAACATCACTCTACCTATAGAGGTTTTTTGTCACGCCATCCGTAAACTGGTCAAAATTTACATAAGAAAATTCAAAATTTCATTATTTTATATGAAATTTCACCTATAGTCTTCTTACAACTCAAGTGATTTAACTTCTTTTCGTTACATATAAATTAATATAAGAACAACTTCATAGAAAATAAAAGTTTAAAAGATTTTATATGAAATAAAGTGAAATAAAATTTCATATGAAATGAAGTAAACTCACAAAACATATGAAAATTTCATTTGAAAAAATTTTTAAACTGGTCAAATGTTCAATTGACTTCGACTACTTTATCAATTTTTAATGTATTTCAAGTAAAATACACTTTAAATAACTTTATTATTTTTGCCTTCACAATAAAAGTTAATAAAAATTTCATATGAAATAAAGTGAAATCAAATTTCATATGAAATTAATTTAAATCCCATTAGAACTTTTTTTTTGGCAAATTTGCAGAGGTACTTTCAATTTTCATATGAAATGAAGTTCAATCACATATCATATGAAAGTCTCATATGAAAAAATTTTCAAAGTGGTCAAGTTTTCCATTGACTCCTAATAATTTATGAGTTTTAATGTAAAATACACTTTAAATAACTTCATTATTTTTGCCTTCATTTATTTAAATAACATTGCGGGCAAGACAACACTCCACAGTCAATAAAATTTCACTTTTTGCGTAACATAATTTTACCTATAAGGGGTGTTTGTCACGCCATTCGCAGACTGGTCAAATTTCCAAAGACAAATTTCATATGAAATGAAGTTAAATCACATAACATATGCAAATTTCATATGAAAAAATTTTCAAAGTGGACAAGTTTTCCATTGACTCCTAGTAATTTATCAATTTTCATGTATTTCATGTAAAATACACTTTTAATAACTTCATTATTTTTGACTTCATATATTTAAATAATATTGAGGGCAAGACAACACTCCACAGTCAATGAAATTTCACTTTTTGCGTAATATTACTGTACCTATAGAGGTTTTTTGTCACGCCATCCGCAAACTGGCAGATTTCCAAAGACAAATTTCATATGAAATGAAGTCAAATCACATAACATATGCAAATTTCAAATGAAAAAATTGGCCAACTGGCCAAATTTTACATAAGAAAATTCAAAATTTCATTATTTTATATGAAATTTCACCTATATTCTTCTCACTACTCAAGTGATTTAACTTCTTTTCGTTACATATAAAGAATTATAAGAAAAATTGCATAGAAAATAAAAGTTAAAAAGAATTTATATGAAATAAAGTGAAGTCAAATTTCATATAAAATGAAGTAAGCTCACAAAACATATGAAAATTTAATTTAAAAAAATTTTTAAACTGGTCAAATTTTCGATTGACTCCGACTACTTTATCAATTTTAATGTATTTCATGTAAAATACACTTTAAATAACTTCATTATTTTTGCCATCATTTATTTAATCAGTCGCGATCGAACACTCAACGAGTGCAGACGCGCCTACGGACCGACGGCAAGTGTCATTCTCGTGCTTCAAGTCCCGCTATCCAAAAACCGCTACGTAGTGTCGCGAGATAAAATCGCGCACTGTTATCAGCAGTTACAGTTACTTTTTGCTAAAGCAACTGCGATCAACTCAACAGCAGCCACGTGCTGCGGTTGGTACACCGACAAACGGTACCTACCGCGCCCTCTACCCCTCATCCCCCACTCCGATACAATATGGACTGGCAAGCCCCTCCGCGAACCGCCAAGGTGGCTAAAGCGCTGAGAAAAAAGGCGCTCAAGGAGAAGAAAAAGAGCAGCAGCTCATGCAAAAGCAGCTCCTCGGATTCAGAGCCTGGGGAAGTCAAAAGCAAAGCAGCGAGCAGAGACGCCAAGGAATCCGCCGACAACGTGCCCAGCACCAGCGCAGCTCTGCGTAAAAAGTGTCCGCATTGTCCCAACTGAGGGATGTCTGCTTGCATCGATGTTCGAGAGGTATCGTTGCCATCAGATCCTGGTCCTTGCTAGCCCATTTTCGTAGCTTTTAAAGCTAGCATAGTTTGCAAACTTTTCCGTATTGCTGCCTCGTGTGAATGATCGCCTGAGAGAATGTCGTCGACATATATCTCATTTTTGAGAACGTTGGATGCCAAAGGATATTTCGTCTGTGTGTCTTCAGCTATTTGATGGATGACTCTTATAGCTGTATAAGGTGCAGACGCTGTTCCAAACGTGACGGTAGTTAAGCAATGCTGTTTGATGACTCCATCCGCCGCCCGCCATAAAATCCTCTGGTACTGCGTGTCATCAGGGTGGACTTTGATACAGCGATACATTCGTTGTATATCGGCAGTGAAAACAAACTGATATTGTCTCCAATTTAAGAGAACGGCTGGCAGATCATTTTGCAGCGTGGGACCAACACATAGTACATCGTTTAACGTTCTGCCATTTGAGGTTCGGGCCGATGCGTCAAAAACGATACGTTGTTTTGTGGTGAGGCTTTCTTCTTTGAAAACTGCATGATGTGGTAGCACGCATGATGCAACATGCTGACCGTAGGAATTCGTGTTTATGGTTGAGTTTTCGCTCGTTTCTGCCAACGTGATTTGTCCTAGTTGAAAATATTCTTCAATTCCTTTGCAGTATCTGCTCCATTTCTCTGGGAAAACTTTGACTTGGCATGTGTGATGTCAACGTGTTCAAAACATAAGCATTGTCGACCTTTAATGAGAAATTTGGGTTAGTTGCTGTTTGCACCGAACAACTTACGATAAATTAGCAGCGTCGGCCTGAATCTTGACCGACTCCGGTGATTGAAGTACGAGTTGTGCTTCGGGAGAGCTGGAGAGACTGCACAGCATACTCCGAAATGATTGCTTCTGATTCTTGGTCAAGAAGCGCGTTTACTCTGGCCTGGCATCCTGTATGTGTCAACCCGAGCTGTTGCTAGTAGTACCTTTCGATGAGTCATAGGTGAAGTTGTAGTTGACATGCACTGTAGAGTCGGCTTGGCATCTGAACTGGCTGCCGAACTTTGGCATGATATCGAGGAGGCTATCAGCGTTGGCTGTGTTACTGGAAAATGTAACACATCGTGTGATGACGTTGACCACAATGAAGACAATGTGTGGCAATTTTCCCAGGCAATTTAGACATAAATTTGCCTTGCTGGCCACTTCTTTCCGTTGGTAGCAATCCATTGAAAGAAATTGCGGACATCTTCGAAGGATGTGTAAATTGCCACAATGATAGCAAGCGGACGTGGAAGCACCCGACCTGGTGTGGGCGCTGTGAACACGCACGCGTTTAGTGCCGTCTGAAGGTTCATGTGACTGTTTTATGCCGCTGCACGCGTTACGGTTTTCAATAGCGTCCAACGTAACAAGTCGATCATTGAGGAATTGCTGCAGATCTTTGTATGAAGGAACATCAATCTTGCTGCCCAGATGATGCTCCCGCGCTGTGTGAGTGTCTTTAGGTACTTTGGTTGTTAGATAATGAGTCAGCCAAAAATCTCCTCCCTGTAGCGGCGCTTTGACGGTATTGCAAGCGGCAATGCAGACGTTGACTGTACTAGCCATAGACCGTATGGAACTTTTGAATCTTATCCAGACGTTCATTATTGTGAATCAAGCGTAAAAATGCATCATGAAAACTTGGCCAGTCCGCGCAGTTGCCAGAGAATTTCGGAACTGGTAATTTTGGCAATGGTATCCGTATTTCCTCTGCATGTGATGCTATTGTGGAGTTAGTTGATTCGTTGTGCGTCACTGTAACTGGATAGATTCGTTTCTTTTCTTCTGCCACAAAACAGTAATCTTTCATGCATAGATCTTCGAATTGGCTGATTGTATTTTGTCGAGTCCTTTTTTACATTACTAAACAAACGCTTCAAAGACTCAATGCGGTCAGTTTGAACTCGCATCAGTTGATCAAACTTCGACATGATTTATACTGACTTTGCTCCACTGTCCACAAATGCTCGTATGTTATCTATGTTCTTCTTTGACGTCTTGTTTTCAAGTTGAAAGAGATTTCGGCAATTCTAACGGAATCGAAGGCCAATGGGACTTACTTAGGTCTGTCGTGATGAGAGCGAGCGCGAATTTTGCGTATACTGCTCTGTCGTGATGAGAGCGAGCGCGATAGAAAACGTAGGCACGTGGAACGGTGATTTTGATATGGATGAACACAACAACGAAGATAAAATTGCCAAACAGCTTTTAGCAATTATAATATATATTACTTATAAGCAAGATTCCCCTTATGGGCCACCAATGAATAGTTTTGATGCCTCACTGCTTTGGCATCATAGCAATGGGGTTCGCAAACAAGAATCATATATGCACGATTTATCTTCACTTTTATTTATCCATTTAAATTCATTGTTTTAGGTATACATACAAACTACGTCTTATCGCTTTGACCGCAAAATTACAAGAGCGCTTTAGAGAAGCATACAACTGAGTTCAATTATGCATCGACACATAGAATGTTAATCCGCTGTTATGAAAGCTGTAGCACCGGGTGACTCCACTCATAATCCGTACACTCACAAAACATATGAAAATTTCATTTAAAAAAATTTTTAAAACGGTCAAATTTTCGATTGCCTTCGACTACTTTATCAATTTTCATGTATTTCATGTAAAATATACTTTAAAGAACTTCATTATTTTTGCCATAATATATTTAAATAACACTGCCGGCAAGACAACACTCAACAGTCAATGAAATTTCACTTTTTGCGCAACATCACACTTAAACTGGGCAAATTTTCAATTGACTTCGACTACTTTATCAATTTTCATGTACTGTATGTAATACATTTTAAATAACTCAATTATTTTTGCCTTCATAATAAAATTTAAGAAAAACTTCATATGAAATGAAGTGAAGTCAAGTTGCATATGAAATTAAGTTAACTCACATAAGATTTTAAATTTTCATGAAATGAAGTTAAATCACATATCAATAAAATTTCATATGAAAAATTTATTTGGCAAATTTCCAACGACAAATTTCATATGAAATGAAGTTAAATCACATAACATATGCAAATTTCATATGAAAAAATTTTCAAAGTGGACAAGTTTTCCATGGATTTCATTATTTTTGCCTTCATATATTTAATCAGTCGCGATCGAACACTCAACGAGTGCAGACGTGCCTACGGACCGACGGCAAGTGTCATTCTCGTGCTTCAAGTCCCGCTATCCAAAAACCGCTACGTAGTGTCGCGAGATAAAGTCGCGCCATGTTATCAGCAGTTACAGTTATTTTTTGCTGAAGCAACTGCGATCAACTCAACAGCAGCCACGTGCTGCGGTTGGTACACCGATAAACGGTACCTACCATGCCCTCTACCCCTCATCCCCCACTCCGATACAATATGGACTGGCAAGCCCCTCCGCGAACCGCAAAGGTGGCTAAAGCGCTGAGAAAAAAGGCGCTCAAGGAGAAGAAAAAGAGCAGCAGCTCAAGCGAAAGCAGCTCCTCGGATTCAGAGCCTGGGGAAGTCAAGCGCTAAGCAGCGAGCAGAGACGCCAAGGAATCCGCCGACAACGTGCCCAGCACCAGCGCAGCTCTGCGCAAAAAGCTGGCAAATAACTCTTTCGCCCTACTGTCGAGCACTGAGGACGAAGACGATGACGACGACAACACCGACTATGAACAGTAAACCGCTGATGACGGAACTGCTCCAACAACCATGAAAAAACCCAATCCAACCCCGAAGACCATCAAGCCACCCCCGATCTACATCCCAGACGTGACCAACATCTCAGCTCTTGTGAAGATGATGGCCCAAATAGGAATTCTCATACAAAACGGAGAGGAATAACAACGTACGAGTCATGATGCCAGACAAGGAATCGTACACAGCCCTACGTCAGCAGCTCGTGGCCCAAAATAAAAGACACCGCGCATTCCAAGCAAAGAACGAGAGAGCGTACAGGGTAGTCATCAAGGGACTCCATTACACAACGGACCAAACTGAGATCAAAGAGGAGCTCCTGAAACACGGCTACACTGTCAGGGACCTGCATAATCCAATCGGCAGAATATCAAAAGAACCCCTGGGGATTTTCTTTGTAAACCTGGAACCAGCGAGCAACAATACCGAAATTTACAAACTGAAGAGGATTTGCAGGTCGGTCGTCACCTTTGAGCCTCCACTGAAGTTCAACGACGTACCGCAGTGCTTTAGATGTCAAGGGTTCGGACACACCCAGCGCTACTGCTTCCTAGAATTTCGCTGCGTCAAGTGTGGTGGCCTTCACGACTCCAGGGCTTGTGAAAAAAAGGACGACGAGAAACCATGCTGCCTACATTGCCAAGCTGACCACCCCGCGTCCTTCAGAGGGTGCCCCGCCTATAAGAAGGCTAAGGCTCAACAAGCGCCCAAACTCAGAAACATTGCAAGCAACAACAAGCCCTCTTTCGAGCTCCCAAACATCGCCAACGGTATGAGCTATAAAGACGCACTAAATGGGACACACAAGTCCCAAGCAAAACTTTGCCGTGTCGAAAGGCATAGGACATGCCAAGATTAGCTGCACCACAAACGCTGATCTCCTGTCCGACCACTGCGCAATAAATGTCCTGGTCAACACACCCGTCCTCAGGAAAACCCCGCTCAGGAGGCTCACTGGGAAACATACCGACGCAGCCAAGTTCGCGTCCTGGATGCTCTCCGCCCTCAATCCGAATCCGAATCTCCTCCTAAATACACCCAGGGACATTGACGAAGCCATCGTGCATCTGACTAGGGAAATACAAAACGCAGCGGAATTCGTAAGCCGACCGCCCCCAACGACTGAGAGAACACCAAACAGATATCTCCACCTATGGTCACCGGAAATTGTGGCACTCGTGGCCGAAAAGATGCGTCTCAGGAGAGTCTGGTTCTTGACAAAACAGCGCTCAATCACGCCACAAAGGAGCTAAAGGACAAGATCTCCAGTCTATGCCAGGACTGCTTCCTCAGGTTCCTAGAGGACCTCTCTCCAGGGTATCCGGACAACAATCTATGGAATGTCACCCGCCACATAAAACGACCGGTCAAGAAGGTATCTCCAGTTCGCAAAGCGGATGGATCCTGGTGCCATTCGTATGCTGAGAGAGCAGAAGCATTCGCCGAACACCTCTTCACGCCTTCTCACCGTTCGACTGCTGCACTGCCGAAGAGCGTGCCGAAACCGACAGTTTCCTCGACAGTCCAAGCTTTCCCGGCCCGCCTCTGCAACCAGTCAACCCAGGGGAAGTCGCGCAGGTGATCGCCCTACTGAAGAACAGCAAATCGCCAGGCCTAGATCGCATAGATGCGGCAGCCTTAAAAGTGCAACCACCCCGGTGCACACAAATGCTAGCCAGCATTTACAACGGCTGCTTCCGTCCCATTAGAACTTTTTTTTTTGGCAAATTTGCAAAGGTACTTTCAATTTTCATATGAAATGAAGTTCAATCACATATCATATGAAAGTCTCATATGAAAAAATTTTCAAAGTGGTCAAGTTTTCCATTGACTCCTAATAATTTATGAGTTTTAATGTAAAATACACTTTAAATAACTTCATTATTTTTGCCTTCATTTATTTAAATAACATTGCGGGTAAGACAACACTCCACAGTCAATAAAATTTCACTTTTTGCGTAACATAATTTTACCTATAAGGGGTGTTTGTCACGCCATTCGCAGACTGGTCAAATTTCCAAAGACAAATTTCATATGAAATGAAGTTAAATCACAAAACATATGCAAATTTCATATGAAAAAATTTTCAAAGTGGACAAGTTTTCCATTGACTCCTAGTAATTTATCAATTTTCATGTATTTCATGTAAAATACACTTTTAATAACTTCATTATTTTTGACTTCATATATTTAAATAATATTGAGGGCAAGACAACACTCCACAGTCAATGAAATTTCACTTTTTGCGTAATATTACTGTACCTATAGAGGTTTTTTGTCACGCCATCCGCAAACTGGCAGATTTCCAAAGACAAATTTCATATGAAATGAAGTCAAATCACATAACATATGCAAATTTCAAATGAAAAAATTGGCCAACTGGCCAAATTTTACATAAGAAAATTCAAAATTTCATTATTTTATATGAAATTTCACCTATATTCTTCTCACTACTCAAGTGATTTAACTTCTTTTCGTTACATATAAAGAATTATAAGAAAAATTGCATAGAAAATAAAAGTTAAAAAGAATTTATATGAAATAAAGTGAAGTCAAATTTCATATAAAATGAAGTAAGCTCACAAAACATATGAAAATTTAATTTAAAAAAATTTTTAAACTGGTCAAATTTTCGATTGACTCCGACTACTTTATCAATTTTAATGTATTTCATGTAAAATACACTTTAAATAACTTCATTATTTTTGCCATCATTTATTTAATCAGTCGCGATCGAACACTCAACGAGTGCAGACGCGCCTACGGACCGACGGCAAGTGTCATTCTCGTGCTTCAAGTCCCGCTATCCAAAAACCGCTACGTAGTGTCGCGAGATAAAGTCGCGCACTGTTATCAGCAGTTACAGTTACTTTTTGCTAAAGCAACTGCGATCAACTCAACAGCAGCCACGTGCTGCGGTTGGTACACCGACAAACGGTACCTACCGCGCCCTCTACCCCTCATCCCCCACTCCGATACAATATGGACTGGCAAGCCCCTCCGCGAACCGCCAAGGTGGCTAAAGCGCTGAGAAAAAAGGCGCTCAAGGAGAAGAAAAAGAGCAGCAGCTCATGCAAAAGCAGCTCCTCGGATTCAGAGCCTGGGGAAGTCAAAAGCAAAGCAGCGAGCAGAGACGCCAAGGAATCCGCCGACAACGTGCCCAGCACCAGCGCAGCTCTGCGTAAAAAGTGTCCGCATTGTCCCAACTGAGGGATGTCTGCTTGCATCGATGTTCGAGAGGTATCGTTGCCATCAGATCCTGGTCATTGCTAGCCCATTTTCGTAGCTTTTAAAGCTAGCATAGTTTGCAAACTTTTCCGTATTGCTGCCTCGTGTGAATGATCGCCTGAGAGAATGTCGTCGACATATATCTCATTTTTGAGAACGTTGGATGCCAAAGGATATTTCGTCTGTGTGTCTTCAGCTATTTGATGGATGACTCTTATAGCTGTATAAGGTGCAGACGCTGTTCCAAACGTGACGGTAGTTAAGCAATGCTGTTTGATGACTCCATCCGCCGCCCGCCATAAAATCCTCTGGTACTGCGTGTCATCAGGGTGGACATTGATACAGCGATACATTCGTTGTATATCGGCAGTGAAAACAAACTGATATTGTCTCCAATTTAAGAGAACGGCTGGCAGATCATTTTGCAGCGTGGGACCAACACATAGTACATCGTTTAACGTTCTGCCATTTGAGGTCCGGGCCGATGCGTCAAAAACGATACGTTGTTTTGTGGTGAGGCTTTCTTCTTTGAAAACTGCATGATGTGGTAGCACGCATGATGCAACATGCTGACCGTAGGAATTCGTGTTTATGGTTGAGTTTTCGCTCGTTTCTGCCAACGTGATTTGTCCTAGTTGAAAATATTCTTCAATTCCTTTGCAGTATCTGCTCCATTTCTCTGGGAAAACTTTGACTTGGCATGTGTGATGTCAACGTGTTCAAAACATAAGCATTGTCGACCTTTAATGAGAAATTTGGGTTAGTTGCTGTTTGCACCGAACAACTTACGATAAATTAGCAGCGTCGGCCTGAATCTTGACCGACTCCGGTGATTGAAGTACGAGTTGTGCTTCGGGAGAGCTGGAGAGACTGCACAGCATACTCCGAAATGATTGCTTCTGATTCTTGGTCAAGAAGCGCGTTTACTCTGGCCTGGCATCCTGTATGTGTCAACCCGAGCTGTTGCTAGTAGTACCTTTCGATGAGTCATAGGTGAAGTTGTAGTTGACATGCACTGTAGAGTCGGCTTGGCATCTGAACTGGCTGCCGAACTTTGGCATGATATCGAGGAGGCTATCAGCGTTGGCTGTGTTACTGGAAAATGTAACACATCGTGTGATGACGTTGACCACAATGAAGACAATTCTTATTGCTGTGCAGTTTGCTTGTGTGGCAATTTTCCCAGGCAATTTAGACATAAATTTGCCTTGCTGGCCACTTCTTTCCGTTGGTAGCAATCCATTGAAAGAAATTGCGGACATCTTCGAAGGATGTGTAAATTGCCACAATGATAGCAAGCGGACGTGGAAGCACCCGACCTGGTGTGGGCGCTGTGAACACGCACGCGTTTAGTGCCGTCTGAAGGTTCATGTGACTGTTTTATGCCGCTGCACGCGTTACGGTTTTCAATAGCGTCCAACGTAACAAGTCGATCATTGAGGAATTGCTGCAGAACTTTGTATGAAGGAACATCAATCTTGCTGCCCAGATGATGCTCCCGCGCTGTGTGAGTGTCTTTAGGTACTTTGGTTGTTAGATAATGAGTCAGCCAAAAATCTCCTCCCTGTAGCGGCGCTTTGACGGTATTGCAAGCGGCAATGCAGACGTTGACTGTACTAGCCATAGACCGTATGGAACTTTTGAATCTTATCCAGACGTTCATTATTGTGAATCAAGCGTAAAAATGCATCATGAAAACTTGGCCAGTCCGCGCAGTTGCCAGAGAATTTCGGAACTGGTAATTTTGGCAATGGTATCCGTATTTCCTCTGCATGTGATGCTATTGTGGAGTTAGTTGATTCGTTGTGCGTCACTGTAACTGGATAGATTCGTTTCTTTTCTTCTGCCACAAAACAGTAATCCTTCATGCATAGGTCTTCGAATTGGCTGATTGTATTTTGTCGAGTCCTTTTTACATTACTAAACAAACGCTTCAAAGACTCAATGCGGTCAGTTTGAACTCGCATCAGTTGATCAAACTTCGACATGATTTATACTGACTTTGCTCCACTGTCCACAAATGCTCGTATGTTATCTATGTTCTTCTTTGACGTCTTGTTTTCAAGTTGAAAGAGATTTCGGCAATTCTAACGGAATCGAAGGCCAATGGGACTTACTTAGGTCTGTCGTGATGAGAGCGAGCGCGAATTTTGCGTATACTGCTCTGTCGTGATGAGAGCGAGCGCGATAGAAAACGTAGGCACGTGGAACGGTGATTTTGATATGGATGAACACAACAACGAAGATAAAATTGCCAAACAGCTTTTAGCAATTATAATATATATTACTTATAAGCAAGATTCCCCTTATGGGCCACCAATGAATAGTTTTGATGCCTCACTGCTTTGGCATCATAGCAATGGGGTTCGCAAACAAGAATCATATATGCACGATTTATCTTCACTTTTATTTATCCATTTAAATTCATTGTTTTAGGTATACATACAAACTACGTCTTATCGCTTTGACCGCAAAATTACAAGAGCGCTTTAGAGAAGCATACAACTGAGTTCAATTATGCATCGACACATAGAATGTTAATCCGCTGTTATGAAAGCTGTAGCACCGGGTGACTCCACTCATAATCCGTACACTCACAAAACATATGAAAATTTCATTTAAAAAAATTTTTTAAAACGGTCAAATTTTCGATTGCCTTCGACTACTTTATCAATTTTCATGTATTTCATGTAAAATACACTTTAAAGAACTTCATTATTTTTGCCATAATATATTTAAATAACACTGCCGGCAAGACAACACTCAACAGTCAATGAAATTTCACTTTTTGCGCAACATCACACTTAAACTGGGCAAATTTTCAATTGACTTCGACTACTTTATCAATTTTCATGTACTGTATGTAATACATTTTAAATAACTCAATTATTTTTGCCTTCATAAAAAGAGCAGCAGCTCAAGCGAAAGCAGCTCCTCGGATTCAGAGCCTGGGGAAGTCAAGCGCTAAGCAGCGAGCAGAGACGCCAAGGAATCCGCCGACAACGTGCCCAGCACCAGCGCAGCTCTGCGCAAAAAGCTGGCAAATAACTCTTTCGCCCTACTGTCGAGCACTGAGGACGAAGACGATGACGACGACAACACCGACTATGAACAGTAAACCGCTGATGACGGAACTGCTCCAACAACCATGAAAAAACCCAATCCAACCCCGAAGACCATCAAGCCACCCTCCATCTACTTCCCAGACGTGACCAACATCTCAGCTCTTGTGAAGATGATGGCCCAAATAGGAATTCTCATACAAAACGGAGAGGAATAACAACGTACGAGTCATGATGCCAGACAAGGAATCGTACACAGCCCTACGTCAGCAGCTCGTGGCCCAAAATAAAAGACACCGCGCATTCCAAGCAAAGAACGAGAGAGCGTACAGGGTAGTCATCAAGGGACTCCATTACACAACGGACCAAACTGAGATCAAAGAGGAGCTCCTGAAACACGGCTACACTGTCAGGGACCTGCATAATCCAATCGGCAGAATATCAAAAGAACCCCTGGGGATTTTCTTTGTAAACCTGGAACCAGCGAGCAACAATACCGAAATTTACAAACTGAAGAGGATTTGCAGGTCGGTCGTCACCTTTGAGCCTCCACTGAAGTTCAACGACGTACCGCAGTGCTTTAGATGTCAAGGGTTCGGACACACCCAGCGCTACTGCTTCCTAGAATTTCGCTGCGTCAAGTGTGGTGGCCTTCACGACTCCAGGGCTTGTGAAAAAAAGGACGACGAGAAACCATGCTGCCTACATTGCCAAGCTGACCACCCCGCGTCCTTCAGAGGGTGCCCCGCCTATAAGAAGGCTAAGGCTCAACAAGCGCCCAAACTCAGAAACATTGCAAGCAACAACAAGCCCTCTTTCGAGCTCCCAAACATCGCCAACGGTATGAGCTATAAAGACGCACTAAATGGGACACACAAGTCCCAAGCAAAACTTTGCCGTGTCGAAAGGCATAGGACATGCCAAGATTAGCTGCACCACAAACGCTGATCTCCTGTCCGACCACTGCGCAATAAATGTCCTGGTCAACACACCCGTCCTCAGGAAAACCCCGCTCAGGAGGCTCACTGGGAAACATACCGACGCAGCCAAGTTCGCGTCCTGGATGCTCTCCGCCCTCAATCCGAATCCGAATCTCCTCCTAAATACACCCAGGGACATTGACGAAGCCATCGTGCATCTGACTAGGGAAATACAAAACGCAGCGGAATTCGTAAGCCGACCGCCCCCAACGACTGAGAGAACACCAAACAGATATCTCCACCTATGGTCACCGGAAATTGTGGCACTCGTGGCCGAAAAGATGCGTCTCAGGAGAGTCTGGTTCTTGACAAAACAGCGCTCAATCACGCCACAAAGGAGCTAAAGGACAAGATCTCCAGTCTATGCCAGGACTGCTTCCTCAGGTTCCTAGAGGACCTCTCTCCAGGGTATCCGGACAACAATCTATGGAATGTCACCCGCCACATAAAACGACCGGTCAAGAAGGTATCTCCAGTTCGCAAAGCGGATGGATCCTGGTGCCATTCGTATGCTGAGAGAGCAGAAGCATTCGCCGAACACCTCTTCACGCCTTCTCACCGTTCGACTGCTGCACTGCCGAAGAGCGTGCCGAAACCGACAGTTTCCTCGACAGTCCAAGCTTTCCCGGCCCGCCTCTGCAACCAGTCAACCCAGGGGAAGTAGCGCAGGTGATCGCCCTACTGAAGAACAGCAAATCGCCAGGCCTAGATCGCATAGATGCGGCAGCCTTAAAAGTGCAACCACCCCGGTGCACACAAATGCTAGCCAGCATTTACAACGGCTGCTTCCGTCTAGGGTACTTCCCGAGGGAATGGTAAGCCTGAAGCCAACCTAGCCTCCTATCGTCCGATCAACTTGCTGGCAATTCTCTCCAAAATACTCGAAGAGTATTTTTGCGCAGAGTATTACTTGTACTGGACGAGGCCGGATTGATCCCCGATTACCAGTTTGGCTTCAGACGCTCCCATGGAACACCGGAGCAGTGCCACCGGCTTGTCGAACGCATCCTCGAGGCATTCGAGCAGAAAAAGTACTGCTGCGCTGTTATGCTCGACGTGAAGCAGGCATTCGAGCGAGCTTGGCATCCTGGACTCCTCCACAAATTAAAACCCTGCCTCCCAAGCCCCCACTTTACCCTCCTCAAATCCTACACTGAGGAAAGAGCATTCCAAGTCAGATGCGGAAGTGCAATAAGCCTACCCAGACTGATCAGAGCTGGACTTCCGAAAGGCAGCGTGCTCGGACCAATCCTCTACACCCTTTACACCCCAAACCTTCCCGTTATCTCCTCCAGGAACCTTACGACAGCCACACTGCTTTCCTCGCCTCATCATCTGACCCACGAGAAGCCGCCGATATCATTTTAAAGGCAAATGAATGCGCTACATCCCTGGCTCAGAAGATGGAATATCGTAGTGAACGCGGAAAAGTCTACACAAACAACATTCTCACTACGAAGAGGAGACTGCCCACCGGTCACGCTGAACGGAGCCATCATCCCCAACGTTCCCATACCCAAGTATTTAGTGCTGACCGTGGACCGCAGGCTCACATGGCGTCCCCACTTAATCAGCAAACGCCTACAGGCCGATGCGCGCCTGATGCAGATGCAATGGCTCATTGGGAGAAGATCCAAGCTGAGGCAGAGCCTCAAAATCCTGGTTTACAAGGCAATTCTCAAGCCCATCTGGACCTACGGGATACAGCTGTGGGGCACGGCAAGCCACACGAATCGCCTGCGAATACAGCGGTACCAGAACAGGTGCTTGAGAATTGCCTGTAATGCGCATCCCTACCATGAGAATGTCGCCATACACAGAGAACTTGGAATCCCGCAAGTCACAGAGGAAATCTCCAGGCTCAGCGAGAGACACCTGAAAAGGCTCGAGAACCACCCCAAGCACCTCGCCATCAACCTATTGGACAACAGCCAGACAAGCAGACGTCTAATGAGGAGACATCCGCTTGATCTACCACAGCAAAACAAAACCGCCCCAAATACATGTACAATAGTATCCCTTAAGTCAATGTTCACCCTCAAAACCATTTTATTATTGTCCACTCGGACAGATTTTAAATAAATAAACGCACGCTACAACAAAAAAAAAAAAAAAAACATTTCAATAAAATTTCATATGAAAAATTTATTTTGCAAATTTCCAAAGACAAATTTCATATGAAATGAAGTTAAATCACATAACATATGAAAGTTTCATATGAAAAAATTTTCAAAGTGGTCAAGTTTTCCATTGACTCCTAATAATTTATCAATTTTAATGTATTTCATGTAAAAAAACTTTAAATAACTTCATTGTTTTTGCCTTCATATATTTAAATAACATTGCCGGCACGACAACACTCCACAGTCAATAAAATTTCACTTTTTGCGTAACATAACTTTACCTATATAGGGTTTTTGTCACGCCATCCGCAATCTGGTCAAATTTTCCATAAAAAATTCAAATTTTCATGATTTTATATTCTTCTCACAACTCAAGTGATTTAACTTCTTTTCGTTACATATAAATTAATATAAGAAAAACTTCATAGAAAATAAAAGTTGAAAAGATTTTATATAAAATAAAGTGAAATTAAATTTCATATGAAATGAAATAAACTCACAAAACATATGAAAATTTCATTTGAAAAAATTTTTAAACTTGTCAAATTTTCAATTGACATCGTCTACTTTATCAATTTTTAATGTATTTCATGTAAAATACACTTTAAATAACTTCATTATTTTCACCTTTACAATAAAAGTTAAGAAAATTTTTATATGAAATAAAGTAAAGTCAAATTTCATATGAAATGAAGTTAACTCACATAATATATGAAAAATTTGTTTGTCAAATTTCAAAAGTTAAGTCAACTTTCATATGAAATATATCCCATAAGAAATTTTTTTTTGTCAAATTTGCAAAGGTAGATTGTATTTTCATATGAAATGAAGTTAAATCACATATCAATAAAATTTCATATGAAAAAGGTATTTGGCAAATTTCCAAAGACAAATTTCATATGAAATGAAGTTCGATTGGGTTCCGCGCGCAACAAGCATCGGCTTGGTGTCGTTGAACCACTTGATAATACGGTATTGTATTCAACGTCCAATAAAAAGTTAAATTACATAACATGAAAATTTTATATGAAAAAATTTTCAAAATGGTCAAGTTTTCCATTGACTCCTAAAAATTTATCAATTTTAATGTATTTCATGTAAAATACACTTTGAATGACTTCATGTTTTTTGCCTTCATATATTTAAATAACATTGCCTGCAAGACAACACTCCACAGTCAATGAAATATCACTTTTTGAGCAACATCACTCTACCTATAGAGGTTTTTTGTCACGCCATCCGTAAACTGGTCAAAATTTACATAAGAAAATTCTAAATTTCATTATTTTATATGAAATTTCACCTATAGTCTTCTCAACTCAAGTGATTTAACTTCTTTTCGTTACATATAAATTAATATAAGAAAAACTTCATAGAAAACAAAAGTTTAAAAGATTTTATATGAAATAAAGTGAAATAAAATTTCATATGAAATGAAGTAAACTCACAAAACATATGAAAATTTCATTTGAAAAAATTTTTAAACTGTTCAAATGTTCAATTGACTTCGACTACTTTATCAATTTTTAATGTATTTCATGTATTTCACTTTAAATAACTTTATTATTTTTGCCTTCACAATAAAAGTTAAGAAAAATTTCATATGAAATAAAGTGAAATCAAATTTCATATGAAATTAAGTTAAATCCCATTAGAACTTTTTTTTTTGGCAAATTTGCAAAGGTACATTCAATTTTCATATGAAATGAAGTTCAATCACATATCATATGAAAGTCTCATATGAAAAAATTTTCAAAGTGGTCAAGTTTTCCATTGACTCCTAATAATTTATGAGTTTTAATGTAAAAATACACTTTAAATAACTTCATTATTTTTGCCTTCATATATTTAAATAACATTGCGGGCAACACAACACTCCACAGTCAATAAAATTTCACTTTTTGCGTAACATAATTTTACCTATAAGGGGTGTTTGTCACGCCATTCGCATTTCATATGAAATGAAGTTAAATCACATAACATATGCAAATTTCATATGAAAAAATTTTCAAAGTGGACAAGTTTTCCATTGACTCCTAGTAATTTATCAATTTTCATGTATTTCATGTAAAATACACTTTTAATAACTTCATTATTTTTGACTTCATATATTTAAATAATATTGAGGGCAAGACAACACTCCACAGTCAATGAAATTTCACTTTTTGCGTAATATTACTGTACCTATAGAGGTTTTTTGTCACGCCACCCGCAAACTGGCAGATTTCCAAAGACAAATTTCATATGAAATGAAGTCAAATCACATAACATATGCAAATTTCAAATGAAAAAATTGGCCAACTGGCCAAATTTTACATAAAAAAATTCAAAATTTCATTATTTTATATGAAATTTCACCTATATTCTTCTCACTACTCAAGTGATTTAACTTCTTTTCGTTACATATATAAATAAAAGTTAAAAAGAATTTATATGAAATAAAGTGAAGTCAAATTTCATATAAAATGAAGTAAGCTCACAAAACATATGAAAATTTAATATAAAAAAATTTTTAAACTGGTCAAATTTTCGATTGACTCCGACTACTTTATCAATTTTCATGTATTTCATGTAAAATACACTTTAAATAACTTTATTATTTTTGCCATCATTTATTTAATCAGTCGCGATCGAACACTCAACGAGTGCAGACGCGCCTACGGACCGACGGCAAGTGTCATTCTCGTGCTTCAAGTCCCGCTATCCAAAAACCGCTACGTAGTGTCGCGAGATAAAGTCGCGCACTGTTATCAGCAGTTACAGTTACTTTTTGCTAAAGCAACTGCGATCAACTCAACAGCAGCCACGTGCTGCGGTTGGTACACCGACAAACGGTACCTACCGCGCCCTCTACCCCTCATCCCCCACTCCGATACAATATGGACTGGCAAGCTATCCGCGAACCGCCAAGGTGGCTAAAGCGCTGAGAAAAAAGGCGCTCAAGGAGAAGAAAAAGAGCAGCAGCTCATGCAAAAGCAGCTCCTCGGATTCAGAGCCTGGGGAAGTCAAAAGCAAAGCAGCGAGCAGAGACGCCAAGGAATCCGCCGACAACGTGCCCAGCACCAGCGCAGCTCTGCGTAAAAAGCTGGCAAATAACTCTTTCGCCCTACTGTCGAGCACTGAGGACGAAGACGATGACGACGACAACACCGACTATGAACAGTAAACCGCTGATGAGGGAACTGCTCCAACAACCATGAAAAAACCCAACCCAACCCCGAAGACCATCAAGCCACCCCCGATCTACATCCCAGACGTGACCAACATCTCAGCTCTTGTGAAGATGATGGCCCAAATAGGAATTCTCATACAAAACGGAGAGGAATAACAACGTACGAGTCATGATGCTAGACAAGGAATCGTACACAGCCCTACGTCAGCAGCTCGTGGCCCAAAATAAAAGACACCGCGCATTCCAACCAAAGAACGAGAGAGCGCACAGGGTAGTCATCAAGGGACTCCATTACACAACGGACCAAACTGAGATCAAAGAGGAGCTCCTGAAACACGGCTACACTGTCAGGGACCTGCATAATCCAATCGGCAAAAAATCAAAAGAACCCCTGGGGATTTTCTTTGTAAACCTGGAACCAGCGAGCAACAATACCGAAATTTACAAAATGAAGAGGATTTGCAGGTCGGTCGTCACCTTTGAGCCTCCACTGAAGTTCAACGACGTACCGCAGTGCTTTAGATGTCAATGGTTCGGATACACCCTGCGCTACTGCCTCCTAGAATTTCGCTGCGTCAAGTGTGGTGGCCTTCACGACTCCAGGGCTTGTGAAAGGCATAGGACATGCCAAGATTAGCTGCACCACAAACGCTGATGTCCTGTCCAACCACTGCGCAATAAATGTCCTGGTCAACATACCCGTCCTCAGGAAAACCCCGCTAAGGAGGCTCACTGGGAAATATACCGACGCAGCCAAGTTCGCGTCCTGAATGCTCTCCGCCCTCAATCAGAATCCCCTCCTCAATACACCCATGGACATTGACGAAGCCTTCGGGCAGCTCACTAGGGAAATACAAAACGTAGCGGAATTCGCAAGCCCACCGCCCCCAACGACTGAGAGAACACCAAACAGAGATCTCCACCTATGGTCCCCGGAAATTACGGCACTCGTGGCCGAAAAGATGCGTCTCAAGAGAGTCTGGTTCTTGACGTGCAATCCAAGAGACAAAACAGCGCTCAATCACGCCACAAAGGAGCTAAAGGACAAGATCTCCAGCCTTCCTCAGGCTCCTAAAGGGACTCTCTCCAGGGGATCCGGACCACAACCTATGGAATGTCACCCGCCGCATAAAAGGACCGGTCAAGAAGGAATCTCCATTTCGCAAAGCGGATGGATCCTGCTGCCGTTCGGACGCTGAGAGAGCAGAAGCATTTGCCGAACACCTCTTAAACGCCTTCTCACCGTTCGACTGCTGCACTGCCGAAGAGCGTGCAGAAACCGACAGTTTCCTCGACAGTCCAAGCTTTCCCGGCCAGCCTCTGCAACCAGTCAACCCAGAGGGAGTCGCACAGGAGATCACCCTACTGAAGAACAGCAAATCTCCAGGCCTAGATCGCATAGATGAGGAAGCCTTAAAAATGCAACCACCCCGGTGCACACAAATGCTGGCCAGCATTTATAACGGCTGCTTCCGTCTAGGGTACTTCCCGAGGGAATGGAAAAGAGGAGAGGTTATTGTCCTTCTGAAGCCTGAAGCCAACCTAGCCTCCTATCGTCCGATAAGCTTTCTGGCACTCCTCTCCAAAATACTCGAATGAGTGCAATAAGCCTACCCAGACTGATCAGAGCTGGACTTCCGAAAGGCAGCGTGCTCGGACCAATCCTCTACACCCTTTACACCTCAAACCTTCCCGTTATCCCCTCCAGGAACCTTACGACAGCCACATACGCAGACGACACTGCTTTCCTCGCCTCATCATCTGACCCACGAGAAGCCGCCGATATCATTTAAAGGCAAATGGATGCGCTACATCCCTGGCTCAGAAGATGGAATATCGTAGTGAACGCGGAAAAGTCTACACAAACAACATTCTCACTACGAAGAGGAGACTGCCCACCTGTCACGCTGAACGGAGCCATCATCCCCAACGTACTCATACCCAAGTATTTAGTGCTGACCCTGGACCGCAGGCTCACATGGCGTCCCCACTTAATCAGCAAACGCCTACAGGCCGATGCGCGACTGAGATACAATGGCTCATTGGAAGAAGGTCCAAGCTGAGGCAGAGCCTCAAAATCCTGGTTAACAAGGCAATCAAGCCCATCTGGACCTACGGGATACAGCTGTGGGGCACGGCAAGCCACACGAATCGCCGGCGAATACAACGGTTCCAGAACAGGTGCTTGAGAATTGCCTGTAATGCGCATCCCTACCATGAGAATGTCGCCATACACAGAGATCTTGGAATCCCGCAAGTCACAGATGAAATCTCCACGCTCAGCGAGAGATACCTGAAAAGGCTCGAGAACCACCCCAACCACCTCGCCATCAACCTATTGGACAACAGCAATAACAAGCAAATTTCAAACCCGCCCCAAATACATGTACAATAGTATCCCTTAAGTCAATGTTCACCCTCAAAACCATTTAATTATTGTCCACTAGGACAGATTTTAAATAAATAAACGCATGCTACAAGAAAAAATATGAAATGAAGTTAAATCACATAACATATGAAAATCAGGGACCGTAAAAATCTCTCAAAAATCTTAAAACTCAGCAAGTAATGATTATGTGCATGCCCGGATCAGGATGCTATAACTTTTGGGGGCTATTGAAAGGTTTTTCAGTTTTTTGAGGTTATGTCGAAATCCACACGTGATGGAGAATTTCTGTTGGCGGATTCGGAATCAGCGACCCGAAATCCATATAACTGCATATGCCGCATACCCAGATCATGACACTTTTTTTTGTGGGGCTGTGTTATTTTTGATTGAAAAAAATTTCGTTCAAAAAATAATAATTATTTGTTGAGCGTTATTTTTTTCGATCGAAAATATCGCTCAAACTACGATTACACCTCTTATAACAAAGATTTTACAAAAATTTTGATGCAGACTATTAAAGTTCTCTAGGTGGAATCCATTTCAATTATTATTGAGCCCTTGACTACTGAATTTTACTCGATAGAAAAAGAGGCAAAATCAGATTAGAGAGACATGGTAACGACCGAAACAATATGATTTGCGGTTCAGAATTCAATGGCATAGAAAGCGTCATCAATTTCATTTTTTTTCTGGTCTAAATATGCCTGCAATGACTTCCACAAATGTAATGGGTAAGCTTTAAACGCCACGCAAAAACTATAACAACCATATCACATTTGTTATCATAAATAGACGACTTTTAAAAGTTCTTATTAGAGCTCAAACACAGAACTCAAAATTATGTTTTCGAAGAAAAATGACTTAATATCACAGCAAAATACGCAATAAAATGCAGTTTTCATATGAAAATCAATAGTCAAAGAGATTAAAAATAGATAAAATGGATACCCCTCGGTGAACTCTATAAGTCTGCATCAAAATTTTTCTAAAAACTTCTTTGGGAGGGGAATAATCCGAGATTGAGCGTTTCAGTCAATCGAAAAAAATAACGCTCAACAAATAATTGTTATTTTGTAATCGAAATTTTTTTCGTTCAACGAATAATCATTATTTTTTGAGTGAAAAAATAAAAATCATGAAATTGAAATTTGGGATCACGTCGGATTTGCCCAGAGTAAGCCAGTAGAAACCTTCTGGTCCAATTTTTATTCTTATCCGACTATTCTAAGTGCATGATTTTTTCATTAAAAAAAATAACGAATAATCATTATTTACGGTCCCTGATGAAAATATCACGTGAAAAAATTTTCAAAGTGATCAAGTTTTCCATTGACTCCTAATAATTTATCAATTGTAATGTATTTCATGTAAAATACACTTTAAATAACTTCATTATTTTTGCCTTCATATACAATATGAAAAACATTACCGGGAATACAATACTCCACAGGCAATGAAATTTCACTTTTTGAGCAACATCACTCTACCTATAGAGGTTTTTTGTCACGCCATCCGCAAACTGGCCAAATTTTACATAAGAAAATTCAAAATTTCATTATTTTATATGAAATTTCACCTATATTCTTCTCACTACTCAAGTGATTTAACTTCTTTTCGTTACATATAAAGAATTATAAGAAAAATTGCATAGAAAATTGTAAGGAAGCTTTCTTGGCCGGGGTATACTCAATCTCGCCCAGGGGCCACTTTACAGGACATTTATAAAGCGCAGAGACCTGAGACGAGGAATGTGAGCTCTTTTAGAGCGGAAAAGTTCCTAGGACATAGGAGGCAAGAGAGTCGGACCATACCTCGGTGAATACCGAGTTCTTTCGACTTAAACGACGGGCTAGGTGTGGGTGTCAGGGCGGGGCGTGCTATAGCGTTTCCACCGGTACCTCGTATCCACTTTCGCTGCTCAGTGGACCTTGGAGTCTGGTTATAATTTAGGCATCCAAGCTCACTGGCCTGCGTCTGTTCCAAAAGTTCGGCATAAGTATGATGTGGTTAATCCCTACTTTCATACTTAGCGGAACCCTTGGCACAGTCGTAGATATCGGCGTACCGGCCTCACGCATACAGCACTCCCGCATATATTTTAAGAAGTATTTTCTCTCCACAGAATAAGTTGGAAATTTCTGTCTTTTTCAGAGACATTTATCTGCCTATACATTTTTGAAATGTCAGCAGTTACGGCATACTTATTCAATCGGAAATTAATCAGGATTTAATAAAGCTCCCTCTGAATTGTCGGCCCCACCATCAGTGTTTCGTTAAGTGAAACAGCTGTTGACGTCTTACTAGAAGCGTCGAAAACTACACGAAGCTTGGTGGAGGAACTTTCAGGCCTAAGAACGCATTGATGAGGAATATAATAATGCTGTTCTAGAGGAGTTGACTTCAAAATGGACATGTGTCCCAAATCCCAATACTCTTTCATGAAGTCATGGTACATAGTTTTAAGAACTACATCCTTTGATATTTTACGATCAAGTTGCAAAAAACGCCTTTCAGCAGTTTGAAAGGACAGGCTAAGAACTTTTGGATCGGTCTTGAAAGGGAGATCCACTTGGAAACGACCAGAAGATAACTGCTTTACAGTTTTCTCGAAGAAAAGTTCACAAGCCTGTTGTTCAGCTGTTTGGCGAACAGCCTTCGATTCGAATGGAGATTGATCCAATTCCCAGAAACGGTTAACTAACGAATCGAGAGAACAATTAGTTTGGGCCATTAAACACCCACTGAACTGATGCCTAGACACTTGTCCAGTACATTTGCCTGCTACTATCCATCCTAGCAGCGTTTTTTGCATTATAGGAAGTTCAGAACCCAATTTTATTTGCCCAACGCACAATAATTCGTAGAACAATTCTGCTCCCAAAAGAATGTCCACCTTAGCAGGTCTATTGAATTCTGGGTCTGCTAGTTTTATATTTTTGGGTATTTTCCAATTTGAAATACCCATGGAATGTCCAGGCTGTGTTGTTGAAATGGATTTCAATACCCAACATTCAGCCGAAAAATTGTGAGAGTTTATGCGCGACTGAATAGAAGCACATATCTTAGTTTTGCTATCTATTGTTGCACCACCAACCATCGAGATAGCTAATGATGTTGGCTCTCGCTTGAGCCGTAACATCTGGGCCATGCTCTCAGACATCAAATTGATTTGGGAGCCACTATCAAGTAAGGCCCGTGCAGGATGCAACTGACCAAATCTGTCTTTTACATTAACGACAGCTGTGGCGAGAACAATTTGTTCATTGTTTGCTACATGCCCTAAATACGAATCTGGCATAGTCACTTGAAGAGTGGATACCTCACCTTGAGCAGGAGTAGTATACCTGTGAAGCAGTGAATGGTGAGGCTTCGAACAAATTCGACATTTTGATGGCTTACATTTTGACACCATATGACCCACAATCAAACAATTTAGGCACAATTTTTGTGTTTTGACGAATTCAAAACGTTGCATAACTGATATAGCAGCAAACGATGGACACGAATCAAGATTGTGCGTTTCTGACTTGCAGAAGACGCACACAGACGATGAGTCTGCGACTGATGAGTGTGACTGACGTAAGCGATGACACGTTTTCCGTCTTCTGTTTCCTGCGTGAGTACTCCCCTAAGCCGTAGTCGCTTGCGTCTGTTTGTAGCGCGAACTTCTTGCTAAAATCGGGACAAGCCAGAACGGGTGCTTCGGTTAAGCGATGCTTTAATGTGTCAAACGCCTTCTGTTGCTCTTTGTTCCATTCCCAATGGCGTCCTTTTCTTAACAATTGGGACATCGGTTGTACGACCGTGGCGAAGTTTGGTACGAATCGGCGGTACCACGAGGCGATTCCTAGTCAACGACGAAGCTCCTTTACGCAGGTTGGGGGTTGTAGTTTCTGGACCGCGGCGACCTTTTCTGGGTCTGTATGGATTCCCTCCTCGCTTATGACGTGTCCTAGAAACACCAGCTTGCGTTGGAAGAAGTGGCACTTTTTCCGATTTAGCCTCAGATTGGCCATTCGTAGTCTCCGGAATACTTCCCCCAGGTTCTCCTGGTGCTCTTCGCGTGATTTTCCGATGACCATTATGTTATTGTCATTATTATGTTATTATCTTGAGCATTGCCAGGTTCTCTGGGAAGTATCTTTGTTTAATGGGGCGTTCGTCCCTCATCACTATTACGTGTTCCGTGATGTTGGATACTCCCGACAAATGTTCAAACAGCGCGAGCTCCGTTTCGAGGAACTCCGCTACCTCGGGGTCCAGGTCGGTGTTCTCTTCGCCTTGATCGGTTTTTGGGGGTGTCGGGGTTCCCGGGATCGGATGAATAGCCGCAGCGTCGGTTCGCTGTTGATTGATGCTCGCTGGCGGTTTTCGGAACGGGTTATTTCGCACCGCTTTGCTATCCTTTCGTCCCAGCACTCCCGTATTTACGTAGCCTTCGTGATCCTTGTTCCCCGTGAGCCGTGGTTTTCCTTTATCGTGTCTTTGGGTATCCTTGCCATGATCCTTGTGACGGGTTTTACTTTTGCTTTTGTTCTCCTCGTGCCGTTTTTCTCCTTTGTCGTACTCTGATGTATTCTTGTCGCCGCCCTTGTTTGCCTCGTGCTGTGTTCTACCCTTGTCGTGCGCTAGTGTATCCTTGCCATGATCTTTGCTCTCCTTTTGCTGTGCTTGGTCCTTGTCGTGCTCCGGTGTCTTCGTGCCATGATCCTTGTCCTCCTTTTGCTGTGCTTGGTCGTTGTCGTGCTCCGGTGTCTTCGTGCCATGATCCTCGTTTTGCTTTTGCTGCGTTTTGCCTTTGTCGTGCTCCGGTGCTTTGGTGTTCGATTGAGGGCCCAGTCGTAGCTCTGCTCCTCCGCAAGTCAATATTGTCCCAACGGCCCCCAGGAAATCCAAGCCCAGAAGGACGTCGTCTAACACGACCGGTAATATGAGCATTTGCACCTGAGTGCACGTCCTGCCTAATTGGACATCTGCCCATAGCGCCTGTGTAAGGTCCTTTCGGGTTCCATCCGCCAAGGATACTGTGGTCTTGACGTCGCACAGGTTGCACTTTTTCTTTCGGATCTTATTTGCCAGCCGTTCCCCGATAAAACTTCGAGTGGCCCCTGTGTCGAGAGTAGCGAAGACCAGGTATCCTTCGATAATGACCCTCGCACTGATGCGGCCATCGCGTAACTGAAGAGGATGTGGTATGGTTTCCCTTACTGCCGGACTTGCGGTGACACCCCCACCGAGTCTGGGTTCGGTGAGGGCCCCTGCCCGTTTCCCGGCATCGGGGTCTTGCAGCAGTCGGTGGTCCTGATGCCCTGTTTCCCGCACGTCCAACAGTGCAGCACGCGTTGTCCACGACATCCCCTAGCGAAGTGTCCGGTTACTCCGCAGTTTCGCCAGGCTTCCCGAGCATTAATCCATTGTAGTTCCCCTGGTGTGGCGTTCATGGTCGTTGCTGTTGCGTCTGAGGCCAGCGAAGGTTTTACGATCGTCGGTGCCCACGGAGTTCCCCTTGGTTCGCTTCGTCTGCTTTGCGTTGGCTCTGGATATGGGCTCCATTGCCGCCGACTCCGTTCTCGTTCCCGTGTCACTTCGTAGTTTGTGGCTAGGGCTGTGAGGTCCCTCAAGTTGTTGATGTCGGTCCTCCTCACGAATAGTTGGTATTCCGGCAGCATATTCTCGTATGCCCTCTCCAGTTGCTGGGCTTCCGTGTATCCAGCCCGGCGCATCATCAGGCGGATCTCCAGGAGATATGTCTTAAACGCCTCGTTTGGCTGCTGGTAGCGTACCCTGATTTCGTCTTCCAGCCGCTGGAAATATCGGGGCGGCAAGAAGAAGTCTAGAAATTCTGCCCGGAAAGTCTTCCAAGTTCCGCCTTGCAGTCCGCTCGTGCGGAACCAATCCTCGGCTGTCCCTTCCAATAGTTCGGGAATCGCTTGGGGCATGTACTCGGTGTTGAGTCGGTACGATGCCGCCCGCTCCTCCAGACGCTCGATGAATCGTAACGGGTCCGAAGTGCCATCGAAGGTGATCCCCCACCTTCGCATGCGATCCGCCGTTTGGGCAAATGTAGATCCTTCCGATTGCTCCTGGCGTTCGACGACTGCTGGCTCACTGGCGTGGGAGCGCGTGACCTGGTTGTGGGGATCTGCAGAGTCTGTTTTCCTGGGACAGGCTTTGTATCCTCTGCTGTTCGGCTGGGTGTTTTCTGGTCCTTTTCGGAGTGGGATACAGGGGTGTGGGCATTTCCCCCGATTGGTCGTCGATCTGGACTGGGATTGGGGCCATACTCTGCCTCCAAAGCTTCGAGGCGCTGGATTATGGCCGGAGGATGGTGCTTTCTGCCAATGAAGGCAGCTAAGCGCGCACGTAGCTCTTCGACGGTACCTTCCCGCTCAAAACCGAACTCGTCGGCCAAATTTTCGAGTTCGATCTTCCTCCTGAAGGACACCCATCGTACGCCTACCATGGTTTTTTTTTTCTTGCAGTCCTCGTACGTTGAATCCGGTGCGTGTGTCCTGTCCGCTGTGGGTTGTGCCTCAAAAATCGTTGTATCCTGTGCCTTGTTATCCTTGCTTGTTGTATCCTGTGCGTGTGTCCTCGTTGCCTGCTGCTGGTCGTGCCTCTATGATCGTTGTATCCTGTGCCTTGTTATCCTTGTTCGTTGAATCCTGTGCGTGTGTCCTCGTTGCCTGCTGCTGGTCGTGCCTCTGTGATCGTTGTATACTGTGCTTTGTTATCCTTGTTCGTTGAATCCTGTGCGTGTCCTTGTTAACTGCTGCTGGTCGTTTCTTTTTTTTTTCTTTTGTTCACTGGAGAGCTATACTGGAGATGTTCACTGCTCTGAAGCTGAAGACTGAGTGCCTTCTCTGCGCCGGCGGACGGCCTTATATACTCTGGCCGACCGCTCCGAACCGTTATGCTCGGCCTAGGCAAGAGAGTCGGACCATACATCGGTGAATACCGAGTTCTTTCGACTTAAATTTAATATTTCCGCGGCTAGGCCGACGGGCTAGGTGTGGGCGTCAGGGCGGGGCGTGCTATAGCGTTTCCACCGGTACCTCGTATCCACTTTCGATGCTCAGTGGACCTTGGAGTCTGGTTATAATTTAGGCATCCAAGCTCACTGGCCTGCGTCTGTTCCAAAAGTTCGGCATAAGTATGATGTGGTTAATCCCTACTTTCATACTTAGCGGAACCCTTGGCACAGTCGTAGATATCGGCGTACCGGCTTCACGCATACAGCACTCCCGCACTTTTGCCTCGATGCTCAAAGTTGATCGTGGTCATAAGGGAAAACGCTGTTCTTGTTCTTTTCTTGTTTTTATTCACTTTATTTATATTTACTCTTTTTTTCCTCAAAACATTTCCCTACCTACACCGTAGTCTGCGCTGTTCTTTTGTTCATTTTTAATTTCTCCCTAGCTTGCCTAAGTTTCTAAGTTTACTGAGTTTCCCTGCCTTTTTCTTTCCCTTCACGTCGGTCTGGATCTCGTGGCGGTTGTTCTTCTTTCCAGCTCTTTATCTTGTTGGGGCACGGTGTCCTCTTGGCGGCTTCTTACTGGCGTTCTTCTTCTTATCGTTGACACTTGTACGGCTTATTACACTGCCCGGTTGTCACGCACGTTTGCTCAGTTTGCTGGCTCGATCGGCACTCTCATTCCTCCTTCTAATGCCAAATCACTGCCTCCTGTGCAGTCGCCGTCGCTCCGCATTGCTCTGCCCGTGTTTTGTTGTGTGTGCGAACTTTTCCCTTGGGGTATACTTGTTGTAACCGCTGCGCGCTTCATGTGTTCGACGCTTTGCCTGTGCTCTTGCTCTTTGTTGCGTCGCGTTTGCGCTCTCTTCGCTGCGTAAGCTGCGCTTCGTGACTTACACTCGCTCTATGTGTGGGTGTACTGTGGTCGTCGCTTGCGCTCGCTCTCGTGAGCTGCGCTTCGGGTGCGTGGCCGTCGCTGGCGATCGCTCTCTTCGCTGCGTAAGCTGCGCTTCGGGTGCGTGGCCGTCGCTGGCGCTCGCTCTCTTCGCTGCGTAAGCTGCGCTTTGAGTGCGTGGTCTTTGCTTGCGCTCGCTCTCTTCTCTGCTGCGCTTTCAGTGCGTGCTCTCTTTCCTCTTCCTCGTGGTCGTCTCGTGCGGGTGAATGACCGTCGCCCGCGCTTGCACTTGGTGTGTGTGCACTCTCTCCCACGTATGCTCTCCCTAAGCCCTACCCTATATTCTAACTTAAATGCCTATGGTCTATGACCGACTTCAATGTTAACTTGCCTCCTTGGCGATGTCTAAACTAAAATACCTTCGTGGTAATACTTAAAACTAAATAAAAATAGTTACTAAAAAATAAAAAATAAAAATAAAAAAAGAAAACAAAATAAAAGTTAAAAAGAATTTATATGAAATAAAGTGAAGTCAAATTTCATATAAAATGAAGTAAGCTCACAAAACATATAAAATTTAATTTAAAAAAATTTTTAAACTGGTCAAATTTTCGATTGACTCCGACTACTTTATCAATTTTCATGTATTTCATGTAAAATACACTTTAAGTAACTTCATTATTTTTGCAATCATGTATTTAATCAGTCGCGATCGAACACTCAACGAGTGCAGACGTGCTATCCAAAAACCGCTACGTAGTGTCGCGAAATAACGTCGCGCACTGTACCAACGCACTAGTGTGTGCGTGTTATCAGCACTTACAGTTACATTTTTCTGAAGCAACTGCGATCAACTCAACAGCAGCCACGTGCTGCGGTTGGTACACCGATAAACGGTACCTACCGTGCCCTCTACCCCTCATCCCCCACTCCGATACAATGTGGACTGGCAAGCCCCTCCGCGAACCGCCAAGGTGGCTAAAGCGCTGAGAAAAATGGCGCTCAAGGAGAAGAAAAAAAGCAGCAGCTCAAGCACCTACACGAAGCTTGGTGGAGGAACTGTCAGGCCTAAGAACGCATTGATGAGGAATATAATAATGCTGTTCTAGAGGAGTTGACTTCAAAATGGATATGTGTCCCAAATCCAAATACTCTTTCATGAAGTCTTGGTACATAGTTTTAAGAACTGCATCCTTTGATATTTTACGCTCAAGTTGCAAAAAACGCCTTTCAGCAGTTTGAAAGGACAGGCCAAGAACTTTTGGATCGGTCTTGAAAGGGAGATCCACTTGGAAACGACCAGAAGATAACTGCTTTACAGTTTTCTCGAAGAAAAGTTCACAAGCCTGTTGTTCAGCTGTTTGGCGAACAGGCTTCGATTCGAATGGAGATTGATCCAATTCCCAGAAACGGTTAACTAACGAATCGAGAGAACAATTAGTTTGGGCCATTAAACACTCACTGAACTGATGCCTAGACACTTGTCCAGTACATTTGCCTGCTACTATCCATCCTAGCAGCGTTTTTTGCATTATAGGAAGTTCAGAACCCAATTTTATTTGCCCAACGCACAATAATTCGTAGAACAATTCTGCTCCCAAAGAATGTCCACCTTAGCAGGTCTATTGAATTCTGGGTCTGCTAGTTTTATATTTTTTGGGTATTTTCCAATTTGAAATACCCATGGAATGTCCAGGCTGTGTTGTTGAAATGGATTTCAATACCCAACATTCAGCCGAAAAATTGTGAGAGTTTATGCGCGACTGAATAGAAGCACATATCTTAGTTTTGCTATCTATTGTTGCACCACCAACCATCGAGATAGCTAATGATGTTGGCTCCCGCTTGAGCCGTAACATCTGGGCCATGCTCTCAGACATCAAATTGATTTGGAAGCCACTATCAAGTAAGGCCCGTGCAGGATGCAACTGACCAAATCTGTCTTTTACATTAACGACAGCTGTGGCGAGAACAATTTGTTCATTGTTTGCTACATGCCCTAAATACGAATCTGGCATAGTCACTTGAAGAGTGGATACCTCACCTTGAGCAGGAGTAGTATACCTGTGAAGCAGTGAATGGTGAGGCTTCGAACAAATTCGACATTTTGATGGCTTACATTTTGACACCATATGACCCACAATCAAACAATTTAGGCACAACTTTTGTGTTTTGACGAATTCAAAACGTTGCATAACTGATATAGCAGCAAACTATGGACACTAATCAAGATTGTGCGTTTCTGACTTGCAGAAGACGCACACAGACGATGATGAACGCCCTCCATCAGCACAAGCAAAGGACGATTTAAACTGATGGGGCTTCTTAGCGTCAACTCGCGACTTTGTTTTGTCCCGAGTTGACTCTTCTGCTGACAGATACTGATATCTCTTATTCAATTGTCTAGCACAATCTTCCCAAGATGGCAGCGTATTATAGTCAAGCTGCTCTTCAAAACGAGATTTTGTAACATGGTCCACCTTTGCCATGACCATATGAATTATCATTGCACTAGCAATGTCTTTATCGTTACCTAACGACGACAGCGAAGCATAAATAGCAGACACCGTATCTATGATCGATCTTAAACTCGACGCAGATGGTTTTGTCATGCTAAGTATATCAAACAATTGCGAAACTGTATCAAAGAATATAAGACATTTGTTGTCATATACTGCTTTAAGACTAGCGAGGGCCTTTGGATAGTTACAATCCGTTAGTTGGTACGGCCTAACTACCCCCAATGCTTCATCTGACAAACACGAGACTAAGTGATTGAACTTTTCGACGTTTGACAAAGAATTGTCATCATCGACTAAACTTTCAAAGAGGCACATAAAATTTTTATATTCCGAATGTTTGCCACTAAATTTTAGCAAACGCATTTTCGGCAACTGAGATCGCTGGCTCGAAACTAGGGAGCAATCATTCTCAGTTTTTGGCCCTGAAGTCGGCTTGGATGCATTAATGTACACAAGTCTTCTAATGGCCCTCTAGAATCATTAAGCGGGCTTAAATTATCGAGATCAGCCTGTAAATCCATTGCCTTTTGTATATAACCTTCTAGCAGCTCTAATCGGCACGCTAACTCTGTTTTATCAAATGATATGGTCTTTGCTTTGATTGCTGTTTGCATACGAGCAATATCAGCACTAACTTTGTCAAATCTTTGCAAGCACAGTGTTAATTTTGAACTTGTCTTGCTGATTTGTGGTTTTTCACTTGCCTTCTCGGTCTCAGACATGTTGGCTGATAAAATAAATAAAAATCAACAAAAACTAAATGTCACAAACTTTGTGAGCTACCCTCGCAACGATGCTGACTATGTAAATCTAGCTTGCCTATACACACACACTCGCGCAACCTCTGCGTTGTGTGATTAAACAAACGAAAAGGAGTAAGGCAGGCTAAACTTTTGCTGTAACTACGTTTGTAGGCAGCAATGTAAATTGCGGGGTGCAGGGTGTGCAAAGTAATGAGAGAATATATGCACACGCACTCGAAGTGGTATATCAAACAAACGAAAGAAGAAACAGGAGAAAATGAGAATTAAACCAAACGGTTTACGTGCTACGTTTGTAGACAGCAATAGAATATGCGGGGTGCGGGGTGACGAAATGCAAGCAACGCCAAATGCAAGCAAAGTCGAAATAACGAAAATATGTAAGCCCAGAGGAAGGTTCGAGGTGAACGAACGCAACGACAAATGTATGTGTGTATATGGAAACGCCAATGTATTCACAGATGTTCCAAGTTAGCGGTAAATATGTATGCGAAGATCGGAAAGAAATAATTTGCATTTACACA